>CAKLNU010000712.1:1800000-2092324 GCA_922788865.1 Poeciliopsis turneri | reverse complement strand
TCTGCAGATTTAACAACGTCTTTTTCCTTCTTGCATAATGTTTAACTTATTACAAACTAAGTAAATAAAACGTCTGACCCCAAGGGATTTTTTCCCCTTCAAAATTCGTTCACACAACAGGAAGGAAATTACCACCATAACGACGGTGCTTATTCACTTTAACATCATGCAGTCTTTAGACATAAGACACACACCCGAGTATTTCACAATGAAAAGATAAAAAGCATGTACCCTTGCCACAGTGGATGAAAGTTAAAGTGATAAATAGGGGTTTGAACCATATAAAAAGGTAAACAAGAATGCCAGCAACATGACTCGTAAAACAGAGAAGCAGCATTCCACTAAACAACAGGCTGACATTGAATAATTCAGAGAGCATAAGAGTCCGTTTGAGAGCAAGCTTTCTAATATTCATGTGACATGATAGCCAAGACAGGAACTCTGGCTCTCGCTGGGCACAATGTTATTCACACGGTAAGGCACAGCAGTGTTTTGTAATTCATAGCCCTGGTTTTAAGCCAACCATAGACATATCAAAACCAACCATGAGCCTCAGCAGTAGTGAAGTAGTTTCAAAACAATTATCAAATTTTAAATTAAGCTGAATCAGATATTCAAGAACAAAAAAAAATATATATCACCTCTCATCCAAAGGTCTGACAATAACTTTCCAATTCAGGAAGAGGCAGGCTGCGATCGGTTGACTTCTCTAAGCCTAGTACAGCTAAAAATGATGGATCAAGAGGCATAAGCATTTAAAAGTCAATGTAAAGTAAGCAGTCATTTATTTACTGTCCTAAACAATTGACATCTTGACTTTGAATCATATCACATGGTGATAGATCATGTGGATGTGTCTTTTTCCACCTCAGAAAACAAAGGAACAAAGGCATCAATTACCATCTTGGAAACAGATGCCTCTAAATCCTGCATGTATTACTCGACAAAAATGATGGACAAATTATTCTTACAGTCAACTGAGTCCTTCAGTGAGGGGTGGAGGAGGCCTCTTGGTGATCCGCGGTGTAGATTCAGCCTATGGAATAAAGTGGAAAAGATCTTAAAAGCAGGCCTGCAAGCTATAGTAGATCTGACAAGCTTAATTTAGCACTTGACCCGTTTTTAAGGGCATTGCACTGGTTGCATCATTAGGAAAGCTGGAAATCAAAGTATTACATTCACCAGTAATCAGATAGGTTGTGCTTTTCATGTCTTAGTCTGCCTGCTTTCAGCCAGAAACGGTTACTGTTGAGATAGTACTCTGCATAATTAAGATGCCTTGCTAAAAAGACGACCTTCCACCTTCTTGGAATCCAACCGGACTGCAGTTACTGAGATGTTCCTCAAAACCTGCTATCGTGCAGTAGGTACAAATCAGTTTTACATGCTGCAATGCAAAGGTAATTTAGGTTGCAGTACAGATTGTGGCGAGATAGCTGCTTTCACCAACTGCCATCTGACAGGGGGTGTTTGGGGTCAGTTCATCTATTGGAGAGGCTGACTGAAGAGGCAGCAGAATGACAGGAAGGACTAAAAAAAGCAGAAACCTATCAAATACTATTGTAAACAAAAGCCAACATGGAAAACGACAGCAAGACAATGGAAATCATATAAAAAGATTAAAGTAGGACATAAGGCTTGTTGCTTCCTTTCAAAACTTCTAGGAGAAAAATAAATCAGAGTGATTTCTGGTTCTCCAACAAGATACTAATAATTATTGTGGTCACAATTTTTCACACTGTTAACGGTTGTAACCATCACCAACAAAGACGATACACAATATTAGGTTTACAAGAACAAGAACAGTTTTTTAAGGAAAACTAAGAGTTGCCATGTTTTGTCTGACCACTCTGTGATTCTTCATGGCCTACCACTTCATGGCTAAGTCTCTCTTGTTCCTAATCGCTTCTATTTTGTTACAACAGCCCACTGTGGAATATTTTGTAGTGAGAAAATTTTATGACTGGACCAATTTCACAGGTGACATCCTACCAAAGTACCAAACTAGATTTCACAGAGCTCCTGAGAGTATAACCCATCCTTTCAGTGATTTGCAGAAGCAGTCTGCAAATCTAAGTGCTTGACTTTATTCACCAGTTGCTATGGAAGGTATAAGAATACCTGAATTAACTTATTTTAATTTAATTAAAATAATTTCATTAAAATTAATTTATTTTAATTGGTAAAAGTATGACTGTTTCCCTACTTTCCGTAATCTGAATTGGTCCCAATGGCAAAGAACATAAAAATATATATTTTTCTGTTTTCATAAATAGAATAAAGCTTTCATAAATCTTAAAACTGTGTTTTCAAGAAACAATTTAAAGTGGAGCCAACCTCTTCTATCTTTAGTCTAAGAATTTTAGATTGTAAGCTAAAAATTGTCAAAAGAAGTCCACATTAAACACATTAAACCCATTAAAACATAAGCCTTTAGTTCAGCACCAATTAAAAATTAAAGGGGAACCCACAATGGGATCGCTGCAGTTCCTCTCATTAGTTGATGTGGGTGAATTGACTGGAACAGATTAATACTGGACTTCAGTCACAGATATCTGAATGGAAGAGGTTCTAAACCTCTCCAGTGTCTTGCAGCGATGCCTTGCAGCATTGGTCACTAACCAGATGCTGAATAGGAAATGATATAGCAGCAATCTTTGCAGCCATTAATAATCATATCGCTGAAGAGATTAAAGTTGCTCATAACAGGAAACTTTTTTCCATTGTTTTCCACCAGTTAAAGATGCAGTCATATAAATTATTTAAAAGTGCAGAGGGCACCTTACATGTGCTTTTAAAATCCATTTTGTCAGCCAAAACAGGGCACCAAAGCTCAAAGCATTCTTTTATATTCATAACTCATCATAATAGCTTCATCTTACCATATGAAGTTCCATCCTGTTGGCGGCAACGTGGCACTTTTGGAGACAGGCTTCAGTTTAACGTCATGTTTTAATATTGTGAGTCTATAACCTTCTCAATATTAAATGTGTCTGTTATCATGCCAGCTACACTTAATTAAACTGTCCAACACCAGAGCAGACTGAGGTGGCTTTAAACCCCACACCGATTATAGCATTTCTTCCGTGGATGCTGTGAAAAACTCAAATATTAGAACTATTTTTTTACAATAAATAAAAACATGTACATTACAGGACCAAACAGCCTGGCTGACTAGAAAGCATCAACCGCCTGCATTATAAATACACCTGTCCTTTATGTCCTATTGAGAAGGCTCATTAATCCATGTATGTGGTAATTAAGAGTTCAATAATCACCTTCTGTCTCCATTAGTACCTAGACCCTCTGGTCTGTTGGTAGAAAGCTCCAGAATGCAGAAGCCTCTCCCCAGAGACAGATAGGAGCCGTCTGGTTTGGTTGATAGCGACACCAGCTCCACAACGACCAGAGTGCTGGGCAACAGCAAGGATGTATGCAGGTACAAAACCTGAGAAATAGACACATGGAACACCAAAAGAAATGATCTAACTTACAGTGTTTAGTCGTTCAGAATGCTTTGAGGTTCATTTCCCATATCTTAAAGACAAAAGCCATACATTTGCAATAAATATTAAAGTTTTTAAAATTAAAGGCAATAGACATACATTATTGAAGGTAATATATTCACTAACATTGTAAAGTAAGAAATTAGTAAGCAAAAACACTTTTTCTGAAATTGTAAATTCATTTGGGACAAAAAGTGATGAGTCCTCCAAGACTTTAAGGTACATATACATGGTTTCCATTTCACAATTTGAGAGGTTTCTGTTTTGCAGTTTATTTTTCACCTTTTACAGTTCATGTTTTTTTTTTATTTGTACAAAGGCCCAAATGTGTTGTTATACAAAAGAGCTTGTCTCTTAGGTGTTTTTACTTTTTTGTCATTCCTGTTCACAACACTTTAAAAAAAACAAAAAAACTCCTGGACTGAGAATAACCAACATTAAAGAATTTCAACTATATTTATGACCTAGTTTTCCAGCAAAAAATATTCCAATTACCGCACAGGTTCTCTCCTTTTTAATACTCTCACATTCTGCATCGGAGCCAGCTCATTAACACCTTTAGCTGTCCATCATAATACATCTTTAGCCATGTGTTTGTGATGGAGAACAATAGGATGGAAAAGGTTTGGTCTGGAAGGCCACATATGTTGTGTTAAAATATTAATGTCCTTATCTACATTATTTCTGCCATCACAGAAGGGAGGACTGTGTTAGCCAAGGGCACTGATACACAATCCCATGATTTTATATGTGAGCAGGGTATATTGCATCCTTGCAATAAAGAAAACAAATTATGATCTGGCAAATAAGAATAAAGGAAAAGAATACAGACACACATAGAAACTTTTTGTTTTCTTTAAGCCTGAGTGGGATTGAGTACACTGATGAAAGAAGCATGATGAAGACGACATGTAAAATAATAATAATGACCAATAAACAGCATGTTGAAAATCACATCAGGGAAATGACCTATAAACAAGGACAGATGGTGCACTGTCCCAGGGTGCTTCGTTTGGCTGGAAGCATCAACTGTTGCTGTCATTCGAGCAGTTCAGGGTCATTCAAAATAAAAAATATAACACCAGCGTAGCATTTGGAACGCAATTCCTAATATCCCAAGGACACTGCAGATTCACATTAGAATAAACTGAAAGCTGTTGTGACAAAACTATAAGGAATTTAATTCGAGATGTGCAAAAAACAAAAAAAAGAGAAAAAAAAAAAAAGACCAACCTTGCTGGATCGATTTATCTCCATTTTAGTCACGTACCTTGCTACTTAATAAAGAATATCCTTATCTTAGAAAGATGAATGAGCTAACTTTATTGTTGCACTCTTGAGTTTTGATGTTTGGGACAAATCAGTATGATTTTTGATATCATCCGAAAGGAACGGAAATCAACAAATCTTTCTTTCAGGATGTGGATGAGTTGCATTGACCTGCTATTTCTGTACAAGCTCAGAGATGGTAGTACCTTTTGGGAGCCTTTTTGTTGTCTGTGCAAGGTAGATGCAATTGTATACAGGCTCTGATGAGCTCAAATTGGAAATAATAGCCTTCCTGTGCCAGAGCCACCCTGTTTTACACAGCACAAAGGCCTGAATAGCATAAGGAGACCTATAAATTCTCTCTTATCCACTGGTTGTGGGGAACAACTCGCGTTATTTTTCTTAATCACCAACAATAACATGATACCATTGTCAGAAAATAAGTTGATCTGAGCTGCTCTGAAATAAATTCTCCAAGCCCTCTGTAACTTCAGATGCAAAAAGGTTGATTTAACCCACATGTAAAACAACACAGACTTTTTTTTTTTAATTTCTATTTTGTTTTTCTTTTACAGACATCATCTAGTAAGACTAGTCTGACCTTAAATGGGTTCCACCAGTAAATATACTTTCTCAGTATAAAATTATGGCCTCCAGCCTGTTTGGACACAGCAGAAAGGGCAACAACAATCTTATGCCCAAGATCGCGCTCTTATATTCTTGGCACTCCTTAGAAAAGTATCATTTTGTTATGGTACTGTCATTGACTCCACCTTATATTCAGTTCAGTCACAGTGTTCAAATGCTGATATTGCAGAAAGATTGGGGATTTGCATCTTATATGACTGAGCTACATAAGTCACTAAATGAAGCATCAAGCCTTCTCCTCAAACCATTTCATCATAAAAAAAAAACGGTGAGAAGTGTTCAGCCAAGTGTCAGCTTTCCATCAATGCAGGCTGAAGCTGATAAACTGCTCCAATCAATGCAGAGACATTTGACTTGGTAATGAAAGATTGTTGGAGGACAAAAGCCAAATGTTTGAAGGTCTTAGGGGGTATTTAGAATACGTTGAAAAAGGCTCGGAAACAACTCCTTTGTCTTCTCATTGTTGGAAGTTAAAAAGACAATCTCTGGCAAAATTTAGGGAACAATGGAACATTGCGGTTATTAATGATCTGTTTTATAGAAAAAAATCAGTTTTTTATAATACGCACAATTCATGAATACAATCGAAGAGATATGTAATAACGTCAATGTTTGCATAGGAGCAATAAACTACAATGAAAGTGACTTAAAGGATTTCTCTTCTTTTCTCTAAAGAATGAGCTCCCTTCACTGTCCCTCTATATCTTTTACGAATACACAGGACTGGATTAAATGGGAAGAAATGGGACATTTCCCAGTGGGCTGGCCTGATGCTTGGGCCACAAGGGCTGTTTTCCCTCTATTTTTTGTGTGCATTTCTTTCAAGCTGGTGTGCAGTCGTCATCATATATGATCACGTATGCTTCTCCCGCTGTCTCTGTATGCATGTCCTCCTCCGCTGGCAGCTTTCGGATATTTTGGAGAACAGGCACCTTGACATTTACTCGGCCAGTTGTGTTTAGAAGATGGAAAGTGGAAAGAGCAAGGGTGGCATGGCGAAGGCCAGAATTAAAAACAGGAAAATCCTGGAAACAGATGCAGTTCAATTTACAGAAAATGTTCACAAAAAGAAGCTCATGGTCAGTAAAGTAAAGTGAGAATGATGAAACGATTAAAGCAAGCTGTACTTTGGCAAACTGTATTTTGCGTGGCATATAACATAACGCTGCATATTTTAAATATCTATATAATATAACACCACATAACTGGTGAACTTTGTCTCATCGCCCTTCAGTCCAGAGAAAGCTAGAACACCAAGAACCAGCCATGAGCCCAAAAGTTCAGCCTGGACAGAAAGGATTACTCATTCAGTGAATATGCTCAGAATGAACATAATCAAGACTACAGGTTTTTAAAATTCCTTTTGATGCTAAATGATTCAGCTCATTCTACCTGAACTGATCAGACTACTCTGTAAAATCGGAAGATTTGTGCTGAGAATTATGGCCATTCTTAAAATTTGATTTAGTGTCAGAGGCAGAGCCGGGACCTGAGAAAGAAATTCTCATAACCAGTTCACTGCTCAGGCATATATTACAGTTTTAAGGTTGGCCATATTTCTCTAAAACTACTCTTTTGCAGAGGGGGAAGGCACACAAAAGGGTCACTGGGAAGTTATGCAATACAGTAAATAAACTTTCAGAGAACAGTGGATTTTTTTTTATTCTTTAATGATGAGGATTAGATATCTGTTAACACTAATTTGCTTGAGATTTTATATTTCAGAAAAGGAAATTCTGATATAATGCCTAGTGTGACAAATGTTTCCTTTCAGTGGAAAAAGAGATGAGTGTTATACTAAGTACAACACCATTTTATTTAATTAATCATCAAAATAATTGATAAAATAATTCTTTACTAAAATAAGCATTAGTTGGAGACCTAATGAAAGAAACAGAAAGGGGAAAAAAACAAAAAAGGCTGCACAATATTTTAAAAATCACCAAAAACATCAGCTGGTCTTTCATAAGTGTTCACCAGTTCTTAAGAGCCATTTTGAAAAGTCTGAAGAGATATTGCTCTAAACCATCAACTATGACCATCAACTAACCTGTTTCCAGGTCAGGAACAGAGTGTTGGTTTCTCTTGGCACATTTTGGACAGTTCTGGTTGGACATGCAGGCCATAGGTAATATTTTGTCTTATTTAGGATGCAAATTTTGGCACCTCCTTGAGAGTTACTCTTGCCTTCTTTCCAGATAAATGCTCTCCATGTTAAGCCTGTCAGTTATGGTGGACGACCATGTCCTGTTAGATTTGCAATGGTGATACAGTGTATGTTCTTTCCATGTTCATATTATGGATTGGACTGTAAAAAGTATCTTCCATGTGTTTCTTGTGTATCCTGCTGTGTTTTTGGCCCTTCATGATGACCTCTCAAGGCTTCACAAAACAGATGGGGTTTTACGACGATTAAATTGCACACAATTTGCCTCCAAGTATCTATTAGAAGCATTCTGAAAGCAGTTGGTTGCATTTTAAGTCATTTAGAAATCAGACTGAAAATGGTTGACAAAGCGTGCATGCAGCACTACAGTTTTATTTGTGAACAATTTTGAAAACCACACATCATTGACCTTCCTCTTTACAACTATACGTTACTACTGTTGGTTGATCACATAAATTTCCATTCAAATACGCTGAAGTTTATAGTTGTAATGTACTACTATAAACTGTGAAAGAGCACAAGCGACACTTTTGCAAAGCACTGTGAAGGACAGCTTTCCCTTACTGAAATGTTCATACATTTTGCAATGATCTGAATTAAAAAGACTTTTCATGTTTCATGCACAATTAAGCAACTGGTCTTATGTTTTCATAAATATGCAATACTATTAAGGGGTAAAATCTGGCAATAGATATGCAATTAATTGGGTTTCTGTCCCACATAATAAGGTGATTTTTAAGGGAATAGCAGAACAGGTTGTTCTATTTTGTACTCAATTGCACCTCTAGGTTTGTACTAAACACAGAAGACAGTTTGTTTCTGCATAGCTCCATATTCATGACGTTTCCCAACCAAAGCAAACAAGTTTTTAACAGATCTGCACAATAAGACAATGCTGTGAGCTCTTGTTACTTGAATGCCACTGAAGTTCTGGGAGAAGTCATTTAGAGAAATAGCTTGCATCTGCAGCAACACCAGGCTGCAGATGTCTGGCCTAATGAGAGGTTATGCTTTGCAGCAACAAAGCGGCACTTGATTCTCGCAGGAGTAAATATCCAAGAGCTGTAACTCAAGTCAAGATGGAAGAGGAGCAATATGGTGATATTAAAATAACTTCAACATGGAGGCATGTAATATGAAGTCACTGTCAACAACCAACCTGTCAGCAGCTTTTGAAGCATTATGCTAAGAAGATTCATTTATGGGTGACAGAGAACTTATCTATGACTAGCAAGAGGTGAATGGAAGTGAGAGAAAGCAATACTGTGGAAAATTAAAGCGCAACAAAACACCTCAAGTAAAATTCTTTCAATTACTTTGGGTATGTACCTTCGACAGTGAAGAAAAAAAAAATTACAGTTCTGAGTCATTAAACTGGATGCCAATCTGCCTCTTAACAGAAATAATCAATTTTCTCAAGGTAGAATGCTGTTTTCTAATTTCATATCAGACCAAGATGGTTTTAAGAAGATGATTTTAGGGAAATGGAACAACCTGCACTGACGTAGAACTTGCTTTTGGTATACAGCCCTAACCCATAAAAGCTTCATTTGCTTCACCATTTGTCTTTTGGTGCCAAATGAATCGATTAGGAACCTTTCAAGTATAATTTGCCCCTCAACCTGGAAATACATAATCCAAAATCATCACTAGTCTCTAGAAAAGGACTCATATTCATCATACCACAGCACACAGTGAGCAGGTTTGTACAAATTTTAAAAAAATAAAAATTTCTAGAGCAATGTGGCAGAGAAGCCAAACCACATCTTCATCTGAACCATTAGATTTTAACAAGCAGAAAAGAAACAAAGAACACGTGTTTGTAAAAGCCCATTTGCATATTGTTAGGTATAGTGGGACTGGAGTAGCAGTGGGCATGTATTGCATCATTTATCATGATAAATTTTCTACACTAAGAATTTTGATTCATACAATAAATTCCAATTCCCAAAAATTGTTCATACCATCGGGATTGTTAACTTTACAATCACCTCCACTGTTTGTTCAAAACAAAGTATCAAGAATTATCAGTAATTTTGAAAATATAATTAAATGCAGTGACTGTGCAGTCTAGTAATAAACACTTCTTAATGTGATGGATGACTTAAAGAAACATTTTACAAATGGGTATGTTTTCCAAGAGTAATATTTGTGTTTCTGGGGCTTTAAACGCTCCTGCTTAAAAAGTTGGGTTAATTTTATTGCTTTTCACACATTTCTACTTGGGGTGCCATGAATTTGACCAACAGTGTTCATTGTCTTGGAGACTTGGACATAAGTAAGTTACATGTAAGATATGCATGCTTGGATTAGCTAGTGATACAATATCCAGATTCCAGAGCTCAAGACTGACACTGCTGCACATTATTTTTCAAATGTGAAAAAAAAGCTCCCACTTGTGGACATATGTTTTTACTAGACAACTGTTACGTCCACTGCATCTCAAAAGCCTCTACTATGGGACTTTGCTGTCAAGTGTTCACGTCATCCAGCTAAAATCAAAGATTCAGAAATAAAGCAAACGCTTTTGGCAGTTTCTTGGCTGCAATGCTTTGATATCAAAGTCTATATATGAAGATCTCTGATACAAGTCTGGCAGCAGGATGACAATGGGAAAAGAGATAGAGGAGGTGAAAGAGAAAGGAGGAGAGATTCAGCGAGTCATTTTACAGGCACAGAACCAGTGGGTATCAGTATCACAAATCCTTTTGGTGTGAAATTTTGTGACAGTCACAAGCACAGTAGAGATGAGAGATGGCAGAGTGGATGATAGAGAGGCTAAGAAAATGACAAGAATTGAGGCTTCAGGCTCCCTTATGGCCAATATGTCACTGGATTGCAGCAAGAGAGATAAAACTGGTATGCATACAGTATGTGTGACAGGTGAATAAAAATAATAATAATAAAAAAAAAAAGAATTCCAACAAGACAAGATTTTTCCATCCAACTGTTTCTGTGAATATTATATGCACTAGGTAGTTATAGAGCTCTTGAAAATTATTGATATGCAAAAAATACAAATGCATGAGAGATTCAGATGCTGGTCATTTTGCTTTTTTGCCTTTTCCTACATTTGAAGTTTTAGTCTCTTCAGACTTGCTCATGCCTTGAGGGACTCTTGTCAACACCACAAGTCTTTTGCTGTACTCCACAAAGTTTCATATAAAAATGATAATTTTCTCATGGTTTAACATATGGAAATATCACTCCATACATCTCCCAGCAAGAGATTGACTGTATCTATTTTTGTGGCCATTGTCAAAGCAGTTAATTTAAACAAATGGGAACCAAAACTGCAAAGTAATTCTAAACCTTTGGAAAATTATTATGGAATTAGTGTTTACATGCAAAATTAATCAAGAGATGCAAAATATTTTGTAGCATATTGCACTTTAGTAGCATATTGCACTGATCTGCAGTCCTTGACAATGAATGCAGAACTCTGCAGTGGGTGAGATTAAACTTACATAAGATGGGAAATGTAAATGTTTTAAAGGCAGTCAAACCTTATCACAGATATCATACAAAAAAAAAAAACAAAGCTTGAGCAATGTTGCCAAAATGTCTGATTTTATCTTAAATCAAGTTTGTTACACTGACAGTCTTACTAGTTGTTAACATCAAAACTGGCTTCTGTTCCAGAAAATGACAATATACAGATAAGAAATCTGTAAACGACAAAAAAAAATCTTCTACATTTTTGCTTCAGTGCCCCTAATGTCCAAAGTTCTCCATCTGATTCGAACAAAACTCGATACCATCAACAATTTTGCCAACAAGAAATTTAAGTGCTTGCTGGGTAAATTTTTACTCTAACAGAGGTTTTGGTCTCCTGACATTTGCTAAACTCTGACTGAAATGTTTCAGTCTTTGGGAGCTGGATGAACGGTGGAGGGGCAACAAAATGCTGCAGGATGGCAACAAGGAAAGAAAACGGTGTCTTTATGCCAGACTTCAGACACAAAGAGGCAAAGATGGAATTGACACGTCAAAGCCAGGAACAACAAAGTACAAAACAGGCAGAATCTTTTTCTTTCCCCTCAGTCTCAACACACGCCCACACACAAACAGGCAGCGCAGACCCCAGGGAGAGCTGATAGCAGAAATATTGGGACGAGCTTGCTGTGCGTGGATCTCTTGTATGCGTGTTTTAGAATCCAAGTGTTTGCGTGTTGATGCGATAGGGAGAGGGGACAGCAAGAGAAGAGGACGGGCATAGAGAAAGAACAGTCAAACACAAGGCAAGTATGAATACCCAACACACACCAAAAATGAACACACACACAGCTAAAACCTCCTTGAGGCTCTCATCTCTCTCCGTCACCTCAGCAGTAGCTCTTGTGGGCCCTTCAGTTCCTTTGATTGCGCATACACACACCCACAGTGTATAGCTGTGTATTAGGGGATGTGCCACTCCACTGTGTAAAGCTGTTAAGCAGCAGCTGCTCCACGATGTGTTTGGTCCCCGCGGAACTGAAATATTGATCAGTTCTCAAGCAAGGCGTGCAGTCTTCAACCCCATCGTCCCCATGTATAATTGAAGTGTATATCTTTTAGTGTGGAATGCCAGTTGGGAGAAGGAATTAAGCACAGAGGTAGGCTGGAGACGGGTCCTGTTGCTACGGAAGCTCCTTTGTCCATCAATCATACGACCTTTTGCACAGGGGGTTTTCATGCTCGGTGAAGCGCCATGAAATGGAAGAGAAAGGGAACAGATCAGACTCGGATTCAATCTAGGTTGGTAATTTACAGCCAGACATTTCTCTGAGCACTTAGCAGCTCTGAATAAAGAATGACAGATGCCTCTAGAGCATTTTGGGCAAGTGAGCTTTGAAACAGGACAAAAATATCTATAAACCTCATGAAAAGATCAAAACTAAAATGACATCTATTAATAAGAATAATCTGTTCCCCCTACATGTTTTTCCATCTTGATTGGAAGTTGAGCTTAGAAAAATGATTTGAATGTTTTAATTAGTGCCATCTACTTTCACCTGCTGGAAATTCCAGTGTATAGTTTGTGCACAACGTCAGCGTTATGATCATATAGACTAAAGATGCTAAATAAGTTAAAACATTCTATCTTTAAGGCAGTTTTGAAGACAAAAAGTGGTCTTTGCCAGTACCACAAGGTCTGCCTAATGACGAGGACAGTAAGTGTGTGAGAAGTTATTTTTGTTCATCTGCAATGCAATAAAAAATTTGCTTGTGTCTCAGGGCACAAATAAAATTTTCTGATACTTTCACATACTTCCAATAAACAAACTGGTTCCAATTCACGGTTTAAGGTACACAAGAGACTGTTAAAAAGCTCTGGGGTTTAAAGATACAACACTGACTCACAGAACAGGTGTAAAGTACCCACAAATGCTCTAAGTAATACTGAGCAATAATACAAACGCGCTTGATCATTTAAACAAAAGACAGACAAATAGAAATGCATGATTTTTTAAAAGCCACACTAAATGAATAGGCTAATATCTTTCATCAAATCTCCATTGTTGTAGTGACTACAGAACACTGAGCTGACGAACCAATGGGGTGTAAAATGTAAGCAAAAGTTAAACCAAAGGTTGTGACTGCAACATTAAAACAACTGCACACACAGCTTCACCCTAATTTATCAATGCAAACCAATGGATTGTGTGCCGTCATCCTCTGACGGCAAAAAAGAAGTGTATTGTAAATTTAAACTGACCAACATGTGGAGACCATTCATCAGAGAAGTACCCAAGAGGCCCATGGTAACTCTGGGGGAGTTGAACAGATTCAGAGCCGAGTTGGAAGTAAATGTTTAAGGAGCAACTATGAGGCATGTCCTCCACAAATTTACCGTCACTCTTTGGAGTGGTAAGAAATACAGCCATTGAAGTCATGTTTGCAATTTCTCACAACCAACATGAAGAAGAGTGTGCTCTGGTAAGATGAGACCAAACCTAAATTATTTAGCCGTCGTACAAAACTGCAGTTGCGCATCACCCTGAACACACCATTCCCCATACTGACATGATGTGGTGGCCACATCATGCTGATGG
The DNA here is from genome assembly GCA_922788865.1 of Poeciliopsis turneri. Taxonomy (NCBI): domain Eukaryota; kingdom Metazoa; phylum Chordata; class Actinopteri; order Cyprinodontiformes; family Poeciliidae; genus Poeciliopsis; species Poeciliopsis turneri. Next base: position 2,078,699 of record CAKLNU010000712.1, on the reverse strand, counting down.
TTTTCTTCAGCATGGAGAAGGAAGTTGGTCGGGGTTGATGGGATGTTGAATGGTGCAAAACAGTAAAACTGAAAGAAAAAGCTACAAAAAAAAAAAAACATTGTCACAAGAATATGGGTTCCTTTACCAGCAAGCTAATGGGCCAAAACTAACAGGTAGCATTAAAATGGAATGGAAAACATGTTTATGTGTTAAAATGATGTAGAGTTCAGGCTACAAAGCTGTGCAGATACAGCCAAAAAGACTGAGTGTACGGTTTTCATACAAAGACCTGACTCAAAGGGGCTGAATACAAGTAGATGCCACACTTTTCAGATTTTATTTTATTAAGACATGTATAATTTTCCCTACAGTTCATAGTTGTGTTCTATGTTTTGTTGGGGTATCATATTATAATTGCTATAAAGTACATTGGAGTTCAGGGTGACGAATGTGAAAAATGACAACTTCTGCCATGCACTGTAAACATTAACTCCTTGAAGAAAATGTCATGGTTTTTGTTATAAAACCAAAAAAGTATAAATCCAACATTAAAAACAAACAAATGTGACCTACTAAAATATTCTGTTTATTTCTTCTTCAAACCCCTTACTGCAAATGTTTGTTTCTTGCCTCCAGGTCTGTAGATTTTAAAAGTAGACTACTGAACATAACAAAAATCATAAATTCAAAAGATTATCTTAGAGCAGAATCCAACTGCAGAGATAGAAATCCCCTTAGCTGCAGGACAACCAGATTTAACCTCGAATTAAAAGTTTTAACCCATGAAACAAAATTGTAGCCAAGTAAGGTTATATATTATCGAATGACTATTCTTTCCAAATGGAATGAAACAGAGGTCTTACATAAGAACTTGGTAATCACCTGTTCCCTAAACACAGCAGCAAAGGCCACAGTTCCTTCCTATGTAACAGCTGAATGTTCACGCTTGACAAGCTGTGAAACACATGAGCAAAAAACATAAAAAATACGGTAGACTGCAAAACAGTGTATCGCACACAAAAAAAGAAATGCAGCTGAGTTCAAAGAGAGTCTCTTTTTTCCTTCAGTTGAACATGTCTTTGCTTTTAGAGAGGGTGGTGAAAAAAAATGGAAAGAATGAAAGCTTCTTTGACTGGAGCTTTGTTACAGCAACAGCGGCTTCATTTTGACAACATATTGCATGCTTTCAGAGAGTGGAAACTCATGCTTTACAACACGACTGTGACTGAAGCCCCATTTTAAACTAGCTCATTTTTATAATAAAAATAAATAAATAAAAAAAATAAAAAAATCCTTACGAAACAAAATTAGAGAAATTGCAGGACTGATGCAAATACTTTCCCCATCGGTAAGATTCTGTCTTCTGCTTCTCACTTCTTTGAAGTCGCGTAATAAGGCTATCTGATGGCTGACGGTTATGTTGATGCATAAGCAAGTGAAGCTAAGTGTTTTTAATCACCATCTGTATCTAAGACATGGCACTCCATCTTGCTGAAGGTTTTTTGTTGTCGTTAAAAGGCATAACCCTAGGCTTTTCTTTCAATATTCTAACAGAAAACTTTAATATAAACCTTTAGATGTACTAGTCCTAACTTGAAGCATTTGGAGACCTAGATAAACAGAGGTTTGTGTTGGTCATGAACGGAGCTTGGCCTTTTCCTCCCAAGCCCAGCTGTCGGTCTGATAATGTTGCACATGTGAGAAGAAACCACTGGTTTCCTGTAAAGGCTAGGGAGCTCAAATGGAGTGATCACAGAAAGAGACAATGCAAAAATGATGCACATTTCTCCTTTTCCTCCTCTTGTTTCTCTTGTCTGCATATGGATAGCACAACATTGCCCTCTGCTGACAAATCTGCAGAGAAGACAAATCTGAAGTGCAATATTTTAAACGCCATCCAAAAGATCTGAGTCAAGATATAATGAAATCTTTACCAAATTTGATCAAATCTGTAACTGCCCCTAAAAAGAGAGCATTCAGAAGATTTTGCAACATTACAATATCAAAACTCCTAAAACAGTACAGACAGTGAAGGTTAAAAATTAACCTCCCATTTTTGTATGTTTTTTAAACTAAGGTTTGATCTTTTACAGTCAGTGGTTGTGATTTCGGCTTCTGGGGCCAACAAAATAAAAAACAGTAACACGCCCATGCAGTTTACTTAAAAAAAATAAACTGCACGTCACTAAAAGAAAATAAAAAAAAGCTATTTACTATCAAAGGAGCTGTTACATAAAGTAACAACATCATAATGGTGTGATGAGTTCTGTTTAGGGACAAAAAACGGGTACAAAAAATGAAACCAAATTAAAATGGAGCTCCCCTTCTCTCTTTCTGCCTTTAATCACTGCACATCTTTGCTTTCAGTGGATATTAAAATCAATCCATCATGGCCTGAGTGGGGAGGGAGGTGCAATTTTCAACATGCTAATGCAGCTTCGGAGTGAATCCCCACCCCACTGACATTATTTGGATATGAAACAGCAATTTGCCACTCATAAACACGAGCATGAGCATGAAAGCAACGCACCAAATATAATAAAAAGAAGAAGAAAAAAAGCTCCTGCAGCTGTCGCCGCATGGCAGAGAAAGGGCCAGATCTACTTTATCATCCTTATAGGATATGATGTGGTTTATATTATTATCCTGGAAGGATAATGGGATTTAGATTCTGATTGGGATACCAAGTGGATTTTTATGGCGGCTATGACTATTGTGGTGGATCAAAGTAAGGCCGTGCACAGCGAAAATGCTGGATCAAAAGAACATCAAGCAGATGGTGGGGAGAAATGAAGAAAACTGATGGTGGCAAAATGGAAATCAGAATATGCCATAGCTGTGACTCATTTATGTCACCGCTAAAAGATTTTTGCCACACTCTCTTTTTCACTAAAAGATGCGTATTTTACACACAAACACGCTGCAAGGTGAGGAGACAAATTTGTATCGCCCTCAGCAGGTTTCAAATTTGGAAGCTACGGGGAGGCTCATCGTTGCTCCGATCCATTTATAAAGCAGTGGGTGACTGGCCTCTAGCCTGGATTCACAGAGACATTCAGATGTTTGAGGAAGAACACAGGCACCAGCTGCTCCCCAGAGATCGGCTCAAATATAACAACATGAAGCCTTCGGATAAATTTTCAACTACACTACACGATGTTACATTTTATTGTTGATATTTGTTGGCTCTAAAAAATAACCCCTCTGGCAGGCAATGTCAAACTTCATTCGACTTCAAGATGTCAAAATCCTGCCATCAGTTAGACTGCAATTCTGCATCTGACTGGCTTTTTGCAGTCACAGAAAAAAAGAATACATTATCAAAAGAGCTAAACATCTACTTTGTAGCATGCCACTGAAAAACAGACAGTTGACATTTTAAAAAAAAATAAAAAATTGTATTGCTAAAAAAAGGGGAATTTTCTTTTTCTCTTCTTCCTCCTTTTATGGCACAGATGCAACGGGTGCAGATGACTTTTCTAAGACATTTTAGACAACCTGCCACTGTTCTACTACCGATCCATTCCACACTATATAAATGTTCTTTATGCAACATGAAACAGAACAGATCTGTTCAGACCAGGGCTCTTCAAACTGTGGTACGTAACCCTCCTGAGCCATGTGACTTGAGGAAAAAAAACAACAACAAAAAAACCAGAAAACATAACTTGACCTATGCCAGGAACAAAATGTAAAGCTACAGTGAGTAAGGAGACCAAGGCCCTGATCTTAAACGGATACAAAGAAACTAAATTACTTGTACAAAAGAAAATATTAAACTTCCAGGTGCCATTAGTAGGTGTGTTGTGCCTGCAATAGATTGCAGACACAAAAGTGGTGTTGACTGCACCAGTTGAATAAGGATTTTGCATCTGTTACTGGCTGGCTGTCATCATGAAGTGTTGGAGAGCAGAGTGGTCACTAAAAAAAGATGAAGCTGAAAGCAATGGTGATGCTGGAGGCATAGCAATAATACAAAAATAATTATAATACACATCCTTTAAGTCTTTAAAAGTGATAAAACATTATAAAAATTTTTTTTTTTAAAAACAACTATTCTTTATTGGACTTACATCTGGACATTGACTGGGCCATTCTGAGACATACATATTCCATAGTAGCCTTGCTGTAAGTTAAGGATCATTGTCCAGTTAGAAACTGAACCTCCACTCGAACATTAAGTCTAACAGATTTTCCTACAGGAAAACCACATGCCTTTCCCTTTCCTCTCACGACCCACTTTCCTATCAATTCAAGTAAAGTACCGGTATGCTAGAGCCAATAAAACCTTTAAAAAAATAACTTATAAAAGTTGATAAAAGGACTAAAAAGCAAACGGTAAAGTCTACGAAGACATTGGTGTTTTGACACCATAAAATATTCAACACAATTCAAGTTCCCCATCTAACAGCTCATAAAAAATACAAAAAAATACAAAAAAGCCAAAAAAAAAAGACAACATTGTTGACCATCAGGTTTTTGTTCAGTGGAGAAGTAAAATAAGTTAGAGTGCCATATAGAATCCTGTCTTCTAGACAAGTTTAATTTCTCTGTAGTCGACTTAGTACTAGTTTTTGTATCTCATATATTTGATTATTACAACATCCTATTTAGCACTTTCAATAAGTTCTGAGGAATTTCATCATCAAAGCACATCTTTCAGAGAGGACATGAGATAGTGTGACATAGAAATGGTTTCTCTGTTTCCTTTGTCTAATGATGATTACAGAGTACAAAGGAGCAAAAGAATGATGGCGGAGAAATTACAGAGAATGAACAGAGGGATACCAAACGGGTGGCTCAAAGATTAAAGCTGGGTGTTTTTGAAGTTAGCGAGTTTAAAACACCAGCAGGGCACAGACAAGTCGTCAGTGTCAGCTGTGTGCTGCGCCATGGCTGACCTGAAGATGTGGCTAGGGTTATATTTAAAACTGAAAGATGCAGAAAAACTCGTTTCCATCCCGAGTGTTTGTCATTATAATGAAGAAAACATTCTCTCCTTTGAGCTGCATAATCAGCACATCACTAACTAGAAGTTCAAAGTAATGATTTGATTAATCAATTCAACTAATCATCAGTGTACCAGAGCAGAAGTTGTCCTTCAGGCTCAAAATAAGTTTTTCATCCTAATGGGTTTTACCCTGCTAATACAACATTAAAATACAATAAAAGAAACCTCAGCCCCCACATTTCTATGGTCGGCTGCAATTATGTTTTACCATTCAGATTTTGGATATTGGGACACAAGCACTTGATTTTCACTGGGTACACCACGGAAAGATTCAGTCCATCACAAAGAAGCAATGAACATATAATTAAGGACCAATTTATAAACATTGATTGACTCAATATATATGTGTCTGAATAACCCCAAACACCACTAGAGAAATCTAATAGCACAGCCAAGATATAAACTGGAAGAAAAGAGTTCCTACAAGGAAGGAAGGAAAGTCTCTAAAACTAAACTTTTCAATGTTCTCCAGAACCCAGAGAAGCTAAGCAGGAATATTTGACACAATTTATATCAGTTATGCTGCAACAATCTGTGCCGTTCTGTCTTTTTTTTTTTTAAGATGAACTCAGATGGACATGCCACTTTAAAAATATCAATACACCATTTCAACAGAAACAAAGGAATCCCAAATAAAGGAAAGGTAAAAAAGTGAAATGCAGTTTTCAGCGATAAGATCTGGGTTTTGTTTCCTTCTGAAAGTTTTAAATATGGAAGTTCTGCAATACAACTGGGCTCAATGTTTGGTAATCACCAAAGTGATTGCCAAATTATTGTGATTAGTTTTGTTTATGCTCATATCACTCTCGAGAGCACAGCAGAACACAATCCAATCACAAGTGTTCGTATAAAAAGAGTTGATTTTAAATGTTTTGAGGAATAATTAAATAATGGCAGTGCTCAATTAACACAATTAACATCTGAATAGGGATTGATTTCAACAAATAGTCATTGACTGAATGCTTATGAAGACAACATGAGAAGAATTCATTACAGATCCTCAGAGCTTTGCAGCCTATAAATGCTTAGCACTTTGCAGCTGCAGTTGTTATTTCAGTGAAATGCATTAAGACAAAAAGTTACCTCGTTGAAGGAAATCTTGTTGCTTTTCATCTTTTGGGATGAGCTCTTCCATGTTTTTCCAAAAAAGTGCTGGAGTTTTCTATCAAACAGGGTGACTCGCAGCTGGTAGGCCACACCTTCCCCAGCTGACAGATCCTGTGGGTCAACAAAAGAAGATGGACAACTCAATGCTCTCCTTGATGCCTCAAATAAGTTCAGCAAATTATAAATATGAACATGTAATTAGAAGGCAGGAAGCTCTAACCGGTCTGAGCTTAAAATATTTTGCAAATATGGTCAAAACAGTCAGTCTCTAAGTAAGCAAATCAGTAAAAGAAAATACACAGCCAAATTCAAAAGTATATTTTTAAAACCACCAACTTAGAGGGCTGGATACATGCGAACAACACTTTAAAGATTGTTATTCTAAAAAAAACGACGCATTATTTTTTTTCTTTGACTTCACAACAGAATATTACAAGTGAATGCCTTGTTCTTTCACAACTTTAGTCCTACACAATTACATGGCTAACCTGCCTTACTAGCATGCCATCAATTTCCACTAATGAGCTAATATCGGAGCCAGATGTGCTGAAGCAAGAGAAACATCCAGAAGTTGCAGGACACCGGTCTTGTGCGAAATTCGGTTCCCCTGTGAAAATCTGTTCCCCCTGTGTCGGGAGCGCGCATTACAGCCAGAGAGGCGAACGAGGCGGATCTGATCATTTTCGCGTCGCTTCTGATCGATTTCTCGGTAAAACAACTCATATAATCATGTCAAGGTTGTAACATTCAGTTTAATTGGCAGCTGTTGTTTAAAAAATTGTAAAATAAATAAATAAACGAGGTCTTCTGACGCTGTTTTGTGTTATTTTAAACGCGAAGAGAATCGCTCTTTTTCCAACTTTTCTCACGTAAGCCTGGCAGAAATAAAAATCAGTCACCAAACACAGTTTTCCCAACACGTAGCGTATATGTAAAGATTTTTTGACAATTTGGAAACAGTTGTTCATTATTCCCCAAGGTTATGGGGTAAGGAGAGGAAAGAATGGATAATTCAGCAGCCTGAAATAATCTGTTCCCCCTCCATAATATGAGAACAACTTCACTAACCAGCAAGATTTTTTTCTCTGTTTATTCCTCTCATCAATAACAATACATCCTGTGATTTTGGTAGCATTTGCTACTTAATTGCCAGAGTTATGAGGGGGGAACCATATATTTTAGATGGCTAAAATAATCCGTTCCCCCTTCATAACATGGGCATCTGGTTCGGTGCTCGACTGGTTTGAAGCTTACATAATGTGGCTCGCAAGGTTCAGGTCAGAGGTCATCACTACTCCCAGGTTTCAGGCCTGATCGCTAGTTTTTTTATGACTGAAGCTGTGCATTGACTTTAGATCTATAGCTCTAGATCATTCCTCTTTAGGTCCAAAAATTATCCCTTCAGTTTTGTTTCTGTTTAGTTTGAGGATGTTTTGGCACATCTCACATTTGTCATTTATCACATTTATTCAGTGAGGGGATGTTGTCAAAGGTCACCTGGTGACATCATAATGTAGAGCTGAGTATCATCTGCATAGCAAATAAGGAGCAAATGCTACCAAAATCACAGGACTTATTGTTGTTGATGAGGGGAATACACACAGTTAAGGATTTGCAGGTCAATTAATTTGTTCCCATTTTATGGAGGGGGAACAGATTATTATGTTGACCTGTAATATATGGTTCCCCCATCATAACTCTGGCAATTAAGTAGCAAATGCTACCAAAATCACAGGATGTATTGTTATTGATGAGAGGAATAAACAGAGAAAAAATCTTGCTGGTTAGTGAAGTTGTTCTCATATTATGGAGGGGGAACAGATTATTTCAGGCTGCTGAATTATCCATTCTTTCCTCTCCTTACCCCATAACCTTGGGGAATAATGAACAACTGTTTCCAAATTGTCAAAAAATCTTTACATATACGCTACGTGTTGGGAAAACTGTGTTTGGTGACTGATTTTTATTTCTGCCAGGCTTACGTGAGAAAAGTTGGAAAAAGAGCGATTCTCTTCGCGTTTAAAATAACACAAAACAGCGTCAGAAGACCTCGTTTATTTATTTATTTTACAATTTTTTAAACAACAGCTGCCAATTAAACTGAATGTTACAACCTTGACATGATTATATGAGTTGTTTTACCGAGAAATCGATCAGAAGCGACGCGAAAATGATCAGATCCGCCTCGTTCGCCTCTCTGGCTGTAATGCGCGCTCCCGACACAGGGGGAACAGATTTTCACAGGGGAACCGAATTTCGCACAAGACCGGCCTTTGAGGATTAGATTGAGACCACTGGTTTAAACTCAAGAACGTTTCTGCCACATGCAGACACAGACAACTAATGTTTGGGATTACCTGCGGGAGTTGCACTACGGTAAGCCGGTTGAAGCTTAGCTGAAAGCCGTGGTTAGCGGTGAGGTGGTTCTCCACAGCCAGGCGGACTGTTTGGCTGGACGGGGGAACCAACCGGTTCTTGTGAAACAATTCTTCCCAGCTGTCAGCCATGTTGTTTCACTCTTCTGCCTTCACCATATCATTATCAATATAAAAAAAACATAAAATAAAACACAAAATTATTCAAATGACCTGCGGTTCTACTTTAGAATATAATTTCTCTCATCTCAGATTTTCAAACATGCATGGCGGCCGCCATGTTGGAAATCCGGCTGTACTATACTTTTTTAGAGGGGTGCGGAACAAGATAAGCATTTTAAAAAGAAGCCTTGCTTCATAAGAAAAACTATTTTATCCTAATGCTAATTAGTTTAAATACTATAATATAGCAAAATGTGTTTCAAAGAGTGAATTATCATGAAAAAGTTTATTTCGCAATTGGGGTGTTTAGCCGGTCTTAACCTGTTCTTTGGTAGAGCCCACCGTGATGCGTCAGTTGCCATGGTAATAATGTGTTCTCATATTTCACAAGTGAATTTACAGTTATCAGTATTTCACCTTTCTCCGACATTTGGAGAAAAAAATGTCAAAATATTATTGCCTATAATATAATATCAATGATATATGAGAATAAAGTTCTTTTAAGGCAATTTCTTGAATATAGTCTGGATCGATGTGTTAACTATAAATTCTTGAATTTTAATGCAGACCATAGTCCTAATATTTTTATATTTGTTTATTGAGAATGAGACTAATATTTAATTCGATCTGATCATTTTAGCACAAAAAAGTTAAAAGATTCAAAATGCTGAAATTTTACATTTAAGATTTAAATGAAGGTGCAAGTTTAGTTAGGTAAAAGTACAATTGATGCGTTTACAGGGTTCCAGTTCAATGAAGTTCAGTTTGTTTATATATCACCAAATCAGACCATGTTTTGTCATTGTCTCAACCACTTTATAATAAAAGTAATATCAATACAATCATATAGAGCAGATACTAAAAAAAAAACAGCAAATTGTACGTTTTTTTTTTATTTGATGATTTGATCTATTTATTTTAAAGGTGAATGTGCAATTTATTAAAATTAATAAAACATAATTCGCACATTTAAAAATCCAAAACGATGTTTAAGGGACGTTTTTTGACTTTGTCTTTCTACGTCACCAATAGACGTAATGTATAAAGATAACCACTAGAGGGCAGCACAAAATCACCACCTCTGCGCTACTGAGCGTCAAGAGGAAGAAAAACAAAGGAAGCGGTATGTACAAACAGTGAAATGTCCGGACTCTTAAAGAAAAACAAGCCTGTTAAACTTCGAGGTCACAGTGGGGACAGAAAATACGGCATTGCGTCTAAAGATGTAAAGGAGCTGATTAAAAAGGGCTGCAAGCTGTTACAGGTAAGCCGAATGTTTTTGTAGCTTAATAACTTTCGTCGCTGTCAGTTCCGCTTTTTCTGAGCTCACGAGAATGAAGAGGGAAACGTGGACAGCTGGACAGTTTTATTTAGTTATTGATTGAAAACAAGATCATTTTAATAATCCACGAACAAATTGAATATAGCAAACACATTTATAAGTACTGTATGAATTAAATGGGTGAATTATCCTTTCTTCTACTGAATGCATGTCAAGGTTAGGATTGTCCTGCTGGAATAAAAAGATGAATTTACTTTCAGTTTCTTTATTCTGTGTGCGTTTGCCTGGAATGCCATCAGATGAGTTTACATCTGATAACATCATCATTTTGCAAAGTTACATTAAAATATCACAGTTCTGGGGACCCTTTGTGCCCTTCCCCTGACAAACCTGTTTGGGGATGATCATTTCAGTGTGAGATTCTTACATTTATTTGGCTTTTTACACATCTTTACCAGCAAATTTGACTTTTTCCAATGAAGCTGTCTGCATCAGTTTGTCATGCACAAACTCTCAAGTCTGTGTCTGCATGTGCAACGTTTAAAGTCTGGAGTAAAGCAGCCGATCTGACCTAATTATGTGTTTGTGTACTTCTTGAGCTTACAATAATGTTCTTCTTTCATGTTCTTCACTGTCCCAGCTGCCACTTTCTGGTGCTCATGTGTGCTTATATGAAGATGGGACAATAGTGACGGAGGAGTTCTTTCCCACCCTGCCTGATAACTGCGAACTAGTTCTTCTGTCAAGGGATCAAACATGGAGTGGAGGTACATGAAATAAATTTCTTTCTTATCTGTAAAATAATATTTTTGTGTTATTATTTTAAGCATTTCACTGTTTTTTTAGTTGTTTGTGACATTGGTCGGTTACTGAACGCCGATCGCCACACCGACGGTCTCATTGAAGCAGCGAAGGGTCTTATCTCTGACGAGAAATCTTTCAAGAGGCGCAAAGTCCTTACTGACCTGCTGCAGAACCTGGAGGACAGATCAGATCTGGAGACAAGAGAGGAGGATGAAGACTGGTTCACTGGTACATGGTGTCTAACAATAAATTAAGCTGGTTGATTCTCCCACTTTTTGTATCATAACACTAAGACCAATAAATCAGTTACTTAGATTGTATATATTCCCCAAAACATAAATAATAAGATAGATTTTTATTTATTTTTTTTCTACACTTACTAGTGGTTGGGTGAGTCCACTTTCTAAAAAAAATTTTTCTTTTTAAATCGTAATGATGAATGACTCTTGGTTTTAATCAGCAACATCAGTGCAGCACTGGACAAAACATGCAAGGGTCTTTCAGGAGCCGACAAACTCCCAGCTTTTTTACTCCCTGATTCTGAGAACACGGGTCAAAACCCTGGTGCATCAACTTGTACTGTATGTTCTCAGGCAAAAATGTCGAGGTCAGCTTGTAAGGATCCTTTGGTTAGTTTATTGTCATGATGGTTAGAAAGAGAAAAAGTATTAAGAAATGGTTTTCGCCAACCACTGGCCATCAAAGACATAAATGTTTTAATTTTACAATTCATAAAAATGCCAAGAAAATCAGAAATTCTGCTTGTGCATGTAAACTTATGAGCGTTCATGGCCACAAGGATTATATGTAAACGTCCAACAAGAATGAACTGGCACTAATCAAAAACTTTAAGCAGAACATCTTTAAAGATTTTTAGTGAATTTGTGTGAGATGTATAATACTTTGCTTGGAAGCTGTAAGTGCTTAAAACCAGCTTTTCATCTGATCAGCATGCTTGACTGAACATGTTTGTGTGCTTTAAGGATTATTGATCTGTTGTGCTTAGTTTTCTAGACATAGAAGATGTAGAGCAATACGAATCTGTTCAACTTACACTGCATTTTGGGGAGCGGGGGTTTAGATAAATAAAGAGCTTGACATTTTATGGTTTGTGAAAAGGCCAAATCTTAATGCTTTTTGACTGTTAAAACAACATGTTCACACATACCTTCTCAATGAAAGATTCTCTCCAAAGTTGTATTAAACTTAACAACCCTTTGAATTGTTTTGCTTCTATTCCAGGTGTTGATGTGCGATTCAAAACAAAGTCTGCCTATATGAAGTACAATTGTGAAAGCAGAATACGGGGCTACATGAAGGAGGTGAACCTGAGGCCCACTGAGACCCAGCACGTTTCCCTGCACAAATTAAACGTTTCAATTTCCTGTGTCGATTTTTTTTCAGGTGGACAATGCGACCAACGGCATACAGAAAGCTAAAGTGAAAGCGGAGTTTTTAAAAACATCAAAGTGTCTGGGTGAGATGCTGAAAAATGACAAGTACAACGGTAAATACTTCGATAGGACAGAAAAGGAGTCAGGGCGCCTCTGCACTAAGGAAGGATGGTTTACCTGTCAGGTATGGTGGAATTTAAGCTTAGTTGCAACTGAATAGCATCTGCTTCAATTACCAGACAATTGTGATTCTGTTTATTAGGAACAGAAATATATTGAGAGAAGCACAGCAGACCTTCAGTGAATTAAATGGGCTTTTATGCCACTTTTTGAAGACCTAGAACTGCTTTGCACAAACCTCACTCTTCCTCTATGTGGTCTCTTCAGGGATCGTTTGAGCAGAAATTTTGCCATTCGCTCCATTCAATCAACCCGTACGGCAGCAGAGAGAGCAGGATCGTCTTCAGCACTTGGAACCTTGATCACAGGTAGATACTTCCTGTTCCCGGAGCAGTACAAATAGCAGCGAATCAAACATGTTTTTTTGTTTTCCCTTTTCTGCAGGATTGAAAAGAAGAGGACGATCATACCTGCTCTGCTGGAGGCTCTGCAGACTCGTAAGACGACAGACATAAACTTGAACTACTTCTACCAAATGCTGTTCACCAGGGAGAACCTGAAGCTAGTGCACATCGTCTGCCACAAAAAGGGAGTACACAACCTGACATGTGACACCAAGAAGATGTTCAGGACTACTAAAAATACAAGGACAGCAAAAGGAGATACGAAAGGGAAGAAAAAGCGTTTTACCTGAAACATTTTTATTTTAATGTTTTTTTAAATTTGTTTTTATTTGCTGTAAAATTGATAACTTTTCATTCATTGAACAAAATGAAACGAAACAGTTTTGTAAATCATGAAAAGCTTTTTATTGTATTATGTGGCACAATAATGTCAAATATATGGATGGATTAAGAATGTTGCCCAAACAATGAGACATTCAAGCAGTCTGAGTTACACACTGAAGACAAATGTTAATTATTTTTACATAAATAAGGCAGTAATAATATACAATATTTCTGTTAAGTGGTCAGATCAATCAGCTATATACAAAAACCTGTGGATATAGTTCTAGTGCAATTGCAGATAACCTGTTAAGGTTATATTTCTCAATCAAGTTTGTTCAAATCTAGTTAAACTGCAGATTCTTAGGCAGAAAAATCAACTTTGTCATCTAATAATTTTAGCAACTATAAACAGTAGGAATATAAAGAATAATTAGCTGCACTGGTTGTGTGTCTATATATATATATACTTTTTTTTTATCTACATACAGACATTATGTTACAAAGCTGCCAAAAACCTTTAAGGATGGATTTTAGACACTTGGTGAAAAATGGCTGGACTATGACATTCATCTCTGACCTTGTAATAAACAGATCTGCTCTTTGGATGTTCTCCATCTTTCTTTCCTCATAACATTTAAGCTGTGAGGAGTTATAAGGTTGCATATTTGTCAATCTGCTGTAATTTGTATGACATTTTCATCACTCCATAAACTAATTTGTTATACAAGCACCCTTAAAATGTTAAGTTTAATTCAGCAATATTTGGCATCTCAGAGTGAAGGTTAAAGTGGTTGAATCCTGATATGATACAGCAGGATTATGTAACATTACAGCAATCCTGAAATGACAGTACAGTATACAGCATGTATACAAACTGCCTGGAGAAAGTTGAAGGACTGGGTTGAAACTATTCAACTTTAAAGTGAATAGTTTATTTCAAATGATGGGAAAATAGTGCTGTATCAGATTTGTGTTCAGCACTTCCACAATCCAGAATTTAAAGTTCACTGCCTGAAGCAGAAATATTGTCATTCAGAGCACCTTGACGTTGATATTTTGCATCAGCTAATCAATACTCAAAAAAAGAAATAAGAGATGCAGCAGATTTTCAATTTGACTGGCTCTGACCAGACAAATTTAATCTTTCTTTTTTTTTTTTTTTTTTTACCAAAAAAACAGGCCAGGTGTTACAATAACACTTCAGCATTAAGAAAGAAGACTCGACGCTTTCAATTTTAAGATGCTTATGGAAGGACAACAAATGGATCTTCTGAAAGCTCTTGGAGGGAAAACTTAATTGGCTACAATCAGCATTCAACTTAAGCTTGGAGCTTTGCAAAGATTGGAAATTAGCAGGAAGATTCTGACTGGTGCATTTCTAGTCAATCTGTTGTCCTCATATTTTGTTCTTTTTTTAAATATCTCCTGAAGTGCCGCTGAGAGCTCTGCAGAAAGTAGGCTACAATCGAGCAAGGATTTATGAGAGTATATGCAAATCTTTACACGGTTTCAAAAAAGCACTTGGTGTGTTTGCTTACATATTAAAATTATTTACTGATTGTTGGCATGTGAGAAAACAGCTTAAAAACATCCGGCACCAAACCAGATGCTGTCAGTGAAGAACATTTCTGTGTTTACAATCGCACTTTAACACAGCTAGAAACACTGCCAATGAAGTATTTCTTTGACAGCCAGTACCACTAACCATCCTTCATTATCCTCTCATCAGTGATGGCGCTGAGACCTCGACAGATGAAGAGGACCAACTGAATGCAGCATCTGAGCAGGTAGTTTGTTGTCGCTTGTTCCAAAGTGCTGGGATGCTGTTCCGTTTTAACCGGCTCTTCACTAAGTGCCGGCTCCGTCGTCTCGTCGGAGGCCGCCGTGGCTCACCTCTTCGCCATCGCTGTCTTCCTGTGCGTAGTAATGCCGAAGCCTCTCCTTCCTTCGAGCGCTGGGAGAAGTAGCAGGCGATCTCCGAGGAAAGTCCTGCAGGAACAGAGATTCGTACAAGAGTTTTGGCCCAGGCCCAGTTTAAGCAGGACAACAAACTACTCTATGTTTGATTGACACTAACAACTTTTAAATCTTAAACAAAGGTGGCTTTCCTTTTTTAATATGCAACACATCTGACAGAATAAAGAAAATCTCCTTAATAATGGCAATTTGATGCTTACTTGAAAAATCTAGGCATATTTAAGGACTTCAATTTCTTTATTGTAATTGAATGACTATTCAATTTTGAACAAACTGATACGACTTGGTGAGGGCTCAACTTGACCTTTTCTGACACATTTGGGCTTTTTAACTCGTAATAATAGCAACTTACACGACTTGTAGACCACAAACCTGTACAATATCCAAGTTCCCGAAGAACTGCTCCACAGGAAGGATTTGATTACTGTCGTCATCTGGGAATAAGACTCTGCTACTGTTTTCCAGTTCCACACATTCAGGAACCTGCTCCTCCAAGATGCTGGTAGCTTTGCAGCTGCTGACCTCCTGCTCTGACCTCAGCTCGTTCTCTTTGCCCTCCTGACCTTCGAGATCGGGTGAACCCAGGCACCTCCTCCTGTCAGCAGCCTCGTGGCATTCGCAGCTGATACGAGTCAGTTTATCTGAGGATCTGGATGTTCGCAGCGCTGAACTGTCCTCTGGCGACAAATGCATCTTCTGGCTTTTACGGTTTTTATTCTCCAAAGCAGAAACCTGTGACAGAATGTGCACACGCAGAAAGATCAACTGGTTGATAAATATACTTAAAACAAAAACAACAAACAAACCAATCAGATCAAAAGCTGTGGTCTCAAAACCAACCTTCCTCGAGGCTCTGACCTCAGAGCTGCTCTTCCTTTTTCTAGACGTCATGTTGTCAAGTTGACTAGGCATCTGGAAAAAGAAAACCATAAATAAAAACATTCCTCAGTAATGCGCTAACGCTAGCAGATCCCAGGGAGCTGATGCTATTCAGCGAAATGTTTTCACAAAACCTCCCTGGCAACTCAGATTACCTTCAGATTATTGGACGTCTGACTCGGCCTATAAATTGATCTTAAGCGATATGTTTATCTAATGTTCAGCATCACGAACTGACCACTTTATGGATTTTACAGGCTGGGTAAAAGTCAGCTGTCTCAGATATGGAGATCCAGCCCTTAAGATTTCTCTTCCGAGTGTGTTTACATTTTTGAGAAAACTCTGGTTCCTCTGAGATTTAAAAGAAACAAAAACCAGAACGTGAGACTACTGAGCGGCACTACTGCAGCTACTACAAAGCTTCAAAAGCTCCAGTTGTTCAGACCATCAAACATCTCAGTCCAACAGAAACAAAACAAAGTAAAACTTCACTGACTAGTGTTTTAAGACGCTTTGTCAGGTGAAGAGCAACACACACTTCGGTTTTATAACTCTTGGTGAGGCTGAAGGTTTCCATCTGCCGGTAAATTTAAAGCAGAAGTTCCCAACCTTTGTAATCTTCTAGCTCACACAAAAATTACAACATTATGATCCCAAATATATTCCACAAATATGTCTCATCCCATAGAAGAAATGGGATGAGACATCCCATTTAAGAAAAACATTTTACCAAAAAAAAAAAAAAAAAAGGTTTTCCTTATTTAAAACCAAAAAACAGAAATAAACGGACTAACCTTTCAAAAATAACAACACATTTCTTTGTAGATAATTAAAAAAATGATAAGACAGCATTTTTTTTTTTTTTTTCAAAGGTAATGTGACATTTGCAGATGGACAAAATAGCTCTTATAAAGAATGCAGGTTTTGTTTAGTATAATATTTTATGCTCTTCCATAATCTAGAAATAAACAAGTCCCATTTCCCTGAGACATTTTCACCACTATCTGATTAAAGCAACAAGAGGCAGGAGCAGAGCTCGCGCTAACAGAACTGGTTTAACTGCAGAGTATTTTCCCTACGATATTTATTAAAAAACAACCACAGTGATTGATCCTGAGCCCCAACGACACCCGCCCATCCCGTCTTGACCAACAAAAAGCGAGAAATGTCAGACAAAGTCTCAAATTACAGAGCAGTCGCGGCTCCAGACACCGAAACATTTTCTCCATCTCGACACCTTTTGTCCAGAAACGTTGCTAACTTAGCAAGACCATCAACCGGCTACAACCGGAGACAGGACGGCTTACCGCCCAAAAGAGTCGGTGTGCGCTCAAAACCACACGTCGAAAAAACTGTTTTATGCTTTTACGCCCTCCTGCTGAAAGCTAAAATACTTTATTTCATTACATAACACGATGTCCCCGGGTTGACTCGATTAGCTCTCACCGTGTGCATCGCTCGCCGCCGCCGGCGCGACTTCGCTTCCAAATATCTCGCTCTTTGTTCGCTTTGTGACTAAAATGACAGACATAAGCAACTATTAGGCGGTGGGAATTGAAAACCTGTGCCGCCGTCGCTGTATGCCGCTCGTCTGCCTGCGTGTGAACCGCCGCCTGCTCCGTGTATTTCCTGCTGTCAGGTTCAAGCTGAGGTCATCGCGTCCCTGTCCTGGCACTGCGGCGTACTCTCCCCGGGCCGCGTCCCAAATCTCTTCCTTGTTCACTCGGTAGTGCACTACGAAGGGTTGGCGACTTCCCTCTGAACTATGAGTCGGGTAGTTGCGAGAAGAATCAATAACATGTTAACTTAGTCTTCATTCAGAACCGAAGTAATAAGTGTGTTCCCAGCCACGTCACATCCTAGTAAGAGGAAGAGGTGAAGTGAAAATGTTGGAACGCAGCCTGCGTGTCTGCGGACGAAACTAATGTAAATAAATAATATGAGTCCTGCACGTTATCGACCAAAGAGTTTACTGTGGGGAGGGTCAATCTCTTTCTACATAAAAACAATATTACATCGGGTTGTGAATACTGAACGAACATTTATCCCTGTTAGGGAGGTTTTTCCCTCTCAATAGTATGACATAAACTAATGCGCATTTGAACTGCGCATTAGTGATTCCAAAGTCTTCCTGTTAAAAAAGAGAAAAACCAGACAGCTTTTTGGTTTTAAACTTCGAGATGAGATTGTGTCATCTTATTTCAAAGTAATCTCGACGATCCTTAAACTAAACATCTAAAAGTTGCAACTGAGTACACAACTATCCCTGACTATTAATATTATCATTATTATGTGTTGCAATGAAATCTTAATGTAGAGATAATTTCTTTTTTTATCTTTGGTCAAAGTGTGTGGGAAAAGTCACCGTGTGGTTTGCATAGGAAGCTTAGATTGAAAAAAAAAATATTACGCCGTTCACATATTTGTCCACAAGAGGGGGCAAGAGGATAATCATTTTGCAGCTTGTTTTCGTTTATGTTTTCAAACAGCCACTTAAAAGCACCAGAAATACGAAGCCAATAACAAACCCAAGGAAATGACGAGCACATAATAAACCCCCAGGCGACACATAGTTTAATTTTACAGTTTAAGCACTACAGCAAAACAAAGATAAAAACGACTTGCGAGAAAGAAAGAAGGAAAATAACATTTATAATGAAAGGTAAATGGCGTGTGCTCGTCCAGGATAAAACAATGCAAAATCTGCAATTAAGTCTAGAGACCTACACTTAATTGCATTTTTTGCAGGTTTTACAGGTATTCCCGTAAAGAAATGTAAACTCTTTACTATTCACAGAAGCTGAAAGGAATGGATTGTTGTCTCTCTGTGCAGCCAGGAGGTCATCTGGTCAGTCGCAGATTCATTGTGTTGCAGGCCAGTGACTCCAGGGATTCAGCCGCAGGAAGAAAAGAAAAAAAAAAGAGGCCAGGCTGGCAGCAGATCAAGGGGATCTATAGATCCATAATCTCAGCTTGATCACACAAACTGCTGCGAGGTGATCCGGTCTGTTTTTACGCAGAATCTCAGCTTCCGGAACCCGAACTGGTCAGAATGCATAAATATGTTCTTTAAGGCACATCATCACTTCACCGATGATCAGAACTGTAAGCTACAGTCTTTTTAGGACGTTCCGCTTGTCTTTTACAGTCTGATGAAACAGCTCCGATTTTCTCATTTCTGATTATCAGAAAATAAATCCACTACAGACGCCAATATGACGTGTGATGATGATGATGATGATGATGATGATGATGATGATGATGATGATGATGATGATGATTAACAGATCTGTCCTGGTTCAGGGCAGATCCCGGGGAGGTCGGGGATATTTGGGTGAGGCGGTCCTCCAGCAGGTCTCCAGTCTACGAGGAGACCAAAAGGGACATGAGAGCGACTGCGAGCCATGTGTATTTTTTTACCCACCCAGTCACAATAAACACCGATGTGTGACAACCGTCCACGTGGGCTGACAGAGGAACGACTCCACTCTGCTGCAAGAGCGCATGAGGATGGACGGCGGTGGATGCTACCAATAGGACGCACGGCTGTGAAACAGCATGAAGTCCAAACGCGCAGCATCTGAGGATCCCAGGGCGCCACGGTGACAGTTATGGATCACATCTTTCGGAGAAAGCGGGCAGGTTTGGTGAAGTCCTTGTTGAGTCTCTGCCTGGTTTTCGCGTCTGTCCTGATGATTCTCAAGCTGAAACAGTCGGAAAAAGACGCGCAGGGCTTAAAAGACGCGCAGGACGCGAGCTGGTGCGGCTCGGACTGTTTCCCTTCAGTACAGGCGCCGGTGAAGTCGAATTTCTGGAGACTAAATGCCGCGGCGCAAAGCAGCAGAGTGGACGCGCAGCGGGCGTCCAACGGGACCCCGGGCAGCTGGGAAGTACGAGTCCTTAACTGCAGCGAGGACGAGCTGGTGAAGAGCCAGGGCTGGTTCCAGCGTCTGGACCCGAGGTTCCACCAGTTCGTCCTGCACAGAAACTGTAGGTACTTCCCCATGCTCATCAACCACCCGGAGAAATGCGCGGACGGAGAGGTGCACCTCATCATGGTGATCAAGTCCGTCATCGAGCAGCACGACCGGCGGGAAGCTGTGCGTAAAACCTGGGGCAGGGAGCGCACAGTTAACGGCAAGCAGATCAAAACGTTATTTCTACTCGGAACTCCGACGACAGGGAAAGACACCAAGAACCTCCAGAAACTGATCGAGTACGAGGACCAAATCTACCAAGACATCCTGCAGTGGGACTTCATGGACACCTTCTTCAACCTGACCCTGAAGGAGGTGAATTTCCTCAAATGGTTCAACATCTATTGTCCCGGGGTGCAGTTCATCTTCAAAGGAGACGACGACGTGTTTGTGAACACCTACAACCTGCTGGAGTTCATCGGCTTCAAGGTGGAGGAGCGCAAAGACGCCGACTTATTTGTGGGGGACACGATCTCCAAGGCGATCCCCATCCGGAACCGCCAGAGCAAATACTACATCCCCAAGGAGCTCTACGACAAGCCGTACCCGCCCTACGTAGGGGGTGGCGGGTTCGTGATGTCCTCCCAAATGGCCCGGAGGCTCTTGACGGCCTCAGAGGACGTGGAGCTGTACCCCATCGACGACGTGTTTTTGGGGATGTGTCTGAAGAGGCTGAACGTGGCTCCGGAGTTCCACTCGGGCTTCAGGACCTTCGGCATCGCCAGACAGAAGGTGAGCGCCATGAACAGGGAGCCGTGCTTTTACAAGAGCCTCATCGTGGTGCACAAGCTGAGCGCGCAGGAGCTGCTCAGGATGTGGAGCACCGTGCACAACAAGGATCTGGTTTGCGCACGACGGACCTTTGTAGCCAGCAGGCTATGAAATAAACTTTTAGTCGATCAACTAAATCGTCCGGAGGTTTTCCTTCTTATCATTCCGACTGTATTCGATCTTCAGCGAATTCAGTGGAGAGGAACTGTGTATAACCTGGCTGACTGAACACCATGGACCTTGAGTTGGACCTCTTTTGGTTGATTTGTAATTTGTAAAACCACTAAAGCTCCAACTAATAAGACTTGAACATTTTCAAATTGAGTTTGTGCCATTTACAACCCTGAAGTCCTAATGAGAGGCAAAGCTTTATTATGGACTTTAGGGGGAAAAGTGTTTGAATTTGCAGGTTAAAACTCCTTCCACCACTCCTCAGTTCAGGACCAAAGAAAAAGCAACTCATGTTTATAGCTCTTGTACTCTGAAAATACAACTGGAATCCCAAAGTCACTTTGTAAAACGTAGCATGTCTGGTGTTCATCACTTGATTAACAGCAATGTTTGGAGAGCATCCCAGCTGTAATTTGACTAAACTCATTATATTCTGATGCTCAACAGACAATAAGATTATTTCCTTCTTTATTTTGGCGCAGCCAACGACCAGAACATTCACAGAGACATTCGGTTATTTGTCATTCAGCTTTATTTCAAACACGCACACACACTCACACACACACACACATTTCCATAAAAAAATAGCTATTAAGCAAACATGTCATAAGAATTACTGACTACATCGCACAGAAAGCACCAGGAAAACTGTCACAGCATATTAAAGTCCACACAAAAGCATGGTGGCTGTCATTAAACTTTGACGTTGTACGAACAGCTTCATGAAGTGCGAAAGGCTGCAGCTCAAGAACACATTAAAAGTTTCTGAACGTTTCATATTCAAAATCCATTCTGTCACTTTTTCCTAATGTGTTTCAGTTAGCACCGTCAAAAGACATTTGCACATTAAAATAGTAGCTGAATAAATACTCTAGGTAGCTGTTAACCTTTGTAGTGCGACTTACATGGTGCAATAATCTTCCTTTGTTTCATTATTTTTTAATTTAATATTCTGTACAGCTAAGGTTTAGTTCAGAACACTCATTTGCAAGATTGTCATTCGGAAATTTCAGGAAAACAACAGGTAACAAAATTCCTTTGGCAAAGTGTTACTTAACTCCCTGTGTGAGAAAGACATAGTTGGGGAACGCGAGGGCAGACCGCTCACTTGTGGTAGTAAAGCTTGGGCAGCTTTTTCATGGCTTGAGGAAGAAAGGACTGTCAGCTCTGTTGCCACAGAGCCAGTAGCTTGTTACTTGTGTTTAACACGCTTGCAAATAGAGGCTTAGATTTGTGCAAAAAAGGGCTTTCAGCCAAAGTTCAAACCAGATATTTGCATAGAAAGAAATTCAACCTTTTTGCCCTCGCTGTCTGGTGAGGGCAGACATTTAATCGGACTTGAGTTTTGACAATTTCTGTCAAAATTAGAAACACTATTTGTGTTAGTTAAATGCATTTATATTTGTTAAATGAGGAATCTTTGATTGTTTCCTTTAAATTCATAAGTTTACACACATTAAGATGATTAAACCTTTGAAACTATTTTCAAAAGCTCAGATTAGGATGCAATGGCTCTGCAAGCTTCAGACATGCCTTTTTAATGAATTTGAGTTAATTGAATTTTAAGTTTTTTTTTTTACTTTTCTTAAATTCTGACATTCATATTCATTTCTTTAGTCTTTAGAAAATTCCCTTTTAAGCTCTAGGACTTAGTTAAAATATTGAATCTCTTTTCAACAAGGCTCTGGAGATTTCACCTGCTGGTTTAACCGAGCAGGTGCTTTGCTCACACACGCTTATCGTTTCAACTCTCACCACAGTTGTAACAGTTGTCCCTTCTGTGGAAAGTCATGAACTTCCTGGTTGATCGAATAAAATACAGCTTCTATATTTCTCACGACGCCATTTATTTGGTGAAGTGCTTCACATTCGGGACAGTGTTCTCAGCTGCCCCGTTTCCTAGAATCTTCACTAAAGCCAAAAACTTCAAACTGCATTTTGATCTGACCATCAAAGATGTTTCCAGAGACTAACGTTATTTTCTCAGGGTCCAATTTCAAGCTGTAATCTGGTTGTTTATGCTGAGTTTGGAGGAATGTTGGTATAGGTGTCATTTCTCTCTGGACAAAGACTCTCTCAGCAGGTTCAGCAAGTATCTTCACCTTGGAGTTGGTTGTTGCTAATATCTGGGTATATAGAAGCCATATCCTTCTGGATCTGTATGATGACTGGACCTTCCCTTGTTGCTTATACCTCTCAATGTTGCTTACAGCAGATGAATGTGGCGCTTTCAGACATCTGGACTTTGATCAACAACCCTGATATCTTGGCTGGTTCCTTTAGATTTTTCCATAATGTCACTCAAGGAAAGTAGCAAAAAATATATAGTTTTGTCAAAATAAATACAAAACTATATTTTGTACCTGGGCTTCTACTTGAAGCCCAGGTTAGCTTCAAGTAGAAGCTAACCTGGGCTTTCCAAAATTGTTTAAAGGCATGACAATCTCCATGTACGCAAGCTTTTAAATACGAAAAAAATTTGAGAAAAAACAAACCAATCCTATCTCTCATTTTTCTGCTGTGTAACCAAACAGACAGTAAACAAGATTAGGCCAAGGCCTAATTTTGTTTTAGGTTCTGACCTAAAACAAGACTGCTTGTTTTAGGTCAAGTCATCTTACTGACCTAAAACAGAAAAAGTTTTATCTGGTTTCCTGCCTAATGAGGAACAAAAAGTCTCCTTTTTCATAGCTCACGTAAATTTATGGTTTTATCTTGATGAGATACACAGCATCACAACAATTTTGCTCCATAATGCAGTTCAACTTTAAAAAAATAAAATAAATGAGAGAGAAATCCCTGAAGGGCTTGTACTGCTGTAATGGGCATCTAGGCGTTTTTGCACAGAGCATTCAGTTAACAGACGTGACATGTCCTCGGTGATGTCAGACTGATGTGTTCAGTGTTGTCTCAGCTTGGTGAAACTTTGCTTCCAGCAGAGTGCCTGCATTGTGTAAAATGTGGGCAGTGACTGAGCAGAGAAGTTGGACTGAAAAGATGCAGCTGGCTGCATAACTGGAAATGCTGCATCACATACTTTTGAAATTTTCACCAGTCGCTGGGAATATAAATCAGCATACCCTCAACATGGCTTCATTTTCCAATATGATCTTTATGATTGAAATTATTGATAGTTCCACAGTAAGGAATGGTGAGACTTCTCTTTAAGCAACATATAAAGGCTTTGAACAGCATTGACAAATATAATACTAGAGGAGACGAGAAGCCTTGTAGGGGTGTATCACTTACAAGCACACAGTGCGCTCATATTTACTGGCCTCACAGGTGTTTACTGGTAGAGGTTTAACCTGCGGACAGGACAGTGAGTCAGCCAATATTCTTACACAAAATAAGCTTTTGTTTCAAACCCAACAGGCTGAACTAGATCGCCTTAATGATGAATCGCAGTTTTGTGTCCACCTACTTGAGTGCACACCCTTTATCAATAACTCTCAAATGAGAGGCCAGGGGGGAGTTGTTTCTTCTGGTTATATACCATCTTTGGATGATGGAGTTTGGGAGCGACCAGCTTCAGCGCTTTCCTGCAGCGTTTCTCCTCGCCATGGGTGTCAGGGATGGGATCCGGCTGCCTCTGCCCCCGGGCCCAGTTCTGGTTCTGGCTCTGACCAACAACGAATGCTTTATTCCTCCAGCAGCCCTACCTGGAAAAATAAACACACCCACAAATGTCATCCTTAAATTCACAATAAGAAGGGAAATTCACCAACGCTGACTCCAGTGAATGCAGCCTGCATTCCTGATGATGGGACTATAAGCAGGAAGCGTCTGTGAAGTTCATGATGGCATAACAGAAATGCAATTGTTTTGTGGAGCTTTCAGAACCTTATAACACCATGAAACATAACATGAGAAGACTTGTATACACAACAAGCACAAAAACATCTGCACTTTGTCATCAGAACACAGTGTTATGATTTTTTTTTCAAATCTGAAACATGCATCTGCAGCTTGTTTTCTAGTGGGAAACACAAATGCTCTGTCTGCACCAGGCTTGTTGAAAAAGTACCAACAAATCCCCCAAAAGAAGAAAAAAAACAAGCAAACACTGAGCCAATAAAGACAACAAAATGAAGAACTCCTACAAATCATTGAACAGAAAGGCTAATTCGTTAATCTTGCTATTGTGTTGATTGTCAATGTTGAGGGTGGAAATGGTACTGGAAAAGGTGCACCATTAAACTTTTACCGACAAGTGTCAACTCTATCCCTCTTGCATCCTACACCATGCAGGCAGGAGGCAGATGAATGCCTCACCTTGTGCTGGCTGGGTTCTTTGGGACACCGCAGTCCTGCGTGAGTTGTGCTTACAGCCCTCTCTGCCCATGAGGTGAGTCTTCCAGGCCTGCAGCAGAGACAAAAGTGGCACAGTGAGTTTATTCCCGCACCAGGAACCCTCTTGACCCGGACCACCACAAGTTACTGTAGGCCCAGTCAAAGTCTGACTGGTTGCCCTCTCTCTTACCAACAGTGCCCTCTTTCATTGGGTTCACGCTCGCAGACAAGGCAAAGAGAATCTGTGAAGTTTTGCAACCCTTTTTAGGTTATGAGAGGTGGGATATCAAAAGGAATTTCCAGCTCTACTTTTTTTCTCTATTTTACCTTTTTGTATTTTTTTTTGGACTAGAAGTATTCCCTAATGAGCAAAAAAAAAAACCCCAGCTTGTCTGAAATTCGTTTGCGACAAATTTAATCTAACTTTATTCAGCATCTTAGAAATACTCGAGATTTTACATTGATGCACTACAGAAAAAACTCAAACATCGACCCAAATAAATACATTCGAAGACAAGACATCTTTTTTATTCTCTCAAGTTTCTCCTCCTGTTTGGATTAATTAGTCCTAACCTGGTTGCGCTGTTGCATATACAACTTCAGAAGTCCATCTTGCAATTCAAACTTACCATAAAATGCCAGAAGAAGAAAATTGGATTCAAGAAAGTCCAAAATCTGACATTTTTCTGTGACATTTCACCTTGCTGCTATTAGTAATAATAATAATTGGCCAGATGACACGCAGGCAAACCTATTTTAATTTACAAAGGAATCATGAGGAAATTAGCTCATAAACAGCAGCAACCACACATTTCATAAATTGATTCTTGGAAGCAATGGAAATGTAAAGTATCCGATGGTATTTTCTTTACCAGGAAAGAATTACAAACACCTCTAATAACAAAGGGTGTGATAATAGCCCTTTGTTTACCCTGAACATCTGTTGCTGCCTAACGCCTATTTATTATGTGCTAAGTAGAGCGTCTAGTTTTTCTCAACTGTTTTTGATGCAAAGGGGAAAAAACCCCCAAAAAAACCACACATCTTGCCATATGACACCACCGTTTCATTTTATTAACACTCAAGCCATTGTTGTTCATTGGTGAATAACTAAGTTGCTTCAAAAAAAATCTCACCTCCTCTCCAGGTGGAAAGTTGTCGTGACACAAAGGACAGTGGTTGGAGGCGGAGACGGTACCTGAAACAATTGCGAGAACAAAAACACCACATGTTTAAGTCTAATGCCCCACAATTTAAAAGAAAAATACCCACTGAAGGATATTTTCTTAAGCCTGGGAATGGAGTGGAACTTAACTCTGAACACAAAAATTAATCAGTTTGTGCTGAAAACTGATTAATTTTTGGAAAATAGTTAAAAACAGAAAATAAAACTGCATAAGTAAAGGTAATTTTGTTTAAATGAAGTTGGTAACACCTCTCTGTTCTCCACAAACAGAGCTACTTTACCTCTGACTGGAGTAAATACAAACCATTAGGATGTATGACATTAGGAAAGTGATGTCATTGCAACCTTGTGGTTGTTATTGCAATTTTGGAGCATCCATCACAAACATGCTTATCTGCTTGTTGCGGATGAACAATAAAATTCTGGCAGTTCTATTGCTAGAACGAGCCATCAGTACATGAATCTACAGGGACATCAGTTCTGTCGGACGGAATGGGCCGAACCTCAAGCAAATATTTTCAAATATAGTTTTCAGACTCGAGAATGTTTGACTCAAGCCTGAAGGCCAGTTCTACCAAGTACTGAGGAAATGTATGCAGCTGTCAAAATTGTGGAAACTTAGAAACCAATTCTACTTTTTATTAGCCTGCGAAAATGAAAACTGTAATAGTTACAGTGTGGAAACTAAACGACCACCTCCATGCAGCTTTAAAACCACAGTTGGCGAGCTACAAGCAGAATGTCCACTAAGGAGTTGACTTCACACTGAAAACAAGCACATAGCCAACCTACGTATCTAGCTTGACATGATGGTTTAAAGTTAATGGAACATCATTCATGCCGTCGTTGTGACAATTTCTAGCTTTACCTTTTGTTTGTTAGTTATTGCTATGATGGATTTATTTTCAGTCTTATTTCAGTTTTTCTGTCCCAGCTACATGACTTAAGCCATATTACATGTGGATTAAACATTCATAACCTCATCCTCAATTTTTTTGGGGGGGTCTTTGATGAATACCCCAATCTCTCCTAAAGTCATTTTACCTATATATTTTAACAAAAGTTAAAAAAAAAAAAAAAAAATTAAAATAAAACCCAGAACAAACGACATATTACAAAACATCATTATCAGTGATTAATTATTTAATAATTCTACTTACGGTTACAGTTTGAACCCTGAACATGACCAGTGAGATCCTCAGTGGGCACAGCCTCTGAGCAGCGTGGACACTGGCTGAACTTTGACCTGTTTTCACATTCCCGCAGCAGGTGTTCTGTGAGGCTGGCTATCCCTACTACCTGTGAACACGACACACACGGACACAGTGGCTCTATGTAGAAGTCCTGAAGCAGACTGTCAAGTGACTTAGTTTGAGGAAGGTTAGTGAAAAACAAGCCCTAAACTTATGGGACGTCGGACAATACCAATGTATGAATGTACCTGTCTACACTCATCGCAGCGCTGCAGCATCAGACACTGTTTCCAGTAGTGAAGGTCCAATCCGTCTTCTATAAATGATTCATCTTTTTTGCCACAGAAAATGCACATGCTAGAATAGATAAGAGATCCTATTAGACTATTAGACTAGCAATATAAATGACATGAAAATGAGAATTTACATAAAACAAATCAGCAGCAAAAGGAACTGAGCTTTAGGTTATCGGGTGGATTTCAAACGTTATTGCTCGCCGACATTTAAATTAGTTTGATTTATTAGCTTTTTGCAGGCCTCCACTGGATTTTACATTACTTACTTATCCAGATACTCAATGGAGTCCTGTACGTCTGTGCAGTCAGCTGTCTGACTCTGGTGCCCTTTTGTGACATCTGCAAATTAATCCATGCAAAAAAAACAAAAAAAAAGCTGTGTTACATCTGCAATGATTCAAGTTTTCTGTTACAATGTGACATTTGACAAGCACTTGTGTAAATTCTCTATTAGTGGCAGATGCACGCAGAATAAAAAAATATTTGGTATCTGATTAAAATGCTCACTCTATGGAGCTTGTTAATACATATAAAAAATAAAATAAAAAAAATTGGTGGCAATCTGACTTAGCAGAAAATTAAGCTATACATGTTAAAATATCAGACACAGAAAAGTGATGGCTGAACATTATCTATATTACATTATGTTTATATTAACATGCAAGTTAAGTTGTGAGGGCAAGTTATAATATGAATCATTTATGTTTTCTCATTAAAATACACAATAGCTACTTAATGACTGACATCTGTACGTTTTTGCACTTCTTTAAAGTTCATACCCCACTTATAATATTCCATAGCAATAGTAAGAGATGAATATAATATTCTTTTCTGTTGTTTTAAATAAACATTATCTTCTAGATATTTGCTTTGGCACCTTTTGGGGACTGTTTT
The DNA here is from genome assembly GCA_922788865.1 of Poeciliopsis turneri. NCBI lineage: Eukaryota > Metazoa > Chordata > Actinopteri > Cyprinodontiformes > Poeciliidae > Poeciliopsis > Poeciliopsis turneri. The sequence goes on along the minus strand of CAKLNU010000712.1, from coordinate 2,050,097 downwards.
TGAACTTGTTCTTGATTGGATGTTTCGTCTGTGGTGCCTTCGCTCTCCCTTTCCTACACATCAGAGGAAACAAAAGCATGTCAGAGCATGTGGCCACTTTTAAAGTGACTGAAGTCATAAACAGAAATGATCAAATGTTGGGAGAGCTGATGCAACTGCAGACTGATGGCGGCTCCACCCACTGTGATGTCTTTTAAGGCGGCCAGCTGCTTTTGAAGGATGTGAATCTCTTTCTTCTCCTTTTGTCCAGGCTGCTGTCTGACATCTGTTTTCAAAGCCTGAGAGAAAACCAGCACAACGTTAGCCTATTTGTGTACATGATACCCACGTCAAATCTTGTGTTCTGCTGAGTCGATATTTACGGTGCTCTTTTAAAAGATTCTTGAAACTAAACTCAAAAGCAGCGTCACGATGCGCATACAAAATGGAAGACGGCTATGGCTCTTAAAAGAGTCCATTCCTGTCGTATCACTGCAGTTTACACAACAAGTTCACAATATTAGTGTAGATAATATCAAGTCAGGGTTACTGTTCCTGCTAAAAATTACAGTGATGTTATAAAAGCTTCCAAAGAACATTAGAACGCACGATGAACTAGCGATGAACTAGCATGTGTTCATCTTTTGCTGATTTGTTAACCAAAAAAGGGAGAAACGCAGTGAGTTATGTCAGATGATCTACACCATCTGTGAAATTCTAATCTGTCTTTTGCATGAAGTCTCATCTAAAACCCATCCTGCAAGTTCAGATTGTAAGGACGCTCCCATCTGGCATGTCTAAGAGTCTAAGATTTTCACTGCCCATCTACCAGCTGCTCTATTGGCCTACTATCTGTTTACAGCGATGAATACCGCCTTTGTCTGTCAGTTTGATGCAAATACGTTAGCCAGAGTATAGACACCCGAGAACAAGTCAAAATGTAAAATAAATAAATAAATAAATCCAACATTTGCCTGACGTTCCGCAGCTTTTCCGTCAATCTTCCCAAATCCATCAAACAGGGTTTTGTAGAGGAAGTTCTTCTGTGTGGAAGCATCATCAGGCGGTAGGTAGCTGAGAACAGCTCCTCTGTGCTGCTCATACAGGGATAAGATGATGCTCACTGCCAGCTCTCGAACCCCTTTTGCACTGTGCTCCAACGCCGCTGTACAAAACTGACAAATGACAAGAGAAATTACATCAATGTGAATGGAATAAGTAGAGACATTTTGTAGTTTTAGTCCAACAAAAAAAAAAAAAAGAAACTGAAGTGTGGAGATGTGACACTGGGGAGCAAAGCACAAGTAAATAAGACATGTTTTTGTTGTTTTCTAAAAATAAATATCCATAAATGATGTCCTTGTTATCTTTCCCTCCTTTTTGTTACCAAAATGCAAAGGCAATCACATATTGTAAAGACATGATTAAACATGCCAGTACCAGGTAGTTTGATAGTCTTACAGCTTCAAACAGAAACCACCCCAAGGGGTTCTCTGACACCCTACAATTGTCCCTGTTGTTTCCTGTGCAATACAGCACACGATTGGAGCCCTGAGATGGAGATTCATGCTGTTTTCTCTGCAACATCTGGTCTCTTTACTCCTGTAACATTACAAGCCAGAGGTGCTTTCAATGGCCACATAAAGCCCATCACATGTAATCCCTATGCCCGTCCAGCCATTACAGGAAAAAACAAACATAGACTCATCTCTTCAGAAATTACAAGTTACCTTCCTTCAAAACTCAACCTTGTGCCGCAGATCCTAAACGTTGTAGAAAAATGGTTTGCAGAGATTTCACTAAACAGACATTGGTTTTCTAAAGTTTTTTTGTATAAGTTTATTTGCTACACAAATAAACTTATAATTTAAACTTCTTGTGACCATAGAAAATATAAAATATAGTAATTTTGTTTTTCTCGAGGCCAACATATCCTCAGATTTTCCCATTATTGTCTACATCAAACAGGAAAGGACTGAAATTCTTTCCGGTTTTAAGCTAGTAGGAAACCAATGAAGAACCAATTGCCAATATATCAATGATATCATTTAAAGCAGGTGAAAATTCTAACTATAAGTTTAGGGCAGGACCCACCTGCTGTAGTTTGGGTCTACCAAGTCCACCCAAAACAGAGGCGAGACAACAGAGATGTTATTTTAGTCAAATGGGTTGTTTAGCTCATAAGCTTCATTCTCAAAATAAACTTTGGATGTAAAGTTCAAATATATGGATTAAAAATAACCTTCAAAACATCTAAATTTGGAGCTGAGGAGGAGGCTTTAGAGAGTTTTTTTAGTTCTTGGTTGTTGACTTTGGGATGCTTTGTTTTGTGGTTCTGAAATCTCAACAGGTGAACTAGGTTTGATTGATTGGAAAGTCTTATTCAAATAAGCTCTCTATGACTGAAAATTATGGCACTCTATGCTTGTTTGTCCAGTACCTGTCTTATATGCTCTGAGGCAATATTTGCAAATGCGCAGGACAATTGTGAGGCCGATGGAAACAATCACTGGGTCAGTAATATCGCAACGGGACAGGATTTGGTTTTTGTTTGTTTGTTTTTTGGAGGACATAAAACCAAGATAATTATTGTGTTGTCCCGATCATCAATTCTTGCTGCCAAATAGTGAATAATTTGACCAACACACCATTTTAATTCTGTAAGTACAATTCAATACAGAGCTAATTCAATTAAAATAAAAAAAACGTTAAAAATAAAATAAAATCAGTGCACAAGTGAATCCTAACTTAGATCACAATCAAAGCTCAACAAAAGGGGTTCATACATATTCAAGTTGACATTATCAGTAATTTATTCAGTAACAAAGGCAGAATTGATGAAGTTGCTGAAATATCAGGATGCATTCAGTAGTGAGCTCCTGTCCAAATGGTAATGTTCCCACTGGCAGTATCACCTCAGTGCTGTGATTCTCTTCTCTGAGATAACAGAGTCAAAAGACCAACCATCCTTTGCTCAACAGGTTCAGGGACAACATACCATTATTCTGCTGTCTCCGCTGACCAGTTCTCATTTTTAATTGCAGGAAATTCCCTTTTCTTGACTCTGGCCCCCTGCCTCAGAGCAAATCGCCACGGTAACAGAACAGGAAAAAGAAAAAATGTTTGAACTATCTCTGAGATACGGCTGTAGAGTAGCACAGCGTGCCCGTCACACAGGCTGAGAGAGTTGTTAGGAAAATGTGACGACGTTAAATATGTTTATGTGCATATTTAGCACATCTTACACAGACAACGTGTTTCTTTTCAGAGAATAAATAGAGTGATATATGCAGTTCGTCAGGCTTGAGTTGTAAACTTTAGACTTTAAGAAAAGTCTTATTTTAAAAATACTTTTCTTTTCTATATAAACAATTTGATGGGGTCATTTCTTTCTACGAGTTTGGAATCAGTAACACAATGTCTATATTATAAAATACTTCAATAACCTTTATGTCTTTTTTTTAACTCCGTACATTATTGTGGCTGATTCCAACTAAAATTATTAAAGTTGACATCCAGACTTCATTTCTCCTGTCATATCTCAAAATATCAAAATGAAATACTTATTGTCAACTCAAGTAGTTCATTTTAAAGGTAAATAAATCTCATTTCTAACACTAAATCTTGTTAGAGGAGGAGACGAGCTGTGGGATACGGCACAGCCCAACCAATGTAGAGAATGTTTTCGAAGCAAACATTTTTCTCCCCTCCTCTGAAAAGGAGTTTGGTTCCAAGCCTGCCCAAACTTGAAACTGAGATGACAAAACTAACAATTTGCTCTCCCTGACAAATGTCAAGCAGGGTCAAGAGGAGGGCCAAACAGGATTACAGAGACTTTCTTTGGTGGACCAAAGAGGACTGGGCAGCTTTTTGGATTGTCCCGAAAGGGCTGGAGCTAAAACAACTACGTAAAAAGATTAGATCATCATTGGAAACCAATGAAGCGAAGCGTGTCACTTGTGCCAACATCGGCTCAGCTGAGTGGAGTTTACTGGAAGTCTGGGTGAAATAAAAAAGTCACAAAAAAGTCGCTCTGCCAGCAAGGTTTTAGGGAAAAAAAAAAGTAGAAATAACTAATAAAATCACAGTTTAAACATAATGGTCACATTTTTTCGATTAGTTGTTGGTCTCCAAGAACCTGACTCTAGTCCTGACCACAGTGGAGTTTTCCTTGGGATCTGCAAGGGACTGATGACAAATTAAGAACCAGCTTGACAAAGCAAGAGGTCTGTGAAGAACCAATGCAAAGCAAACACTAGAATTGTCTTAGCACAGGAACATAACTGGGGACAAGATGCTGTAAGAGCGATGCTTTAATGTGTCTTTAAAATAAATGTATGAACCACATTCAGTATTCATTCCAAAACAAGAGAAGAAAGTTTCTTTCCATCTGTGAAGCTATCATCACAGACTATCATGCAACCGATGTTTGTTAGTATACGTATGGGAGCAAAACAGACTGTACTTAAGGGGAAAAAAGTCATTTCCAGTTGAGATTTTTATTTTATCTAAACTTGATGTGAGTTTTTTGACTTGTGATAAACTTCAGACAATTCAAATAATTCAAGATTACATAAAGCAAAAAAACTCAAAACACAACATAAGACAAACTTCTATTATTATTATTATTATTTTGGTTGTTTACCGTGATGACATTTTCTAGGGTGAAGCCGGAGTTGTTCATGCCCAGGTCAACAAGAAGTTTCTCGAGCAGCTCAGCCCGACTCTGAGCCAGACGAGGGGGGAAGTTGGATTTGAAAGGTTTCACTAGTTCACTGGGAATCATCTGAAGGGCTCTGACATCCTTCAAAACAGCAATTTCCTAAACAAAAGACAAGAGAAAGAATGAGATTTACACTGTTGACGTTAGTTGATGCGTTTGTAGACCAACAGATTTTTATCAGGTAAAATGTGTCCTGCAAGCTCCTGGTAAATACTACCTTGTTGCCACATAGCAATTTATCTTTCAACACAACCATCCTGTAAATTGACATGTCATGGCAGATAATCCAAGTGTAATGTGCAGAAGAAGGCTCTGCTAAAACTCCCTTTCACTGTTGAGGACTAAAGATCGACATGTATTTGAAATGCAAGACAAAATTAGTGAATTTTGTGTTTGTCCGTCAAAGAAATAAAGTTTGAATGAGAAATCAGAAACCAATCTACACCGTGTTATGCAAGTGATATTTTGTCAGATTTTCCTAAATGGTCAATGCAAATGATGGTCAGTATAATTTTCAAGTCATGAACTATTACAGTATAAATAAAATTTTACTGAACAAAGCTCTCCATCAGAACAGTATTTTTTCCACAAAAAAAAAACTCAAAATGCACAGCAGATTTTCTAAACATTTCATGGATTATAAAGAACAGCAAACGGTGTTTCTTTGAATGTGCAGCATTAAGTGGTCACATGTACTAAAACCAATCAAAAACATCTTAACAGACAGAGTTACATGTTAACATGGGACCGTCTTTGACATCACCTGCACAATTCTTGCATCCATTGAACTTGTGAGTTTATGGAAAGTTTCTGCTTGAATTTCTTTGCAGGATGTCAGAAAACCTTCACAGAGCTGCTGTTTTGATATGAACTGCATCCCACCCTCAGATCTTCTGCTTGAGGAAACTCCAAAGGTTCTCAATAGGGTCAGAGGTCAGAGTAGGATGATGACTAAACCATGAGTTTCTTCCCTTTTATGCCCATAGCATCCAATGACACAGTGGTATTTCTTGCAGCATGAGATGGCGCATTGTGATGCATGAAGATGATTTTGCTACTGAAGGTGCGGCTCTTGTTTCTGAACCATGACAGAAAGTGATCGGTCAGAGAGTCCATACACTTTGCTGAGGTCATTTTCACACCCTCAGGGACTCTGAAGGGGCCGACCAGCTCTCTCTCTGTGGCTCTTCTCATGATTTCAGCCCAAAGCATGACTCCACTACCTCCTACTGACGTCACAGCCGTATTGGGACTTGGTGGCCGTCCACCACCAATCCACTACTGCATCCATCTGGACCGTCCAGGGTTGCACAGCAGTCATCAGTGAACAAGTCTGTTTGAAAATGAATCTTCATGTACAGCTGGGATCACTGCCACCGATTCTGCTTGTGAGCTCTGGGGTTAGTCACTATTATAGTGATTCAAAGAGCCCTGACACACAATACCATCTACAAATTTAATAGCACAACAAAAGAAAAATTATCTTTATGACACTTAAATTATAATTTGCATAATTTGGAGCACAGTGTAGATTGCAGTCAGGATTGGTAATGTCTGTGAGCCGCTGAGCTAAAGGAAACTCCCTGTCTTACACTCACACCCTTGAATGAGTTCACTGCCACAGATCCCATGGGGCAAGAATATTCAGTGCCATAAAAAATATATTTGTTCCCTTAGAGATTTATTCTGCACTTTTGTCACACCTCAGTATTTCAAACAATCATACAAACTTTATTACCGTTATTAATACAAAGAAGTTGTAAAAAAATTTTTTTTTCCATTTATTAAGAGAAAAAGATAATCTCTTAATAAAGACAAGTATTTATTAAGTCATCTTAATGACTTTATTAAGTCATCTTTATGTGCCTTTCTTCAGGCTATGTGCCTGAAAAGGGCTGTGTGTCTTGTTTCACATAGCTGGATCTATGTGAAAAAAGGAAACTGCTTCTAAATCTAATAATGAGATTTATACTCCTGATGATGGCTACAAAGCTTTCATATTGCTGAGGATTCTTCAGTGAACGGTTTTAAGTTGACCATACTGAACGGCTTTTCAGTATGAATACCTAGTCTAACATCAAGTCATAGCATTTCAAATGAATTTAGGTCCTAACTTTAACTAGGCCCCTCCAAAACAAGAATTTTCTGTTCTTTTTAGCCATTTAGAGGGAGTGTACATTAAACTGCTTTCCTTCTGCATGACCCATGTGAGCTTGCACTTTTGATCACAAACTAATGGATAGACAGTCATCTTCTGGAGCAGAATTTAATGATCATCAATTAAAACAAAGCAGCCTCAGCCCATCACATTACTACTGTCTGTAAAATGTTCCTTTTCTGAATTGCTGCATTAGTATTAATATACTATGTAATATTAAATTAGTATATTAGAGAAATGTTATGAAACTTTTAACAAGATTTATTTTCTTGCGAGTCCTCCGAATAACTGCCCAAAATTTAGAGGGTTATTGGAAGTTTTTAAAGTAATTTCTTTACTCTAGTGGTCTGACAGTAATCAGGCCTGTGTGCAGCTGACAAAATACAACTCTCCTTTGCACAAAATGTAGGTAATCACAATTACAAATCCTGATTTAACGAGTGGGATAATCACTTTTTTTTTTTTTTTTTTTGCATAAGGCCAGATTAGCTTGGCTAGCCTTTTCTCTTAACTCAGATTATTTAGTACCTGAAACATTTCAGTGCCAAATGAATCTGAAACAGGATAAATAACTTTTTCACAGCACTCTATACCGTACACAACATGCCATCTCTCCATGCACAAACCTGCAAACACTTTTAAGTCTCACCCTGGCACAGAAAATTATATCCAGCTTTCTGATGAACTCACAGTTCCAGTAGATCCCAATTATAGTTAAAGGAGGCAGTGTGGAGAGTCATGGAGAAAACAACCTCAGGCTTGTTTAGAGACCATGACTACACCTCCTTATTTGCCTCTTACTGTTTATTAGGCCAAAGCACAGGATGGAGAAACTGAGGCAAGAAATTAATCATGCTTACAGTAAGCTTTTTTTTTTTTAGATGAACACAAACTGAAGTCTGAAGAAAGCAATACATTTTTGCAAAGCAACTGTTTAATAATTGGCTTAAAAATGTGAATGCGAGCATCATTTTCTTGTTTGAGTTTTGCATCTTCTGCAAATTTTCTCTTGCTGATAAAAGAATGGGCTCTTACATTGACCAGCTTCCTGAAGCTCTGTTCCTGACCAGATCATTGGCATACCTCTTTACAGGAGGACAAGTCACGGCTTTGGAATGACACGCTACCAGAGAGCCAGTCACAGCAGAAAAAAGGCACTGAAACACCAGTGGCTCATGCTTTGTTCTCGGTTACCAGAAAGAAATATCTGGGCGTGGAAACTAAAGATTGTTAGGAATTTTGCACCATTTTTACAGATATAGTTGGTGAGCAAAAATCGTGTTCACCAACAGCAATAATACAGTAACAAAAGCAAAACCAAGTTCATCTCTATTGTGGTTGGCTTGTCTTTGGTAGAATATGGAGCACACTGTAGTATATTTTTACATTTTGTATGCAATGTCAACAAAATATACTCCAATAAAATGCAAAGTGTTTCAGAAACAACTGAAAGTCTGATTCTCCAAATAAGAAAAAAAGTGAACAATGTCAAACATAACTTGCATTTCAATCAAGAGCAGCGCAGGAATACAGAACAGTTGCCAGTAGTCTGGAGAAGAGATTTTGATCACACCAACCGTTGTTGGAAATTGGAAAACACTTTGGTCTGTGAAATATTATACACCTTTTGCTGTGGTGGAAAATGGGATACAGTAAAATTACATAGGAAATGTCCAGCTTATTAGAGAAGGACGGACAGAAACTATTATAGCAGCATTTAGAAATGTTCCAACAGGGCAGGGATCTGAGAGCGGCTTCGAGCGAAACCTCACAAACCATTTACAGCATTGCTTTGCATTGCCAACATTTATTCTTCGTCAATAAGTCATAATGCTAAAGTAAAAACACACAGTACAAAATTTGTGTAAGTTTTTGCCTTGACTGAAACATGGCTCCACAACATCAGTGTCTCTGATCTGGGTCGATGGGCCAAGTGTCTTTATGTGTAGACAAAAGAGACGAGAGTTCCAGTAATAATATAGGTGGTGGACATTTGTAACACGCTGTACTCACAGCTCTCGGTTGATAGAGCTACAACTATTGGGAAATGCCAGTCCTTTTATTAGCCACGAGAATTCACAGCTATGCTGGTAGTGTCCACATTCCTTCCAGAGATTTCTCCCAGAGGGCCCTGAAGGAACCGTTTGGTACTATTAACCAGCTTCAAACTGTTATCCTGACACTTTAATTGTGGTTTTTGGGGATTCCAATCATGCATACCTAAAAGCAGTTCTGCCCACATCCCACCAGCTTCTTTGCTTTCCCACTGGAGGGGCTGGGATATTGGGCAATTGAAAACGAGCATCAACTGGGCATAGAAAGCAGCTTGTCAGCCACATTTAAAGCGATCCGATCCCGTTTATCCATATACAGAGCAAGATTAAGATCAGAGTTTCATCTTACTTTAGACCTTCAGGCCTGCTTTTGAGTCACAAAATGACTTTCAAATTGACGTCAACAAATGCACCGACTCGTTCCAAACACTCACGACTCAAACAAACCAGAACGCACACACATAACGTGCCTCTTCCCAGCCACACAAAAGAAAAAAGAAACAAGAACACTTTTTCTCATTTCAACAAAATTAAAATCATATAAATGTATAAAAGACTGTTGAGGCAATTACAGAATAAAAACCAGTGAAATTAGATTACTAACAGCTCCCTTCCTTAAAGGTGTAATAAGTGCAATAGCAGACTGAGGTTTTAAAGAACAACTGAAAGAAATCTCCTACTATTCCTGCATTTTAATATTTTTGATGTGAGCTCAGTGAAAATGGTTGAGTGAACAAAGATTTCTCAAGCTGCTCTGCACTGCCAGTATGCTGGCTGAAATAAGGGTCGCACAGTTTTCCTTTGCTTCCAAGAGAAACGGATTGAGCTAACTATGGTTAGCAAGCTGCAAGTGGAACGTCTGCCAATCAGTCACACAGGTTATGTTTTGCATTTCCTTGTGTTCTGAAAGCACAAGGAAATGCCTTGTGTTTGTCATTTGACTGAAAATGACAAATATGACATTTGACTTTGGTTTACATGGATATACAAGAAAACAACTTGGGCTTGAAAAATAAAGATACGGAGCACTCAGGCTCAACCGGTGGAAAATACCAACCCATTCCGTGAACTAAGCAAACACGTCACATTACCTGTATGAGGGCGATGGCAGCCACCCGCAGACGGTTAGGAGAGTCTCCCGTCCTCGCCAGCAAATTAGGTAAGGTCTGCTCCAAGCAGTGGGTCAACTCGACCCGGCCGAGGCCCAGACCTGGGATCAGCTGGCTCAGCATCAACTGGAGCAGCTTCAGTGAGGCGTGAAAAACCTGAGGTAGGAACTAGACAAGTTAGGCTTAAAACTTTGTGAGCTATTTTTAAAAATCACCTGGTAGCCACAAAGAAAAACTACATATCTTAAAGAATCATTAACTTGAAATAAGTGAAATATTTTTCAGGTGTGTTTGGTATGTATTTAATAAAAGCTTAAAAGGAAGGAAAATACAAAGAAAAAAGGCAACTAAGCATTTAAATAATGACTATAAATTCAATATTTCTCTGCTTATTAATGTTGATTCACAGTGTAGATTTAGAAATTTAAAAAATTACTGAGGTATTATACAGAAAAAGCCTACCAAATATAATCAGGGAAACCAATGTGCATCAGAGAAAGACTTTTCAATGATCTTTAAAGGCGTTTTCTGGATCAGTGTGAAAGAAATCAGTGCAATTATAATTATACTTCCCTTTTTGTCAACATGCAAAACTGGAATCAGCTTCCACAGAATGGATACAAGAACAAGCTTGTCAAATGTCCTGCTTTAATAAAGCAGCTTGTGTGAAATGTTTTGCATGTGGCACAGAAAGTATGTCGACAGCATACTTTTTCCCAAGGCCTTTTCGCATCAATGTGACACTTAAACCAGGAGTTATGGAATTTATTGCAAAAAACTTTAGCATACAGCAACTTGCCTTGGGCATTTCTTAAAACACTGTTTGTATTCTTCTATTTCCCAATGAAAACTACACTTCCCACACAAGTCTGCCATTAACCCTCTATGTGGTACTATTTCACAGGAAATACATTGTTTATAGTGCAAAGTAGAGCTGAATGATATAACTGAAAAATATACCATGACATAAGTGTTTCCTATTAGTTGATATCAATAATTACTGATTAGTTTTCTGTCTTAAATACCTGAAATACTGCCAAATTGGCAATGTGACTCTTCCTGTTTTTTCCAGTTTCCTCTTGAGTTGCTGTACACATTTTCTCCACTGTTTTTTAAATTATTTTTAAGCAGTTATGAGTCATGATGGCGAAACCTGAAACAGCAGCTGTTCAAGTCACTCATCAGGTCGTTGCTAGCTAAACAAAGACCAAGTTAGTTATTTGATGCCACGTTTATAAGCTGTGAGATGTTGAGTGGCTTCTGCCTGTCCTACGCCTACATCCCCCAGAATGCAGTGTGTTTCTTAATCGAAGTTCAGCGAAATTATTGAACATATTATCGACTGATATCGATCACGTTTCTGACGCGATATGTATTGTTATTGATTTATTGTCCAGTCCCAGCATAAAGGTAAAAGCAGCAACTTCAACTAATACACAAGGATGTTTTCAACAATAACCTGTTGTTTTTAGAACTTTACAAAGGACTGAAAAATGTCTTTAATGACATAACTTTTATAAATTCTGCAAAGCAAAGCAATAAATCACTTTAAAAGTGATCAGTTCGCCACTTGAAAATGGCTTCAACCTGATCCACGGATGCTAAAGGAATGGTTGGTTCTGATGGTCGAAACCCACAAAATGGAAAGATTAATATTCATGCCGAGACTGCAATCTGAACTTTACAGAAAAACATGATGCAATGGATTAGATTTATTAAGAAAAATTAGCGAAGTAGTTGTCATTTCTTAGTCGATGAAATTCTACATGTTACTTTAAAAACTGTAAAGTAAATCAGAGTTGCTTCATACTCATGTAACAGAGAGAAAAGCATGAATGTATGTGTATGTGAATTTTACCCAAAATAATAATAATAATAGTTTGTATTTCTAATTATATGGTGTGATGTGATGATCATCATGGTGTGATGAGTAACTGCATGCAATGGGTCCTTCAGGCACGCTCAGGGCTTCCCACACCTGACTAGCTGGAGGAGTTCTGGGGCCACTTGCATACAGTTAGAAGTCCCATTGTGAAGAGAGTTTTATTCTGTGTCAAAGTAGTGAAGAAGGTCACAAACAACCAAGTGAGGAAGGGAAGGTTACACTGGCGCCGTGAAGAGCAAGAAAGGTCACACTTCCAACTATGTTTATCGTTTTTAGTATGTAAATATTGCAACAATTGTTCTGTTTGTTTTCTGTGCATGTTTGATAAATGGAAAACAACTAATCAGAGGCCATCATAATCTCTCACAAGCTAGTATCGTCTTTTGCCCCCCACTCCTATCATATAGAGGCTTTATGCCCAATAAATCCACCAGCAGTCACTTGTGGAGCATGTCCGATCCGGCGCCTCTCGTTTTTGCCACGCGGGGTTAGAAAAGGAGGGAGGGGAAAGACAGATGGCAGACAGCAGAGGTGGGGTCTCTGCTTCAGAATCCAGTTTTCCTTTGGTGTGCTCTGCTGGCAGGCTCACCTTCTGACCGGGTTTTTGGGGAACTTTAGAACCTGGTTAGAGCTGCTAAGGCCCATTTGCTAGCAGGACCATTCCTAACAATAATTAATGTTGAATAAGTGACATTATTGTTTTTGGTTTCAGTATTGTTATATCCATTTAGTTGTAAACTGGCTCTTAGTTCACCAATTAACAAATCAGTACTTTGTTTTGTTGTGCAAAAATTAATATACTGCCTGTTAAGATACTGCCTTTTCAATGATCCACTGTCTTTTAACAGAGTTGCATTTTGTATCAAAGCTGTCTTCTTTAAAGTAAATTGACTCACAGATGAAACTTTATCCAGAAGGGCCTTCTTAACCAGAAAGACTGCTGCTCTTATCAAGTTTCTCAGCTCGTCTTTTGGGCGCTGTGGCGCTTACTTCCAGCAGTTTGTTGTGCACAGTAAGCAGTGCGTCTTCTCTGTAGCACCAGGTCTTAGAATATGCACCAGCCACCTGAGGAAGCATGTTTCTCATTAATACCGTAGATACACTGCACCTTATCCATAAAATATATGCTTTTTGTCGATCACATCTTGTAGCGGTACCCTTAAATTTGAAATTGAATACATTTCTTCAGAGGAATGATTTAAAAATACAGCTTATGGAAAACGAGGAAACTCCAGAAAGAACACAAAGCAATGATAGAACCCAACGTTTTGAAATTTCTCTCATGTTTCACCTTTTAAAAATCGTTCTCACATAAATTTTAATGCACTACATACACCACGGATCAAAATCTTAAAATGGAATAAAAACAAAAGAATTACATATCACATTGCTGGATTGTAAACCAGCTTGATCGTCAGGTTAAATAAACGTTCAGGATCATAAACCCTAAAAATACCAAAACAGAAGTTTCAAAGATTTACTCATTAATAAGTAAACTTTATAATGTACTATTTTAATGGAAGCTTCATATGAATGATTCCAGGAGAGGTCTTATGATTATTAGGCTGATGTCAGCATCAGCAAGGGCATCTACAGACTTTGACCATAAAACTTAATTCTGATTTCGAAAACCAGCTGAAGCCTTGTAAGAACTACTATTTCTTAAGCTTTTCTCAACGATAAAAAGCACAAAATCTGAATATTCTTTCAAGGTGCCATTCTGGGAGACGGTTTAAAAACACCAAAGCAAGTTTTTCCTCATCAGCTAAAACTAAAAGGGTCACTGAAATCAGCCCAGCTTAACTGCCCATGGCTGAACTCATGACAGTCTTACCAGACTCTCTCCAAAGGCCTCAATAGGAAGGCCAGCCTCTCTCAGAGCCTTCTCAGTCAGGGGCTCTGGCTCTCCACTCAGGTCAGTGCCACATGGAGACCTTAACACGTCAGATTTAGGGGAGTTCCCCGCTGACGGCGTCTGGACGCTTTCCACTGCCCTATCTTTTCGCTGAAGTGCAGGCAGGGGCCTCTCGTCATAAGGCACACCGGTGACCTGTCAGCAGAAAGGAAAAACAAACATTTCAGCTGAAATGTTATGCCTGAAAATATTTTACTGTTTGATTTTTGTCACTCATTTTCACCAAAATGAAAATATTTTAAAACTGAATGCATTTCTCAGAAGCCTGTCTGTGTGGGGGCTTTAAAGGTCAAAATGTAACCTCTGCAAACAACAACTTTAGCATTTGAACACCGGAGAGATTCAGTATCATTCAACATTCGTACACAACAATGACCGCTTGCCTCCCTCGATACAAACCAAAGCTCGAGCCAGAAAGTTCTGCGTTTTGTGCCTCTGGGCCAACTGGCACCCTACTGCTTAACAAAAGTCTCAAAGCACTGCCTTGAGGCCAGGTTGGCTGCCGCCAGAGTCAGCCAACTGTTGCACGCTTTTAATTAAATAGTGAAACCCAAACCTGAAGTACGTCTGGTCTTAGTAGGTGGTGAGTAGAGCATAAAGGCCCCTGCTGGTCATAATCTCCCAGTGTGCTCTGGGTTCAAACACTGCTCAGGTTCAGTCAGGAACATGTTTCAAAGGTGCTTCCGAGCTTAGGTATGTTTACAGGAATGTGTGTGTAAAGAAGAAAATACCGCTGGATTATTCTAAAGAAAACACTGATCCTCTTAGAAGATTTTCTTTTCTAGAAGCTAATTAACAACGATTTTGATGTGGAAAAATACTTACGTTAACAGTAGGGAGGGAAGCAGGGGTGACAGATTTGTCAGGCTGACTGCTAGGTTTGGGTACAGCAGTCTGTGTGGCTGTTTGCTGATTTTGAACGCTTAGTTTCTTCCCCTTCCTACTGTCGTCTGTGGACAACGGGGGCTTGGTGGAGGCTGAGCCATCAGTAGGAGAAGGCAGAAGAGGTGGAGGACGTTGGGCTGAGGTCAAATTTGAGGTGATCTGATGACACAATGAAAGAGACAGAATCATTTATGGAAACTCTAAAAACTTTGTAGCTGGAGCATGATGGTTAATTGCTGAAGACTGACCATTGTCATGTCCAGCAGGTTGTGAACTTCCAGCTGTTGGTAGACGCTCTTCCTGTACTCGTCCATGAGCTCCTTCTTCGTCTTGGCCAGGTCATAGTTCTCCTTTTCAATCGCACATTTCTTCTCCACATCATATCGAGCCAAACGCTCTCCAACCTGGAAGAGCCCAAACCATTCTGACACTCAGCATCTTTTCCAGCATGTTAATAAAGTTCATAAAGAAACCTGGTTTTTATATAATGCAATTGTTTCAGATTTTCCACATTTAATGGGTTTTATTGGATAACTATTTTCTTGAGCTATTAGATATTATAAAAAGGATAATTAAACCTATACCGTTTAGCCCAAAAGTATTGACTAAATGTCCGGCTAATACTCTGTATCAAAATAAATCTGTTTAAATACCACTAATAAAACTGCAATCATCAGTGTTGCACTATATTAGCTGCACTAGCAATAGCTGTTCTCCTCAGTTTTAAATGAAACAATATATCCAAAATGTAAGGGTTTTTTTGCATCCATCATAATACTGTGGTATTTTTAACGAAGGGCATCTATCACATTTAGAGAATCTTGTACTGGTTCGCCCTTCCTCTGGACCTGATCAATAACTAAACAAAAAGATGCAGAGTACATTTTTTACAGACACTAAAACATTTATTGTATGTTTTGCTCTACTTCTTACTTAGTCTGGGAAAAGTTTTTAATGGAGGTATTGAGACAATTTCCACTCATTATATTGGAATAAGTCATTGGATTGTGCTCTGATGTATCTTATGCCTTTTTAATGTCTAACTTAAATGCTTATTAGTACAACTCAGTGGCTAAAGTTGAAATGTTTTATTTCTACAAAACATTTAATGGTAAGTGTTTCTTAACACGACCAGTTCAAATGCCTCAGATGATATCCCAGCCCTGGTTCAGAAAAAAAAAAACAAAAAAAAACGCAGGTCTGCCAGATTTTAAAACCTTGAGTGTGGAAACTTGACAACAGCTTCCAGTGAGTTGGACATGAAATTTCTGTGCACGGAAATTCCTTCGAGGTGAATAAAGTTGCTAACGAGGTGCCAGCCAGCACGGTCTTCACAGGTCTACATTCAAGCCTCTCTCACTACAAGAGGGATCGGCTCTAAATGCATCTGAAGAAAAAGTTCAGTATGTCTGAGGTTTTAGGAGTACTGTCACTCCTGGAGACAGAAAAACATCCGTCTACTCTTATTAAATTTAATTATTCGTAATTATTTTATTTCTGAAAAGTGTCCCCGTGATAATAAACTGAATTTTTGATGACGGAAAAAAACGGAGCGACTCAGTTTGTTGTGCGTTTCATTCATATATTATCAGACCCTACATAATGGATAACTCCGACATCGTGAGGGTGTGACGACAGGGGATTTTCAGCATGACTAACTTGTGTCCACAATGCTAACGTGCCATGCTAACAAGCAACTAGCATTTGTAAGACTGTGTGTTATCTGGTTACACAAAGTCTTTCAACTGGGAGTTGGACACACACCGCCCAGGTATCCTGACAGCAGCTGTCGAGCTTGTTAAGAATTCATGGTCTGCATGGTAACGCTGAACACAAAGAAGGTCTGTAGCAGGTATCTGAACAATGTTTAACAGCTTCTGTTACAAATAGAGACAAAGTTGCAGAATAATTTAGATTTTCAGGAGACAAAACATAATGAGTTCATGTGAAAAGGTCAAGCTGGTGATATGTGGATATAAATAATTTGTTTATTACTTTAAAACATGTAATTTTCTGACTTGTGGTGTAATGTAACACTAGGACTAAGTTGCACCAACGAGGTCTCTTGCTGACTGCACTACCAAAACTTCTTCGTAGTGCAGTATTAGTATCCTTCTCCCTTTACATTATCCCTAAATGTGAAGGGAATAAAATGTTTTTGAATCTACCTTCTGAAGGTCTGCGATGGCTTGCTTCAACTTCTTAGCCTCCTCAAAGTCCTCCTGTCGGACAACGGCTTGCTTCTTTTGGTCCAAGAGACGAATGATGTGAGCGACCTCCGGATCCTGGTACATGTCGAAGGCCAAATCATCAAATTGGGAGATTGATAAACATTTGCTGAATGTGAAAGAAAGCATGAAAATGCATGATTGGAGTAGGAATTCAGTTTACGTTATTATCAATTAATCTCTTGGTAGCGCTTTGGTAAAGAATGTTAAAAAAAGACTGAGATTGCTTATATAAAAAGTTGCATCTCCACAGGTAACATTGCATCGGTAACTCCACAGAGATAAATTTATGGTCAGAGACATGCAACAAGACCATGAATAGTCATAGAAAATGTATTTATCAAACTGCGACAAACTGGCGACCTGCCCAGGGTGACCCCTGCCTCTCGCCCGAAACGTTTGCTGGAGACAGACACCAGCACCTCCTGACCCCACTGGGGACAAGGGTGTTCAGAAAATGGATGGATGCATTTTTCATTTTTGTATTACGTGATAAATATAGTAAATTCTTCTCTATTTGACAGGATTTCTTGTTACAGCGCTCTGATAACAGTTTTTCTGTACTTTATTTTTATCACAATCACCAGAAGGTTCCTGTACAAGCCTTGATCAAAGTGTGTAAAAATAATCTAATTGCAACATTTACAAAGATTAAAATGCTAACAAGTAATTATATCAATATACATTTCAAATGTGGATTTTGTTTCCTCGCACAAAAAACTACCTGCAGTGTCGTCAAACGTATGCGACACTGAATGCCTTACTGGTTGTCTCCCAGACTGAATGGTTTCGGTGGACTGTGTTATTGTCACAAGACAAAGAAACCAGGATTCAACGGCCGAGTCTCACCCCATGCAAGTCGTGTCCAGGGCAGCTTCCTTCTGGGTACTGTTGGGATACAGTTCAATCAGCTGCTCTCTGCTTGGCTGGGGGTAAACAGATGGACAAATTACACAAGTGGATTGGCTGCACACTTATTTCTGTATTGTGCAGGGCTAAAGTTTGTTTTCCCTGTTATAAAGAGCCATAATTTAATCCAACAAAGGGTTTAGATCAAACCCTGAGTGCCAAACTCAGGGTTTAATACATAAGGTGTATTTATGTATGAAAGTTCAGCCCTAAATGCAATTGAAAATTTGTTGAATTACTTGAAAATTGGCGATCATTTTACACCATGATGTTGCAGTTAGACTGAGCATGTTGAATGGAAAAATTATAAATCTCTATGTGGGAAAATCTGATTTCCAATGCATACTCAAATGCTCCAACTATTTCAAAAAGACATTTTGCAAAGTACTGACTCAGTGGGACGCTTTCTTGCTTGCATGCATGCATTTTTAATAAATTCTGAAAACAAAGTATTTTGTTGCTTCCACTGCACAGTTACGAGCTGCCTTATCTTGGTTTATCAAATAAAATCCCAGCGAAATAAACTGAAGTTTGTGGTTTTGTAAGAAAATGTGCATGGCATAAAAATACTTCTGAAAATCCTTCAAATGCTTTGAAAGTTGATAATCACACAAACAAAGCAGGGTCTGCTGAAACATCTCAGCTGCTCTCATGACACGGAACAAAGTTTATTGTCATGCAGCACTGACTAGAAAAAAGTTAGAACAAGAACCTTCCAGTAAAGCTTTAAGTGACATCAGATCCAGTCAAAGTGGACGCTTGCCAACATGTTTTGAACATGTTTATGTGCAGGAACATAAAGAAAGAGCCTGTAATGAAATGTTATTTGGTAAATAATGACATTTTAAATGCAAAGTTTAAATGCCAACTTTGCATTATTTTGTAAATAATGATGCTGTAACACACTCTTAAAGAAGGTGTGCTGACATGAGACACAGTAGAGACGAGATATTCTTAATCAAATTTAGTTTAACCAAAAGGTAAATAATCCTTGTTTTACGTATCTTCATCACAGTTTCAACATCCAGAACAAACATAAACCAGATCCAGGAGTCCCAGCTGTGGCCAACAGGCAAGAACATTGCTGTGATGAAGGTGCTCAGTCGGATTAGAGAAGCAACAATGCACGGCTTGTTCACTGGAATCTGTGCAAGGGGAGTCCACGCTTTCCTTGCGTTTCTGTGTGTTATTGCACGTACGTGCGCGTGTGTGCTTTAAGGCAGTCTCGCTCCTCCAGGAGCCGTCCATCTGCAGGACTATCTGATTACACTCACCAACTGAAGGTCTCCTGTTTGATTACATAGTGCCCTCTCTTTGTGTCTCATTACTACATGGATGACATACATAAACACTTGTACAAATAAGTTTGGGCACTTGTGGAGTTTAGTTGGCCCAGAGACTTGACTAAATATATATGCCTATACCAATGTGACAATAAATACTTTGAATATTGAGCCAAAATGTTAAATTAATAACTCATATGAATATGTTGTGCGCGTCTTGATTTTGTGAGACCCCTTCACCAACATCCTGCAGTATTCTGTCAATTATCTGCCATTACTTCAGCAAAAAAGGAATATCTCAAATTTAATGGCTTAAGTTAAAAAAAAAAAAAGTGCTAACCTGACCAACATTATGTTAACGTTATGCAATAAAGTATAAAAGAAAGATTTCTTTACATTGCAGAATTAAAATTTGAAATGTGTCTGAGGTTTGGTCTATGGTTGTATAAAAAGAAAAAATCTATTTAATCTGCAAGACCAGTCAATGGTGAGAGTGCAAAGTCAGCTCAACATCCCCCCCTTCTGCTGTGCAAATGTAAATTCAGCAAAGAGAGAAATGAGGAAACTGTTCACTTACCCCTGTGGAATGTGTGATACTATCCAAAGGATCTCCCAGCACGTTAACGGCGACCAGCGCAACCTGAAGAAGTCAAATTTATTGACATCAGTTTGAGAAGAATTAAAAAGTCCTTTTTGGGAAATTTTGGCCTGAAATTAAACACACTGAACCATTCTCTACAAAGGGAGGAAACATAAAAAACTAGTAAATCCTCCCAGGATCACTCCATCTCCCAAAATTACTGAGGTTTCAAAAAAAAAAAAAGCTAAATCTTAAATACTGCAAGCCTCAACTACCTCAGTTAAGATCAGTAAATAAGTCATTTTTTTTTAAAAAAGAAAATGATTCTGTGCAAAAAATTTTACCTCTAGCAGAGAATCAAAATGAAAACCAACCCAAATCTGATCTGGGAGAAATGCCCCAACAGATTACCTGATTGTAGCGATTGTAACGGTTGGCATGGTTCCTGTGGAGGGTTATTCTCAGATATGTTCCGACGGCGTCAACGTGGACCGACTTCAGCTCCCTCGCTTTGAAGCCGGTCTTCTCGTTATCCGATAAAGACACATACCTGTTGAAAAAGCGCAACTTTGTTATTTTAGATCATACTTGGATGCAAATGTCAATTCATCAATTTGTTCTCAAACATTCAATAAATAAATCCATTATGATTTCCCAGTGAGTGACCATCATGTAATGCTGATGTGCATGATCTGTGATTATCCACATTTACTGTGATTGAATGGTCACACAGTTTTCATATATTTTTCCAGACTTAGTTTTATGTAGTTTTTATAACACTTTGAGTAGAAATGATTCATGTTGAACTGCTGGAATTGGTTCTGTAAGTCCTGAAACCATGCAATGCTGAACCCGCTCTTGATTTTCAGAGTGGGGATAAGGCCATTTCACAGGTTTCTTTGCATCTGGACTAAATTAGATCAGTGCGATTGCACAACATTTAACACTTACTTGCCAAATAAGTGACCTGTGATGAATGCAGATTCTTCAAAGGATAGTTTATGGACATTAGTGCCTTTTATTTTGTTGGTAGAAATTCCAAAAAATATTTTATTTGTGGCATTTCAATATGAAAATGGTCTGAATGATACAAGAAGGTCTGGAAAATTGAGGAATCTTCCAAACTGTGTAAAAACTGTGCGTGCGTCAGAGTTAAGCCTGGTAAAGTCTGCGGTCTTACCCAAGTCTGTGAAACTGTCCAGGGAAGCCTGGAGGGCTGGCTTCAGGCAGGCAGTCACCAACATGAAATTCAACCTTGGCTGGGATCATGTACTGGTGAGCCAGCAATTGCAACTTTCTTATTCTACATCTCTCCACCAGTTGGAGGGTGAGGTGCTGAGGATACGAACACAGCCTGTAGAAATTTTGATACATATAAATATCAGGCTCAGCTTAAAAGGTGGATTAAAGAGTAATCTGAGAAAACGACATGCTACTATGTAAATAATAAAACTATATGTCAACATATTTTTAAAAAAACAAAGTAACATGATAGCTTTACTGATCATCATCTTGAATTTTCAGTATGCAACACCAAGATGGATTTCATAGCAATAACAGGATGATGGAAAAAGCAACAGCCTTAAGACGAATGTAAAAACAAAGCTTCATTAAGAGTTTGGGAGAGATTGAGCATGGACGGCTGCTGAAGTTCAAGGCTGGCACAGACGTAATCGACATAGATTAAAATAGACACATTCCTTGTGCTAAGCCTCTCCTAAACCAGGAAAAACATCAACAGTGTCTTACCTGATATAGAATGAGCAGAGTGACTTACTAAAATTATTTTAAAAAGCTAAATTAGGCAGTTTTGATAAAAAATTTGAACATAATTTCCAGAACAGGATGGAATTAAGAGTTCAAGAAATATTCATTTTGTTTACTGCTTTTCTTCACTCTTCATCCATAAGGGACAACTCAATTCAGAATCTATTTGTAGTTGTTCTAAATCTTAAATAATTGACATAAAGAATTTTATTCATCAATAGACCAACAAAATACATTTCTTATTTACCATTAAGACATATATGTAATGATGAAACTTAATAAGCCATCATTTTAAAAATGGATAGATAAGGTAGGTGAAGACCAATTTTATTCCACAGGGAGGAAAAGATGAGCAAGGTTTCTGAACCCATACTGCACTATCAAAATCTAAGGTTTATGGTTTGCAGTGCTGAAATGAAAAATGCATCAGAGATTAACTACGATTCTAAAAAGAGACCCCCTTAGTTTAAATTACCTGCTGGATCTCCAACCACTGACAGTGGGTGCATGCACCATCAGCTCCTTGGCACTGAAATTATCCTCATGACTTGATGAGGTGACCGCAGTGAATTCTGTCTTCTTGGGCATTCCTCTAATAAACACTAAGAGATTTATTAATTTTTTTTTAATTGTTGTTCAAAGGAGTTACTAAAATATAAACAAAAGAAACAGTGTAAATCTGATAAAATTTTACAGCTTTACATTTAACACATTTCAACTAATTTCATAATTGTGTAAATACATGAGAAAATATAAAAGGAAGGCAACTTTTGGGTGTCAGGAAAGTCTCCAGCTTGTCAGGTGCCTTACAAAACCAATTTACGTGACATTTACATGCATAATTTCTCTTCGTGAAGGCAACACAGACTAGCTTTAGATAACCTTGTTAAACACAAGAAACGACACGTTTTCGCTGACTTAAACGCGCTAACATTGTTTAATCTGCCAGCACAGCAAACGTCATCTAGTCTGACATTACCTGCGTCGTACAGAAAACTTACCGGCTAAAATGCGATTAAGACCGACAGTGGCGAGTCTTTATTCACAACTCGTTGTAAGCGCACAGCTCGATGTATAAAGACCTTCTGCTGGGCGTTTGGAGACATCTTACCAGCAACATTACCGTATTAATGAAGGATCGCACTACCATCTCATCTCCATCACCACCGCTGACAACAAGCTTTTCTGACATGCGCAGTAGCTCAGCCTCAAAGGATTCTTCTTCCCTGTTCCAAAACTCGCACTTCTTCTTCTTCGTTCCTTTTTTTCATGGCGGCTGGCAAACAACTTGTAGGTGCATTACTGCCACCTTCCAGATTAGAGGACGGAACAGACGTTCGACTATTATAATCTCCACATAATAACTGTTCTTTTTAGAAAACTAAAAATACTGCTAACAACTACATCCCCAGATGATCTCTGAAACAATTCCCTAATATTCATTTATTTTTATTCCTACTTAAATCTATAAGCAACACCTCTTCTTTCCTGAACTTACTTTTACATTCTAAAACAAAAATATGTTGTACTGTTTCTAATATTCCACAATAATTAAACAACCTGTATATGTTTATTAATTATTTTAAGAGTCTATTTAATCTTATGTCAACCTTATCTAGATATAAATCTTCTTCTTTTTTAATTCTATTTCCTTAATTGCCCAACTTTTTGGATGCTACAATAAAACCTTTCATTGCCTGCCTTATCCTAGTAATTTTCTTTACCCCATTTTTACTTATTTTAATATTCAATCAT
Organism: Poeciliopsis turneri; assembly: GCA_922788865.1. NCBI lineage: Eukaryota > Metazoa > Chordata > Actinopteri > Cyprinodontiformes > Poeciliidae > Poeciliopsis > Poeciliopsis turneri. The sequence continues at coordinate 2,026,867 of CAKLNU010000712.1, read as the reverse complement.
CGATATTCTTAGCAACACTATCAGCCAACTCATTTCTTATCACACCAATGTGAGCAGGAATCCAAAATAGGTTGAAATGAGAACCATAATTTTTGATTCCTAAAAATTGAGTGAATTATATCCAATGTAATATCTTGCCTTGATTCTGAATTTACCTTTTGAATACTAATTAATGCACTTCTTGAATCTGAACAAATGAAAGCCTCCCCCTCTTGTTTTCTCAATCCATTCTAAAGCGATTAAAATTGCCATTAATTCACCTGTATACATTGTCAATTTGTCTGTTATACTTTTATTTCTTATAATATTTCAATCTGGAATTACAACTGATATACCCACTTTATCATTTAACATTTTAGAAGCATCTGGATGTATTTCTATATACTCTGAATATTGTATTTCACTTTCCATCTCCTTCTTTTCTGTCTCCTTTTCTCAGTAAGTTACTTCAGCCTGTCCAAAGATCCATGATGGAGTAACAGGAATAACAATCACAGGACTAATTAAAAAGTTATCTATTCCAACATGTTTTACCTTATTTATAGTTATCCATCCAAAACTATTTATTTGTTTCTTTTCTTTTTCTTGACTAGGTTGCCGCGTAACATGTGGAGGATGAACTTTAATATTTGCCCAGTAAATTGTGGCTAGTTGTTCTCTCCTAAACTCCAGTGGCATCTCTGTAGACCTGAAACTGGAGTAGTTTTTGTCGATCCTCAACAAAGTTCTAATGCCTGATATGTTTTTTTTTTTTTTAAATAAACTACTTGATCAGTGCCTCTAAATCCGAGGCCATGGTCTTGAGCCGGAAAAGGGTAGAGTGTCTTCTACGGGTCGGGGAGGGTGTCCTACCTCAGGTGGAGGAATTCAAGTATCTCGGGATCTTCTTCAAGAACGAGGGAAGAAAGGAGTGGGAGATCGACAGGCGGATTGGCGCAGCGTCTGCCGTGAAGTGGGCGCTGTACCGGTCCGTCTTGGTGAAGAGAGAGTTGAGTCAAAAAGCGAAGCTCTTGATTTACTAGTCGATCAACGTTCCCTCATTTTTGGTCATGAGCTTTGGGTCATGACCGAAAGAACGAGATACAAGCGGCTGAAATGGGTTTTCTCCGTAGGGTGGCTAGGCTCTCCCTTTAGAGATAGGGTGAGAAGCTCAGTCATCCGGGAGGGACTCAGAGTAAAGCCGCTGCTCCTTCACGTCGAGAGGGGCCAGCTGAGGTGGCTCGGGCATCTGGTCAGGATGCCTCCTGGACGCCTCCCTGATGAGGTGTTCCGGGCAAGTCTCATCGGGAGGAGGCCCCGGGGAAACCTGGAGGTACTATGTCTCTCGGCTGGCCTGGGAACGCTTTGGGATTCCCCCGGAAGAAGTGGCTGGGGAGAGGGAAGTCTGCTAGCCACCTTCGCTGCTACCCCCGCGACCCGACCCCGGATAAGTGGAAGAAAATGGAAGGGTTTAATGGATACTCACATCACTGGCGTAAACGGCCAGTTTGCCGTTTACGCAAACAGAGGGAGCCTGAGGCCTTCCTCTGATGCAGATTATATTGATGGGTTGGTCCAAATGGTTTTCCACTTGGATCCGCTTCCTTTGAGGATGTCTCCAACCAGCACTCACTGAGAGTGTCTGTAATCAGAACTGTGATGATAATAATAATAATAATAATAATAATAATAATAATAATAATAATAATAATAATAATAATAATAATAATTTTACTGCCATAGTTTTAGTTTACATGTTTCATTTTGAATTATTTATATTTTTGTTGTTAAGACTCTTATTTTGGAAGATAAGATAGGAAGTGGAAGCCAACATGTTGCTAGGTTACCAGAGACGCTTCCGATAGAACAGCATCGCGTTGGCAAGCAAATGAAGAAACATGATTTAAGTTTGAGAATTTACTGAATTACCTCATTTCTACCTCAAAAGGAAGGGTCAGCCAGCGAGGTATGTTTATGTTATTGTTTTGTATATATTGTATTCTTGACACCATCTCACTAAGTTCACGTTTTGTTTTAGTTCGACGGTGGTGCTGGTGTCAGGGAAACAGAAGCTGTGATAAGAACTACTTTAAAGCGTTTCATTAAAGCTGACTTCACACCAGCAGTGCGACGAACTCTTAATTGCCAAAAAGAAGAAGAGGTGGAAGTGACAGTCGAACTCGGTGACAAATAATAATAATAATAATAATAATAATAATAATAATAATAATAATAATAATAATAATAATAATAATAAGCATTATAATAATACTGGAGTAAATCAACTCCAGTAAATCAATTCCCTGGAGTTGATTTACTGGAATTCTTCAGTGCATTATTTAACTCTATCAAAAAAAACAAACTTAAATAAAATCCTCTTAAACTTCATCACAATATTTCCAAATAACTCAATATATCTCTGTAATGTTATTTGACGTCCGCTTTTTTCTTTATTATTCAGCTAAATAATGCTATGTACTATGTATCTTTGCAAATACTTTAGCTAATAACTCAGCTTTACTTTCATTATTTATTAGAATATTTCCATTATCTTTTATTACTGGAGAAACATATTCTTTTGAACTTCCAGACATTTTTTAATTGTATTCCAAACCCTGTGTAATGCAGTATTTTCCCCCAAAGATTCACTATATTTCCTCCAATAATCCCTTTTAGCATTTCTTATAGTTTTCCTTACTTCTGCCGGTGTCCTGCTCAAAGCTCCCATTTCCTACATCCTGAAACTCATCACCTCTCTGCTGTTTCCCAAGTGCGCTGCTGTTCCGAGAGGCCTTTCCTCCTTGGACCCGATCTGTTCCAGTCATCATATTCTCCTTTTACAATAAACCATTCTGTACTGAAAACCTGTTCTCCTGTGGTGTTCTCCATGTGGACAGAACACCACAGGTGTACAGCCAAAATTAATACAATTTTTGCTGTATTAATAATACATTTACTAATTTCTGAATTCCCTCCCCCCACATCTGCCCTAACCAAGACTCTAATAGTACACTAACCTCTGCAACGAATCTGGAGGCACTGATCCTCATCCCTGTCACTTCTCACTCAGCTGCAAACTCCTCCAGTGAGAGCTGGAGATCATGACTTCATGAAGCCATTAGGGCCACATCATCTGCAAAAAGCAGAGACATGAGCCCAAGGCCACCAAATCAGATTCCCTCAGTACCTTGGCTGCACTTAGAACAGAATCTGTAACAAAGTGCAACCTTGGCAGAATCCAACTTTCACTGGAAATGAGCCCGACTTACTACCGGTAATGCAGACCAAGCTTTGAGACCGGTTATATAGGGATCTAAAAGCCCATTTCAAGGGCCTAGTACCCTACATTCCCAGTGTTCCATGGCCGGGACAAAAATTGCACTGCTCTTCCTGATTCTGAAGTCAGACTATCTAATGGACCCTCAATGGACCCTCCATTCCAGAACCCATGAAAAGACCTTACCACGGTGGCTTCAGAGTGTGATCCCCCAGGAGTTGGAACACGCTCTGTGGTCCCCCTTTTTGAATAGGGGAACCAGCACCCTGGTCTATCAATCCAGGGGAACTGTCCCTCTTGTTCACAATTGAGAAGTTCTTCACAGATTTCTTCAAACTTAGAAAGGCATTTCAGTCTGCTCAAAATAAAAGTCATTTGCCATTTCAAAAACCTTTGACGTTATCGCTGCCTGAAGAACACCCAGCAGGGTGTGTTTGCCAACAAATAAGAGCCCATCCACACACATACTCCACCAACTCTTACGATCAGAAGTAGACGTTTCACACTGCGTTAATTTGTCAGTGAGGCATTTGGTTTGCTCACGTTCCGTTACCACATTTTCAGTATTTCTGGTTGAATTTTTAACCTTCTGGTCTTTGCTTTTAAAAGTTTGTGTCTCAGGTAAATTTTAAGTGTGTCTGTGTGATTTTTCTTTTGTGTGTTGAAAATTTTTAAGATGTGTCTGTGTAGATTTTTCCATTGTGTGTTGTTTAGATTCTGATGCCAAATTGTCCGTCTGAGTTGATTTTTCTGTAAAGAGTTTAGGTTCTTGTTGAACTACAAATTTTTGTGTCATCAGCAGATTTGTATTTTCTCCGTCAGCATCAAATTTGTACTCGACACTTTTTGCAACTTTTTCTCGATGTACTTGGTCCTCTTGCTTCAACTCAAGCTGCACGTTGAAGTACCTGTTTCTCAGAGATTCATTCACCTCAGACATCTCTCCTATCATTCGCTCTTTTTGGGCTACCCGAGCATTAAGTTTTCTGTTTTTCTCCTCCAAATATAAAATCTTTTGGACTAAACGTTCTTGTGTTTCTTTTGAAATTGTAGCGTCTTCCATCAATGCTGCTGTCTTGGATTGAAGTCTCCTGACTTCTGATTTCAACTCATCATTCTCTTCTGTCAAAAAGGATTCTTTCTTGATTCTCAATTGTTCGGTATCCATGATTTGATTGTTAAGTGTTTTTAACACTGATACGTTTTGTTTCAGTTTAGCTAAGTTTTCTGAAAGTTGTTCTGTTTCACTCTGGTGTTCATCTTCTCTGATTTCTGCCTGAAGTTGTAGATTGTACACAGTTTCTCTCAGTCGTTGGATCTCCTGAATAAATTTTAAAAACCTTAGTTGAAGAAGCTCTTCAGGATTCTCACAAATCTGATTCCTTTCCATTCTCACGGTAAAACTATCGATTTTTACAACGATTTAAACGTGTCTTCTTAAAGCGGTCGCTCTGTTTCAAATGAGAGGAACAAACTGTTCAGCACTCTACGTCACCAACATTTATTGCGTCATAATGAAAACCGACTCTGACGATCTGTGCTACCTGTCAGATTTTCCAAACTCTGTGCGTCACGGGGCGGAGCAAGATGGCGGTAGCATAAGACGTCCTGTGCCGTGCTCTCAGTGCTAGTACTCTTATTTTGCAATTTTTCCTGAGTGTAGAAGCGCTCAATTAAGTACTTTATAAGTCTACTTACTCTCGGGAAGATGCCTAAATCGGCCCAAAAGAGAACCAATGACCACAACAAGATGGAAAAAACCTGCTCTGGCGATGCTGAAAAGGACCACGACTATGTCGGTCCGGCTGCCCAACCGCTAGCTAACGAAGAGGATTTCCCGCCGCTCCCGCTGACTCCAAGTAAGCCTCCTGTTGCCAAGAAGCCTTTTCCAGATATTCAACGAACAAATAGCAACTCAAATCCTGACGATGCTTTTGCTATGTTTTTGCTATGCTTAGAAACAAAGCTGGGTAGTATGCTAGAAGAAATTAAAGATATCAAAATAAAAGTTAACTCAGTTGAAAAACGTGTCGAACGCAATGAAAAAGATACAACGTCCTGCTTAATCCGTGTCACGGAGATGGAGCGCTATGGTCGTCGTTGGAACCTCAGACTTCATGGAGTCGCTGAGTCCGAGAAGGAGGACGTGTTGGAGGAGGTGTTGCGGGTTTGCCAGGAGATTCTTCCGAAGGAAAAAGAAAGGCTTCAGTTCTTCATTGATGTCGCTCATCGAGTCGGTAGGAAGGTCGCTGGAATCCCCCGCCCTCGGCCTATCATCATTCGCTTCATTGCGAGGAGATATCGTGACTACATATGGAAAGCAGCTAAAGGAAATGACTTCCTGAAGAAAAATGGTCTCCGCTTTACCGAAGACCTCTGCAAAGAGGACCGTGAATCCCGGCAGAATCTCTGGCCTCGCATCCAGAAGGCTCGTGAAGAGGGAAAATCTGCCTACTTCATAGGGGGTCGTGGTTTTATCAATGGTGTGGAGATACCAGCAGTGTTTACTCCAATACTAGAATAATCGCAGGTCTATTCTCCTTAATGGGTCCGCTACTTCAAAACTTTACTCTAGGTTGCAAAACTGAGATCTGAAGCTTTAATAAGGTGCTGACCCACGGTGTTCATGTCATCTATAACTACCTTCATTCATTAAGTTACTTTTCCTGTTGTTTATATGTTGTCTCTTTCACTTATTTCTCTTAGTGCCAGGGGGTTGCGCAATATGTTAAAAAGAAAAGCTTTGTTCTTGTTTGCCAAAAATGTTAAATCTGATTTTTGTTTTTTTCAAGAATGTCACTCTACAGTTGATGATGTTACTTTTTGGAAATCCCAGTGGGGTAATTCTGTCTGGCTTTCTCATGGGACTGAGCGCTCTGCAGGAGTTATGACTTTAAAACATAGATTTAATGGGAATATTATTTCTACTGAATGTGATTTGATGGGTCACTTTATTTTTCAACTCTTTTTCTATGAAAATCATCATTTCATTTGTGCCAATATCTATGGTTACAATAACAAAAAAGAAAACGATAAGTTGTTTCTCACAGTTGAAAAGATCCTTATAGAATGGTTTAAAAAAAATGGCCAAATGCTATAATTCTCATGGGCGGTGATTTCAACACTGTCCTGGATGGTAACCTTGATAAATGGCCTCCTGGTCGACCAAATGCCTCAAGCCCGACTATTAAAGCTTTTATGGAAAAATTTAATCTAATTGACATTTGGAGAGCTGAACATCCACATGATTGTTTATTTACCTGGAGTAATAAATCCTTATCTCGACAATCTAGGATAGATTTCTGGCTGATCTCAGATTCAGTAAAGAAGGAATCTGTGACTGTTAATATTTTACCTACTCCCCTTACGGACCATAAAGTTGTTGAAATAATTTTAACACTCTCAGATGGGAATTATTCTAGTTCTTCTCCTTCATACTGGAAACTGAATAATTCTTTATTAAACTACAAAGAGGTTACTATAAAGATAAAAAAATTATTAAAATACTATTGGCATAAAGCTCAAACAGATAATCTTTATGGCATTAATTGGGAACTTTTTAAGTTCCCAATTAATGGGAACTTAACTGGCAAATTTCTAAGACAGTTTGGCAGTAACAAGGCCAAGGCAAAAAGAATTGAAGAAACCGAAATTATTACAAGAATATTTGAACTCACTCAGTCGAATCCTTCGAATTTAAATGACTCTGAACTACAAGAATTAACTGAATTACAAATTAAATTGGATCATTTTTACATTAATAAGAGTAAAGGAGCTTTCAATAGATCACGGAGAAAATGGTTAGAAGAAGGAGAACAAAACACTCATTACTTTTTCAATCTAGAAAAACATAATTTGATCAACAACTCTATTACCAGACTAAAGATTAACAATGCTGTTACAGATAACCTTGATGATATAGCTAGATATTGTAGTTCCTTCTATGAATCTCTTTATCTCTCCAACTTCTGTCAAGCTTCAGCTGATGCCCTAATGATCAATTTATCAGTTAGTCAAATCTCTGATAGTGAACGGGAATGTTGTGAAGAGTCAATCTCTCTGCAAGAGATTGAGGACGCCATCTCACATCTCAAAATGAACAAATCCCCTGGAATCGATGGCCTGAGTGCTGAGTTTTACAAACACTTTCTGTTCGACCTCGCTCCCTTTCTTTGGCAGGTTTTTAATGAAAGTATAGAAAACGGTTCGCTCCCTACAACCCTAACTCAGGGATTAACCACTCTGATACCTAAACCAAATAAAGATCCTTTACTTCTAGATAATTGGCATCCCATTTGTCTTCTTAACAATGATTACAAAATTTTTGCTTTAGTGATTGCTAAAAGGCTAAAATCTGTCCTTCATTCAGTTATTGATGAAACTCAATCTGGTTTTATGAAAAACAGACGTATTGCTAATAATATAAGATTTGTTCTGGATATTTTAGATTATCCTGATCTTGTCTGTGATAATGGTTTTATTTTATTTCTAGACTTCTATAAAGCATTTGATACGGTGGAACATGAGTTTATCTTTCAAAGTCTAAATAAATTTGGGTTTGGGAAATTCTTTACTTCTATTGTTAAAACCGTATACCAAAACAGCAACAGCTCCATCAAATTAAAAAACAGCTCCTCTCCTAGATTCAGTCTCTGCAGAGGAATCAGACAGGGCTGTCCCGTCTCCCCTTATTTGTTTCTTCTAGTGGCTCAACTTCTGGCCGATCATATTAAAACTGGTCCTTTAAAAGGGATCACTGTTGCTGATAAAGTGGTTACTCTAACACAACTGGCAGATGACACTACTTTATTTTTAAAAGATCAGAACCAAATCTCTTTAGCTATTAAGGAGATTGATACTTTCTCAAAAGCTTCAGGTCTTTTTCTTAACCTTAAAAAATGTGAGATAATGGCCATTAAGGACTGTTCCATCGCCTCAATTGAAGCTATACCAGATAAGAATGAGGTTGTTTATTTAGGTATAAACATCACAAAGGATCAAACAGAAAGAAGCTCTCTAAACTTCAACCCGCTAATTCAAAAGACTAAAAAAAGACTCAATCAGTGGTTAGTCAGAGATCTTTCTTTGCGCGGCTGTATTTTGCTGACAAAAGCTGAAGGCCTCTCCAGACTAATTTATGCTGCACAATCGTTAGGCATTGACAATAAAAGTGAGAAGGAAATTGACAAACTGCTATTCAACTTTAGATGGAAAAATAAGACTCACTATATTAAAAAATCTACTCTATTGAATTCATATGAAAATGGAGGACTTAACTATGTATCTTTCTCTATCTTGAATAATACTTTTAAAATAAATTGGATCCGTAATTTCTTTAACTCTCCAATGTCTTTCTGGAATATTATACCTTTCCATATTTTCTCTAAATTCGGTGGGCTCAATTTCTTTTTAATTTGCAATTTTGATATAACGAAGCTACCAGTTAAACTCTCTAACTTTCATCGGCAGGCCCTTTTATCGTGGTTACTCATCTACAAGCATAACTTTTCTCCTCACCAGTATTTCATTTGGAATAATAAGGACATCTTATATAAGAACAAAACTATGTTTTTTGATTCCTGGTTTAATCGTAACATTGTTCTGGTTGACCAATTGTTTAACAGTGATGGTCTGTTGTTGAGTTATGAGGAATTTCTTTGTAAATTTAATTTTCCTGTCTCTCCTGGAGAATATGCCAAAGTTCTTGGTGCCGTTTCTACTAAGATCTGCATGTTATTCAGGCAGAAGCCGAGAGTCGATTTTCAGTCTCCCGTTTTATCTCCCATACATTCTCCTGTTGGCAAAATATGTCTGAATCCTTTTCCTCGTAACAATAATAAGTTGATCAGATCCCTGTTTCTGAAGGATGTGACCTCTGTTCCTGTGGTTGTACATTATTGGAATCGCTTTTGTATCACTTTGTCTTGGAAATTTATTTGGCTGCTTCCTAATCACTTTCTTCTTACTAACAAGGTAAAAGAAGTTTCTTTTAAACTCATTCACCGAATCTACCCCGTTAAAGTTTATTTAAAGAAATTCAACTCTAACATTGATGTGAATTGTTCCTTCTGTGACATTTGTCCAGAGTCGCTCACCCATTTATTCTGGTTGTGTCCTCATTCTAAAGTATTTTGGCAACATTTTTGTGACTTTATTGATTCCAAAATATCAACAGGATTTCAATTATATTGGAAAAATGTCTTATTTGGATTTCAACAAAATGGAGGAATGAATGTGAAAAGTTTCCTTATAAATTTAATAATTATTCAGGCTAAGTTTCATCTACATAAATGCAAAGTTTTGAAGAAAAAACCAAACTTTTCTATTTTTCTAATTGAACTTAAACATTATTTATTAACAATTCAAACCTCAACCAACCAAAAAGCAGAATCAACAATATGGGCTTGTAATCAACTTGGACTTTTAGATTATCTTTCATGTTAATGTACTGTAATGTCATTCTCTTGTCTTTATGCTTTATCTGATGCTCCCCCTGGTCAAGTATTATTATTGTCTTATTGTGTTATGTTCACAATACAATTGTATTGTTGTTTATTGAAATAAATAAAGTTTAAAAAAAACAAACAAACTGTGCGTCACGCTCGCAGTCTGAGCGTGTATCGCTCTGAGCATGCGCAGTGCTACGACATAGGCTTGACAGTCCGAAGAACCGAAGAACCAGCGCCGTAGAGAGTCAAGACAGCCACTGAACGCGGTGACGTGTCACGCAGCTCCAAACGTCTCAGCGCTGTCGGTCACTTTGAATGGTTTCTGCCACGTCACGCAAATAAACTTCTTTTCTTACTTTCTCCCACAATTATTGACCAACAATTGGACTGATTACTTCACTATGCATTTTATCAATGCACTTTTAGACGCGACAGGGGAAATGATCAGCGTTATAAATTTAGAAGGAAAAGAGACTAATACACTATTTGTTAAATAAGAGTATGAAATACACTTTACATAGGCCTGTCTACAGTGTTTTATAATAACGTTATGCACGTAAATATAAGAAAAAAGCAGGAGTAACAATAACCATGTAGTTTCTGGTGTCCTCTGTATTTAGTAGCATCAGATTGCTGTACCTCATCTCCAGCAATCAGTTTACATTCACATCTACATTCTACAAAGAAATTTATATATTTTTTAAAAAATCCAGATGTCACAGATGGAAAGTTAGCTCAATGCACAGTTACATTATTTCAAGAAGTTTTAAATGACTTAGAGCAAAATGTAGCTGTGGATGTTCTGACTGAATTCTTAATTTCTGTGGAATAATGAATCTATTGTTCCAAATGTGAAGTGAGTATCTGGATCTCGAACAGTTTATTGTGCTTATAGCCTGACAACTTTTATAAAACTGGAATTCATTGCTTAAAACGGTCGTTTAAATTTTGACAAAACAAGAGTGTATTTTACCAAACAAATTATAAAATATGTCAAATGCAGAGCTTCAATAAAATGCTTTTATTTTCATTGAAGCTGTTTCTTACATACAAACCCTGGTGAAAAAAATAGTATATGTAGAGGGGTGAAAGACAGGTTGCTAGAAAATGAGGACAATAAGTAAGAAAATAGACACCCCAACCATAATTTTACATTGCGTATCTTTTAATTTCTTTTCGTAACAAGTTATTTAGCGTTGTTTCAGTTAGTCCATGCAATTCTCCACATGACCACTAGGGGCGCATTGCATTGGTGGCATAGAAAAGATTGAGCTCGCAAAAAGAATAAATCTTCCGTTGGATGTTAATAAGAACTCAATGTGTGTATCTCATCTTTTCTGTGGCACTGGTTCGTTAAAATGTATCTTGATGCATGAAAATAGATTACTTTTGAGAGTTGAATATGTTATTGAATGGGAAGTCGACTAGCGAGTCATGTCCGTTTTGTGAGGAGCACTGTGTGGATAAACGTTTAAAAGACTGTTGAATTTCCGTTGAACTGTTGAATTTTGTATAGATCGAAAAATTTTCAGATAAGTTACACTATTTTCATTTCTTTTTCTGTAAAATTGCGTTTTCTCGTGAAAAACCAACGACGTTGTAACTAAGGGCCGTTAATGTGTCAGTTAGTAAAGAGACGCGCCATTAAAGGAGCATTACGCCTTTTTCAGTTACGTTTTTCTTTTTGTAACGGATAAAATATTGCTATTCTTTAACGGGTTCAATAGGCTTAATCTTTATAGGCTCCAGTACTTATAAGATGTCTAAATAGTAAAGTATATCTTATCTGTGTAGAAGGAAAGTTGTTCGAGGGGTTGAAAACAAACTCGTACTTTTGTTTTGATTTTTAAAAATGACAAAAGATATGAAGTACTGAATATGGCGTATGTTTGCACAAAAAAGGAATAAATCTTCCGTTGGATGTTAATGAGAACTCAACGTGTGTGTCTCATCTTTCCTGTGTCACAGCATCACACGTTGGAGGAAGATCTTTTCTAATACATTACTCTGCCACCCAAGGTTGCAGGGTAACATATACAAGTACAAAAATATATTTTAAAATAATTTCAAAGAAACAAATCATTGACTTAACAGATTTTTTTCGTCAATAAGTTCCACATAATTGTATTACGTTAATTGACATGTTAAAATCAATTGGATCAGAATATTTTTTTACTGAACCCTGGCTCTTTGTAAAATGTTATTTCTAATTATATTTTCTCTACACTTGGTGGCCTTTCATTTTTACTTAAATCTAACTATAATATTGAAAAACTTCTCCTAAAAATTAGCCAATTATCACAAGCAGATGCTCCTTGCTTGGTCTCTGAATCATAAACTCACACATTTCTCATCTGGAATAACCGGAAAATTATTTACAAAAATCAATCTGTTTCTCCCTAAGTGGTTTCATAATGGTAATATTATTTTTGTAAAACAATCACTTAACTCTGACGGGTACTTATAGTCTTACTCTGAGTTTTTATCCTCGTGTATCCCAGTTTCCTCCCAGGGAATTTGCCATTGTTATGGACGCCGTTCCTAAAGAAGTTCTCATGCTCATGAAGAGCCATCTTCATTCTGGGGAGGAAAGCTGTACATATACAGTGTTCTGTTTTTGAATCTGCTGTGGGTAAAATTAGTTTCTGCTCTAAACCCTCCACTTGAAACAAAGGTACAAGTAAGATCCTTATTTCAGAAGGACATTGCTACTACACCGTATGCATCCCACTACTGGAGAGAGTTTGTTTCTGATATCAAATGGAAAATGGTTTGGACTCTATTTTCCTAATACTTCATTACGAACAAACCTCGTGATGTGTGCTTCAAACGTTTCCACCGGTGCTACCCTGCAAAACAAAACCTGTACAAGGTTACAGACCGCAGCTGCTCTTTCTGTCATTTGGACAACAAGACAACGGTCCACTTATTCTGGAGGTGACCCTTCACTGTCTCTTTCTGGAAAGACTTTGTTTCTTATGTTCAGTCTCATATCCTCAATAGTTTTTCAGTTTTATACAGATGTACTTTTTGGTTTCTGCAATGTCTGTCCTGCTGATGAGAATCAATTTTATCTAATCTGTTGTTAATTCTAATTAAATTTCATATCCATGAATTAAAATTTTCTGGCACAAAGCCTTTATTTAATCTGTTTTTATCTGAATTACAACACTATACAGTATCTATACAGACCTCCACCAATTCCAAAGCTGTACAGACTCTTGAAGCCCTAAAATCCTTTAACTGTATTCCCTGAAACTGTCTTATCTCTGTCTGTGCTCCTTGTATTTCATTGTCTGTTGTTTTTATTGTAACCCCTGGCAGTTTTTCATTTTCTGTTCCCCTTATTCCTGGGAGGCTTACTGAGGAAATGATTATGGGTCTCACTTCCGGCGCCCACAGGAAGTAGCAGTATTTCACTGTAATTTGTAGGGTTTTTTGCTAGTCTATATTCATGGTAGAAGTTACATCTCTCTTTTCGGTTATAATACAATATTTAGTAAAACCTTGTCTGAACAATTAATGAGAAGTAAATACATCTGGAAGAACAGAGAAAAAGAAAAACCTTGTCATTGGTTAAGCTTACGTCATCATTGTTGGACCACTGGGAGCTGCGTCATTCACGTGCGCCACGAAGCAACATCACAGAATTAGCCGCTCTTTTGGTTGGTAAGAAGATAATATTATACATTTAAGTCTGTTTGCGTTGCTGCCACTGTTCTCTGATCACAGGAGGTCATTTTAATTCTTGACATTTCTACCAGACATCGACACAGAAGAGGAATGTGAAGCAACTCTCAGCAAAACCGATGTTTCACTGCTTCCCAGGCAGAGCTAGCCGAAGAAACATTTTTCCTCTGTTCTCTTTGTTGGGAAATAAACAATGACAACCCTGACAAGACAAGACCTGAACTTTGGACAAGGTAAGACAGCCAACCTGATGAAACTGTTTTCTTTTTGTTAGCTGGGTGCTCTGAGTAAACACAGCAGCACGTTTCATATCTTTTCCTTGTTTTCATAAAAGGCATTCGGACAATATTTGAGCTTATTAGAGGAAATAAGAGGAAATATATGCTTTAAAACTATTGTATATATTTCTATAGTATATATGCTATTTATTATTATAAAATAGAACATCAGATTTGTGTTATGGTGCTGGAGTTTATCACTTAGCTGTTTTATTCTTATCCTGAACAATAAGAACAAGTTAAGGATTCACGGAGAGTCAGATATTTTAACTGAGTTTGACTTTAACATCAAATCAAACCCATTTATGAGGTTCAGTCATTTTTCTACAACCTAAATATTGGAGGCTAAATATTGCCAGTATAATCAAGCTTAAACCATGTGAATGAGAAACAATGTTTATTTCATTTTTGTTGTTGTTTCTTGTTCAATGTCAAGTAAAAGTATGTAAAACTTTTGAACTTTTTTCACCTTTTATCACATTATAACCACAAACTTCAGCTGTTTTGATTAGATTTTTTTAGAAAAAGTTTGGCTTATGCAAGTATTTACAATCCTAGACTCCATGCTTTGCAGAACCACCCTTTGCAAACCGTGTGCCAAAATGCAGTTTTAGTTTCCTGCTAATGTTTATTACTACCTGATTTGACTAATGTAACATCATTAAATAACTTTGCGTTGCAGTTTGGTTCATGTTTGTCATCCTGCTCCCTTAAACAGTGCATAAGTGGCCTGACTCAGGGTTACTCCTCTCTTCTAGTGGTTGCTGATATTTTGTGCGAGTTCCTGGAGGTCGCGATTCATCTCATCCTGTACGTACGTGAAGTCTACCCCTCTGGAATCTTTCAGAAGAGGAAGAAATACAACGTACCTGTGCAGGTAGAGACTTCTGAAGAAATGCATGACACGTCTAAGACGCATCTGCTTGACTTGTCTTCTGTTTTTGGCACAATTATCCTCAGATGTCCTGTCACCCTGAGCTGAATCAGTACATCCAAGACACTTTACATTGTGTGAAGCCACTCATCGAGAAGGTAAGATGAGCTCAACTTGTTTTTTTCTCTGTGACGGCGCTGATGGTTCATCATGTTTACATCACAGAACGACGCAGAGAAGGTGGTCGTGGTCATCATGGACAAAGAGCATCATCCGGTCGAGAGATTTGTGTTTGAGATCTCCCAACCTCCTCTGCTCTCAATCAGGTTTCCAGCCTGTTTTTGGACCAGCAATACCCAAAAAGCAGCTGCCTTTTGTCAAGTCACTTTAAATGTGTTTGTGATCACTAACTGGAGTAATTGATTGGCACAGCTCAGACACTTTGTTGTCACACGTGGAGCAGCTGCTGAGAGCGTTCATCCTGAAGATCAGTGTGTGTGACGCTGTTTTAAACAACAACCCCCCAGGTGAGAGGAGTTATCATTATAAGCTCCTAAACACAAATAGAAAGTAATCATAACGTTTTAAAGTTGATTTAGTAAGTCAACAGTGAGGCTGTCGCAACAAACAATTAATGATGCACATGATAAATTAAACTTAGTTTACTAATTTCCATTGTGGTGGTGAATATTTTGATTTTGTTGACAGAGTCATCATCCATTTTATTTATGGTTTTGGTTGTTCTTGGTTTTTATTTTCCTGCTTGTCTTATTTATTCTTTCCAGTTGTTTTATTTTGGATATTTAAAATGTCTTCCAGTTCCAGTGTGCCTTGTTCTATGAGAGGTTGAACTTGCATTATAAAGCCATTATCAACATGTTAGCTGAAAATGGTCTCAAAGTGACAATATTATTATTTATTGCAATCGTTTCTGGGACAATTTATTGTCCAGAAAAATTTGCTATCATGACAGGCCTAGTCGACAGCAGAAAAAGATGTTGAAATGATAAAAACAGTGAAATGTGTTGTTTCTGTCTCAGGTTGTTCTTTCACAGTGCTTGTGCACACCAGAGATGCTGCAACGCGCAACATGGAGAAGGTTCAAGTCATTAAGGTGAGCGTTTTTATCAGGACTGTAAAATTATTTATAGCCCTACTTCTTTTCACATTTTGTTGACAAAACAACAATCTTCCACATACTGGAATGGAATTGTTTTGTTTGAGATAAAAACATGCCATTTGCATTCATGTTCAGCCTCCTTTTACTCTGATGGCCTCCAAATTAAATGTATGTATTAATTGTAGTCTGTTTCTCAGAAGTAAACGAGAAAGTGATGTGTTCAGGCAAAGTGCTGTTAGAGCAGTAAGTCAGCTTTCTGAAACTTGACTATAAAGCAAAGCAGACTGCCTGGAAACTCCGGGGGAACGAATATCAGTCACTGGCTAAATTGAAACCAAAGAAAAATAACCAAAGAAATCCCAAAACAAAAAATAAAGAGGTACATAAAAAGCATGCTGGTTATAAGTTGTGAAGTTTTTATGCTTCTTCTAAAGGATTTGTTTACTTTATATTGAGATGTGTGTTACTTTCTTATAGAGTGAATCCAGGAAACTCACAGCACTTCACTTTTTCTACATTTCAACCTTATTCCAGATTGAATTAAATTAATGTCTTTCCTCAAAATTCTTCACAAATACTCAATTATAACAATGTGGGGAGAAAAGGTAGATATGTTTTCAAATTTAGTGAAAATAGGAGAGAGCGATTCATTTAAAACAATTTGTAATATTCTCTGACATAGTATGTGGAAAAATTGAGAAGCTGTGAATACTTTCAAGATGAAAAAAAGTAATGTGCAAATCACTGACTGGTAGATTTTAAGGTACTTTGCAAAAATATTTAAAGAAATTTGGGTATTGTGGGGTTTTTTTTATTGAAAAAAAATATGAAAGGAATTTGTTCAACCCTAATTGTCCCTGACCTTTGACCTCAGCTAGAAAACAAATTTGGACATTTGAGCTTGAACTGTGGTCTGTCACATGTGACAAAATGTGAAAAGGTTAACTTTGCTATAAAATGTAAACACAAAACAACCATTTTCACGGGTTTAGTCGCTTGTGCACATTTACATCTTCAGGATTTTCCATGGATCGTCGCAGACGAGCAGGAAGTTCACATGAAGGAGCCGAGACTCATTCCACTGAAGTCCATGACGTCCGACATAGTGAAGGTCAGCTGAAAGACAAAACAAGAATCACTGTGATGTTAAAACGTGTCAAATGTTTCCTGTGAAGCTGTTTGCCAAAGTGTCTTTCATGTCATGTGTTTCAGCTTCTCTGTTTACTACTCTTCATATTTGTTTGTTTGGCTGTCACAGATGCAGCTGTACGTGGAGGAAAGAGCCCAGAAAACGTAGTGAGATACGACAGATCGCGCCGTGAAAAGCTCGTCGGTGACAGCTGCACATCATAAGCAGAATATTTATCACGCCTGCCGGTGCAAGATGAGTTCATTTGAAAACTGGCGTCAGGAAATGTGAGATAGACCTCATGGAAACATCTGAGGTGCTTTCCTTTTGATGCGTCTGGCATTGTGAGTCAGACTGAAACACTGGGATGCCGTTTGAGGAATCATAGATGAAATATGCTGCTTGGATTTTATGCTGCTTGGATTTTCTGTGTGAAGTTGTAACTCCAGAGAGAGAATGTGTACATGGTTTTTTTTGTGAAAGTGCTGTTTGGTCCTGTTTGACTGTTTAATGAACAGTTTTCAACTACCTGTTGTACATAAAAAAAAATTCCACTATAACTGACCTGTCAAAACCAGAACTTGCATTATTTGGCTTCAAGAAGTGCCTATGTATTCATGTGTTGCCAAATTATGATGTGTTAAAATGCCATTGTTCTGAAATGATTTACAATAAAAAAGCATTGCTTTTTTTTTTTTTTTTTTATGGCAATGTTCTTGGACAGATTGGTCACCAAGCTGTTGGATGAGATCAAACCCCATGAACAATAAAGGAGACTTAGTGGAACTCATCTTTAATTTTCCAAAACAATTCATAGACTGAACCGTTCCTGCATACTGTAAGTCTGTCCCGCAGTCAGTTTTTTTAGACTGAGGCAGCTTCTTTATTCGTTTTAGGTGCATGCATATGGTTGATCTTTGATGATCTCAGGAAACATTTATTAGTATCTTTAAAATGATAGCACAAATTAAAAGTACTGCTGCACAATCATTTGACACCAATTCTGTATAATTTGAAGAAGGTGAGGCAAATATTTTGCCTAATGTGTTAATTATAATTCACTAAAATGTCTCCATGCCTCACCCTCACAGTTTCTCTTATCTAGTCCATGGTTTACACACTTTAAATCACTGCACATCATTTTCTACACCTGCTTAATCCTGATTTATGCAAAAGAAGTCTTCAGCAAGTACTGAATGCAGACATAATTACACAAGGAGACGCTTTCACATTTCTTCATTGAAGATCTTTTTATTATTTATGCTGGTTGAACTTTCTTAACTGAATGAAATAAATGCTCATGCTACACACAAAGTTACTAAAGGAATATTTTATATCACTAAAAGGCGTCGATGTGCAGCTCATGCAGTGTAAAGAGGCTAAATTAACTGGACCTGGTTCAAGCGTGCCGTTCTCGACTTTCCCATCCACCAACTTTCCAATAAAAGCTGCTTGCTTGTTTCACAGAAAATCAGGAAAAGAATGAATCAATTTTTCTGATGCACCAAGACCTCGAGATTCCTGAAGCAGAGGGGAGCTCACAGATGTGCTGTCAGGTGATGTGTGAGTAAGTCATACGTCCTTCACAATGACCTTCTTCTCATGCAACAACACAAGAATCAACCAACCAGCTCGGAAATAAGTTTTGAGCTCTACGACTCATTCATTCAAAGAAAGAGCTCCGTTCGAGCATCCACCTTGCCTCCAGTCACCGCCGCTACAGCCGCTCCTTTGCGGTTGAACGCCTTCTTCAAGTCCACAAAGCACATGTAGACCAGTTATGCCAACTCCCATGCACCCTCCAGGACTGTGCTGAGGGTGTAGAGTTGGTCCAATATTCCATGACCAGGATGAAAACAACACTGCTCTTCCTGAATCCAAGGTCTGACTGTCCGATGGACCCTCCATTCCAGAACCCATGAAAAGACCTTACCAGGGTGGCTTCAGAGTGTGATCCCCCAGGAGTTGGAACATGCTCTGTGGTCCCCCTTTTTGAATAGGGGAACCAGCACCCTGGTCTATCAATCCAGGGGAACTGTCCCTCTTGTTCACACAATATTGCAGTGTTGTATTAACCAACACAACCCCACAACATCAAGAACTTTAAGGAACTCCAGGAATATCTCATCCACCCTTAGGGCCTTTCTGTGAGGTACTTTTTACCCACTTCAGTGACATCTGCACCAGGAATTGGAAAACTCAACTCAAGGTCCTCAGGCTCAGCTTTCTCACTGGAATTGAGAAGTTCTTCACAGATTTCTTCAAACTATTCCTTAGAAAGGAATTTCAGTCTGCTTAAAATAAAAGTCGTTTGCCATTTCAAAAAACTTTGATGTTATCGCTGCCTGAAGAACACCCAGCAGGGTGTGTTTGCCAACAAATAACAGCCCATCCACACACATACTCCACCAACTCTTACAATCAGCAGAAGTAGACTTTTCACACTGCGTTGATTTGTCAGCGACGCATTTGGATTGCTCACATTCAATTACCAAATTTTTAGTATTTCTGGTTGAATTTTTCACCTTCTGGTCTTTGTTTTTAAAAGTTTGTGTTTCAGGTAAAGTTTCAAGCTGTGTCTGTGCAGATTTTTCAATTGTGTGTTGAAGTTTTAAGCTGTGTCTGTGTAGATTTTTCAATTGTGTGTTGAAAAGTTTTAAGTTGTGTCTGTGTAGATTTTTCAATTGTGTGTTGAAGTTTTAAGTTGTGTCTGTGTAGATTTTTCAATTGTGTGTTTAGATTCTGATGCCAAATTGTCCGTCTTGTAATGTTCGTACTGTAGTTCCATAAAGGACGCCACGTCTTTTAAAGTTGTCTTGTTTATTAACTAACAGCTGCAGTCATTATACACTTCTGTTTATCCCCTACTTCCTGTCTTCTTCGTGTCCCTCTGCACACTTCCCAATCCTCTTGCATCACCACCTGCTGGTGTGGCATATCATTACATTCCATTACATGTCATTACACGTCTGAGTCGATTTTTCTGTAAAGAGTTTAGGTTGTTGTTGAGCTACGAATTTTTGTGTCATCAGCAGATTTGTATTTTCTCCGTCAGCATCAAATTTGTCCTTGACACTTTTTGCAACTTTTACTCGATGTATTTGGTCCTCTTCCTTCAACTCAAGCTTCAAGTACCTGTTTCTCAGAGATTCAGTCACCTCAGACATCTCTCCTGTCATTTGCTCTTTTTGGGCTACCTGAGCATTAAGTTTTCTGTTTTTCTCCTCCAAGTATAAAATCTTTTGCACAAAACGTTTTTGTGTTTCTTTTGAAATTGTAGCGTCTTCCATCAATGCTGCTTTCTTTGATTGAAGTCTCCTGACTTCTGATTTCAATTCATTATTCTCTTCTGTCAAAAAGGATTCTTTCTTGATTCTCGAATGTTCGGTATCCATCATTTGATTGTTAAGTGTTTTTAACACCGATACGTTTTCTTTCAGTTTAGCTAAGTTTTCTGAAAGTTGTTCTGTTTCACTCCGGTGTTCGTCTTCTCTGATTTCTGCCTGAAGTTGATTGTACACAGTTTCTCTCAGTCGTTGGATCTCCTGAATAAATAAAAGAAAAACCTTAGTTGAAGAAGCTCTTCAGAATTCTCACAAATCTGATTCCTTTCCATTCTCACCATAAAACTATTGATTTTTCCCACAATTTAAGTGTGTCTTCTTAAAGTTGAACAAACTGTTCAGCATTCTATGTCACCAACATTTATTGCGTCATAATGACAATCGGCTCTTGACGATCTGTACTACCTGTCAAGATTTTCCAAACTCTGTGCGTCACAAAAGCAACCTCGAGGTTCTACGTTGCTCGTAGAACCTTGAGGTTCTGGTTGTGATGAACTAAATAAATCTAGATATTTTATCTTGTCTTTTAAAAACTTATTGCTGGCTGATACTGAGTCAGATCATAAGCTTTATTATTTTTTTAATTCAAAAAAATAAAATTCACATCACACTATTACATAGTTCTTGTGTTTTACACTCACTGTCGGCGCTAAACGACAGCTCAGACTCTGACCAGCTTCTCTGGTTTTCTCTTATTTATTACTATCCATTCAATTTTACGAGCTGCTAGCAGCAATGCAAACTCGCGTTACAAAACTTAACGCTGTGTTCCTGTCGTTTCCCGTCATTAAACTCATAATTACAATCTTCTGTTCTGAGCAGCTTTGATAGCAGACGGAGTGTCTGTAAACAAGTTTTGCTAAATATTGCATTATAGCTGAAAAGAGAAATGTAACTTCTATCACAAATATAGACTAGCAAAACTACCTACAAATTACTGTGAAATACTGCTACTTCCAGTGGGTGCTGGAAGTAAGACCCGTAGTCGTTTCCCCAGTAAGCTTCCCAGGAATAAAATGGATGAGCTTCCTTTTGTTTTGTGATTTATATTATAGCATATTTTACTTCTCTTTTGGATGTATTTTGTTTGTAAATAACACTGTGTCTAGCTTTTAAATGTACATTCTTTTTAGCTCATAAACGCATGACCTTTACATTTCTAATTCAACAACTTGTTAGACCTACAGCTAGCTGCCTACATTATTGATTAAAATATATCTTACGATCCCAAAAGTATTAAAAATAATAATCCGATATCTTTTCTATTTATTCATATTTAAATAATATTTTGTATGCAATCATTCAATAAAACTGAATGATTTTACCAGTATTTCATTTGAAATGGTTTCCCTCCTGAAGTCTGGTTTCACATTAAGACGTCTGAATTCAAATGGGCCAATCAGAGCGCAGCGTCGGGCTCCAAAGCAGATAATGTCCTACAGCTCCACATAAGTTACATTAATTTACCAAGTTGTTTCTACTTTCTGGACTGCATCACAATAAACCTTGCTGTATTTTTAAATGTGTTGATTTACTGCATTTTCCGGGCTATAAGTCGCACCGGAGTATACGTCGCATTTTTGAGGGAAATTTATTTGATAAAATCCAAAATCAAGAACAGACATGTCATCTTGAAAGGCACTTTAAAATAAAAATAGAATAGAGGCAAGAACAGGCTGAATAATTGTACGGTATGCTAACGTTACACGACGAATAACGAACTGAGAACATGCCTAGTAAGTTAGCATAACATTATTCAAATAACTGTAACATAAATAACATGCTAACAAGTTTAACAAACCATCCTCCAAATCACTAAATCTTCATCTTTGGTGTCACTGGGTGATTCTCACAAACCCAACCTATCAAATGTCTTAAAACGATTTTAGGGGCATACTCATAAAAAACTCAAAATAGTCCTCTTTTATTGAATAATCATTATTTCTAATATTTGGCGCAGATCATTGTTGGTTACCAAAATAAGTTTTTTTTAATGTTTTTTAACTGTTTTTGAAGTCACAAATTCATTACCGTAATGCGTCCTAAGGGGGGAAAAAAACGCTTTCGTCTCAATTTATCATAAATAAGCAAGCAGGTTCACAAAAAATATCATAAATTTGTTTAAATGTACATAAATGAATAAAATATGATCATATGTAATAATTTGCTATTAAGTAATTCAGAACATTTTAATTAAAGTGAGTGTCTGGAGGTGCAACTTGCACTGTATTAAAAGTCCTGTAATATTCACAGCATTTTTCAAAAATAAAGTTATTCTGCTCCGTGATGCACCACAAAGAAGTGAAGACAAGATGGCGACAAGGTAAATTTGTCTGACATCTTTTGATCATGATAACTGTTAGGTTTCTCGTTACATATGCCTATTTTTACACTATGATCATTACCGTAATGTATAACACCTCATGTTCTTAAAAAGTTATTAATAAGATACTTTCTTGTGCAGAAGAAATAAGGGAGTTTGTACTGTTTGTGAGAAAAGTTTAGCTGAGTCATCGTGGTGTGCTAGAATTTTAAGCTAGCTCATTACCGCGTAATCTGAGGCCTGTTGCGGTAATGAGAAATAAGATTACGGTGATGAACAGTGTCATTTTGCAATAATAAATAGATAAACGTACAGATGATTCAAAATGTAATGTTTGTTATTGTTTATTACACTTTCAAATATTTTAAGGCTAAATTTTTATGCTAATTGATATCACCTAATATGTAGGGTGAAAGGAAGTGAACGGAAGGGCGGCGGCATCAAGAGCTGGAGTGGAAAAACATAGGCAGAAGATTTAAAACAATCCGGAGCTTCGAGAGGAGTATAGAAGAAAGAAAAGGAAAGGGAAAGGTCGTGTCTCTCTGTACCTCTCTTTCTCCCTCTGTCTCATGTAACGGGTGGCACCATTAGGTGTCGCACTCCCCACACCCTGAGGCTCCATATAAGGCATAGGTGTCAAACTCTGGCCCGCGGGCCAAATTTGGCCCGCAGTGTAATTATATTTATCCCGCGAGGCTATACCAAATGACTACGCGAGCTGGCCCACTGGTATGATACAGCGCATTCATTCATCACTAATACTACAAATCCCATAATGCCTTGCTGTTGTTTTGGCGCGTCAATCAGGACGGGTCCCATAAACGCCCTCTCCTCTGTGACAGTAGTCATAGCGATCTCAAGCTACAACTGTCACTGTAGAACCGAAAAGAAAGGCAGACAACAGGAGCTTTCTTGACAGGTGGGAGACAGAATATCTGTTTACATATGTAAAAGACAAACCTGTTTGCCTTTTACATATGTAAACAGATATTCTGATATTAAAAGGCTCATTTGTTCAATGCTGGCCCGCGACTTTGTTCAAGTTTTACATTTTGGCCCACTGTGTATTGGAGTTTGACACCCCTGATATAAGGGAAGCGGGAGGATGATGGCCAGGTGTTGATTTCCTGTGTTGATTCAGGTGTGGTTGGGCCATAAATTGTTGGCGTCGTTGATGGTGGTAGCGTTATCTGGGTGTGGGTACTCGACGCTATAGGTACGTTTTATATTGTTGTTTTACAAAAGATGAATTGCATGTTTTTTATGTATTGTTTTTATTTGATAGGATCCACTGGATTGACGACATCAGGTTTGAGTTAGTGATTGTGCCATGCAGGTAGGCAGTGATTTTAATGTTTTTAGATTGACTTGATTAAAGTGATTTAATAACTGTTTAGTCATTTTTGTGTTTTACAGTGGTCGCACTGCCGCCTGCTGTCCTTTTTAGAGTTTTGTTTTCTTTTTGTTAGTCCGCTCATTTATGATTGTTTTTCTTTTGTAGTAGTTGTGAGGGCGGACTAACATGTTTTTGTTTGTTTGGTTTTGTTGTTTAAGACACTTCCCTAACTTCTACCATACTGTTTGGTGTGATCCCCACTGTGGGACACAACCACAAGATATATCTAGTGGATAAGCTTTGTATGTGAATCAATAAATATTATTAATTATCATTTTGGTGAATGTTTATTGCCTTTCGGCCTAAGTCGGAACCTGTAACACTCATCTCTCCTATTTTTATTATTCACGCTTACAATGTGCGAATACAGTATGGAGTATGCTGAAGACTTTGCTGCCTCACAAATGTTCCTATTGATGTCTTATTTTAACAGGTATCAGAAGCGCAAGGAGAAAGGGTTGTTAAAGGCAGCTGCAGATCTGACACCCAGGCAGCAGCAGAAACGGCGAGAAACACGCAGTGACGTCAGCTCCGGAGCGGACACCACAACCACCTATCATTTTTATCATTTCTTCAGAAATGGATGGATGAATGATATTCTAACTGTACAACAATTGTTTAATGAGGATGGTCAACTGTTTAATTATGGTGAATTTCTTCATAAATATAACTTCCCTGCAACCCCTAAAAAATTTTCTATTGTCTTTGATGCTATTCCAGCAGGCTTGAAATTTCTCATATCAACCTCAGATAGAGCCCATATTCAATATCCCAGATTTCCAAAGTTATTTATTGGTAATTCAGATCCGTTCCTTAGTATTAAAACCCAAAATAAACATATTAGAGAAATAATAAATAAATAAAAAAATTCCCTACATCGTTTTTGCGCCACTGCCTACTGGCGACTTACTGGTGGAGTAATTTCCTCTTTAGCTCGCTGCTTGTCATTCAGTCTTTGTCATTTGTGGAGTAATACTGACCCCCAGTGGCCAACGACT
This sequence comes from Poeciliopsis turneri, assembly GCA_922788865.1. NCBI lineage: Eukaryota > Metazoa > Chordata > Actinopteri > Cyprinodontiformes > Poeciliidae > Poeciliopsis > Poeciliopsis turneri. The sequence continues at coordinate 2,002,010 of CAKLNU010000712.1, read as the reverse complement.
GAAATAATTTGTAAACTTGACTGCTGACGTATTTTGTATTATTTTTAACAGAACTAAATTAATATTTGTACACTAATAATTATTAGAAAAAAACATATAACAATGTATATTTAAATAATTATGTTAAGATGGCCTGGATAAATGCAATTTTCAGTATTTTATGGGGTGCTGTCGTGTTGAAGAGAAAATGACATCTTTGATCCAAAATGTCTGACTTCCTCTTGGGTTTAGGTCATGGCTCCAAGAGACTTTTTTGTTTTTTGGCTTGTGGCTGATCATTTAAAATATTCTAGGGGGCGCTGGGCTTGTAAGTGATTACAAGCCCAGCAAATTTTGTTATGGATTCCTGTTGGTGGGTGGATAAGAATTCATACGTTTGGAATTCAAAACCAAACATATGGCAACGGGCGTTACAGGTCACTTCGCCACGCCCACTTACTCCATGGCAACCGGTCAGGGTTGGAATCCACAACACACCAACATATCTTCTGTTTCTGGACACAGTTTCAAGTTGATTAGGTCAAGGGGGTAACAGTAAAACATGACACTTCCTGTTCTCAGGGGACATGGTCTAAGTGATGTCATCATTTGATTGCAAACATCCCATCTACTTCTGACCCACAGCTTTCCTGTCAAACCTCAGATGTTTCATCGCCCACCTCAGCAAATGGATTCTTCTGCTTCAGCAAGTTTTTCTTCAACCAAATCAGGAGATGCTGCTGCTCCCTTCGCCTCCACCTTTCACTTTTCTGTTTCTAGAAGTCGGGTCAAGAGGCAGCAGGAGAGACTGAACCAGAACAAGGCCAGAGGTCCAGATGGTGTCAGCCACAGAGTCTTGAAGGCCTGTGCAGAGCAGCTCTGTAGGATTCTGCAAGCTTGACCCAAAATTTCACTGTATGGAAAAGGCCATACTCTCCCAGATAGGAAGAGATTTCAGGTTATGTAGTTGAACCTCAGTAGAGTTACAGCACTCTGTTAGTCAGTGTAAAAATATTGCAGATTTTCACTTTAAATTAGTTGCTTAACATTTTTACAAGTTAAAACTTCTAGATTGCCATATTTCCTAGGGTTCCATAAAATAATTTCTTCAGATTATGTTTTTTTATTATTTGTTCCTTTTCATTTTTGAGCTATTTATTCAACTATTTGGATAAAGTTGATGGTGCTACATAACCTTTAATCTTTTTTAGTTCTTTCTTCCAAATATGGGATGTCAGACTTAAGCAGTATTCCACTATTTTCTGGATAATTATAATTTTTGAGTGGAAACAGGTCAGATTACTCACCTACGTGTTTCTGCACAAGAAAACAAATGTCTGACTGCTACTAATGCTTTTGTTTTTGTTTTTCCCATTATATAGCTTGATGGACTTGCTTCCATAAATTACATAAGGTTTCCTTTTTAATTTCCTTAAAAAAAAAGACATAAACCATAAATGTGCGTGTGATTGCTAAGTTGGTGTGTTTGTCAGTGGATGCCTATTGAATCATCTAAACTTTACCTGAAAGTGAAGAAGTAAATAAATCAGATTTGTCTGTTTTATTAAAGTTGCTAAAATAAAACACAAATGTTTTAATTTATTGACTTATAAAAAACGTTTTGTTTCCATGCTTATGTGCCGTCCACTTTACTGCCAGTAGGTGGCAGTAAAGCTACTCAAGCTGCGTGTGAGGAGAAGAAGAAGCTCAATCTAACTCCTTTCATTTCTCCTCGGTAGCTTGACTAACATGGAAAAGTGGCCCGAAATAGAGAAAGCGGCGACAGAGCAGAGACGTGAGCTGGTTCTGCAGGGCGGTGGTGTTGATGAGAGGATTTCTTCCTGCGGCGGGCTTCCCTCTTCTCTTTATTCCCTGCAGCTGCTGAATTATCTTGAAGTCAGCCAATGTCCGAGTTTGACAGAGATCCACGTGGAAATCCAACATCTGACCAACCTGCAAAGCCTCGTCCTGTGCAGGAACAAGCTCACCTCGGTCCCGGACGTCATCGGCGTCCTGAAGTCGCTGAAGGTCCTGGATCTGTCCGTCAACAACCTCAAATGCCTGCCACAGGGGATCACTCAGTTGAAGGAGCTGAATAGTCTTAATGTGAGCTGCAACTGCTTGGAGGCTCTTCCAGGTGGCCTCAGTCAGTGCACCAAGCTGGCCACCATCAATGCCTCCAAGAACCAAATCACTACTTTCCCTCCTGACCTCTTCTCTGAGCGGCTGGACCTGCTCAGCACCCTGGTGGCCTCTGATAACTCAATCCAGGAGCTGAGTGGAGAGATTTGCAAGCTATCAGCTCTAAAGGTGAGATCTCACAAAGTACTGTGCAGTCAATCACGACACACTAGTTAGGAGTGTGGCAGAATCATAGTAACTGGAGAGGAGCTGCAGAGATCCACCGCTCAGGTGGGAAAATCTGTCAACAGTTGCTGAAAGAAAGCAATTAGAAGTTCTTTTTAAAGTGTATCAAAAGTCATTTAAAGGATACATGGTATCTGGAACAAGGTGCTCTGCTCAAATAAGACAAAAATGTAATTGTCAGATCTATAAGCAGTATACCACATGTAGCAAAAAAAAAAAAAATGTAATACTGAACTTTTCCTGGAAAAGACTTTATCAGTGTTATTGCATGGTGGTGGCAGAATCAGGATGTGAGGTCCTTTGGTTTAGCAGGGACAGGAGGAAAGCTGGTTGTAATGGAAGAGAGAATGAGCTAAAAGTTTGGGCAGTTTCTGAAGGAAACGTGCAAGAGCCTGATGAAGTGTTGAGACTGGACAGGATGTTCACTTTCCAGCAGGACAACAGACCCTAAACATACGACCATAGCTGCAGTACAATGGCGTTGGTCAAAACTCGGCCATGTTTAGGAATGGCCCAGTCAAAGTCCAGACTTGGGGGGGAAAAAAAATCCTGAAAATATCTTGGACTGAGTTTGATGAAAATTGTACAAAAATGCCAGACTCCTGATGTGAAAAGCTGGTAGAGAGACATACTCTGCAAAACTGGCCCTGCAATGTTTAGTCACAGGAAGTGTGAACACATACGCACCCCACACTTTTCACGGTTTTTTTTAACCGAAAACATACAAAACCATCTGTCATTTTCCTTGTACCTCATAATAATGCACTACTTTGTGTTGGTCTACTATAGAGATGTAAACAATGAACCAAATTACGATTAACTGTCGAATTAATGTTTTCTTAGATTAAAATTAGTTCCCATCTACTAGTAACTTCATGCGAGAGAAAAGTCAGGTTTTTAAGAAAATGGCTGCTTATCAATTGATTGTTAGTCTATCAATAAGATTAGTCAACTTTAGACGAACTCATTAATGAAGAACTTTCGTCCGTAGTCTATTACATGAACCCTCCATATAAAATCTTGAAGTTTACAGCTGTAATGTGTCAAAATGTGCTATTTTTCTAGGGTGTGACACTCAACTCGTGCATACCGTTTTGAATTTCCTCACACCGGCCTTCACAGGTACTGGACGTCTCCAACAACAAGATGAGTGAGATTCCTTCAGATCTGAGCGACTGCCCCAAGTTAAAGGAGATCAACTTCAAGGGCAACAAGCTCAGCGACAAGCGCCTGGAGAAGATGGTCAATGGCTGTCAGACCAAGTCCATCCTAGAGTACCTGAGAGGCAAAGGAAGAGGAAGACGGGAGGAAGAGGGAGGTGACTCTGACAAGAAGAAAAAGCAGCAGCTGCAGAAGAAGAAGAAGGGAAAGGTGAGGGAGGAAAAAGATGAGGTGGAGGAGCTGAACAAGATGGTGGTGAGGGTGCTCCATGTCTCCGAGGCGCCCACAGCGCTCATAGTTAAGGTCAACGCTGAGGTCAAAGATGTCCGACCGTACCTGGTGTGCTGCCTGGTCAGAGGAATGAGTCTCAAGCCAGGGAACGCTCTGAAACGCTTCCTCATGGCTCAGGTAAACAAACCAAACACCCAAAATGCTATGTTTATTAAATGCTTCCTACCTCTAGTTAGTAACGTGTAACTACTCAAATGTTTTGCAGACAAAGCTTCACGATGATTTGTGTGGTAGAAGAACAATTGCAACCATCGCGACCCATGATGCGCAGCTTGTGAAAGGTCCACTGGTCTACGATGTGAGACCACCGACCCAACTGAAGGTATGCCGCTGCGGAGGGCGTTCCTTTGAATTCAGCTTCCTCAAAAGCAAGTTGAGGAAGCTTAGCCTACTGACCATCTTCAGTAGGTTAACAGGCCTTCAGGGAACCAAAATACTGCAGGAACGTCTTCGGCTAAATATAATATAAGGAGTTTCTCTGTGGAATGAAATATTTTTCAGGTGGTGCCTCTGGGTCGGAGGGAGATGACGGCCGTCGAGCTGATAAGGCAGCTTCACTTAGAGGCCGATGAGCTCAGGAAGCAGAAGAAGAGGCAGAATGTGACTGGCCTCCACAAGTCAGTAACCCTTCCTCACTACTCAGCAGCTGCATCAAGGTTTTAGTTAAGGACACTTTAACATGTAACGCATATGGATGGGGACTTGAGTGGAAATGTCAGAAGAAAAGATACTGGACTGTTGGTTGTCAGAAATCCTCTTCTGAGTTGGTCGCAGAGAAGGAATGGCATTTCAGTCGGCAAAAACACTCTTGTATTTGGACAGTGTTGTATAAAGTACTGAAATCTCGGAGTCAAGTAAAAGTATAGGTACCGCTCCAAAATATGACTTTGGTAAAAGTAAAAGTCACTGATTGAAATGTTACTTGAGTTAAAGTATTAAAGTATCTGAAATCTCTTGTACTTAAGTATAGAAAGTACTGTAAAAATGAATGTGCTCAAGTAATGTAATGAAAAGTAAAAGTAAAAAGTAAAACAAAGCAAATGCAGTTTGAATGACATTTTTTATATTTTGGTAAACTTGTTAAATACACTTAAAATAATGTACACAACCAAGTGCAGGCAAAATTAAACCTGCTAATAGATATACCTGCAGCATCATTTAGTTAAGAAAATTAGGTGCTTTACCGAAACCACAAGGTTAACTTAACCTGCTTTAGGTTAACTTAACCTGCTTTACAACTGAACCAGCTTCTTAGTAAATCCCCCAGGACAGAAAATACAAAGTTTTTGTAAGCCTTAAGTTTTCCCTTTCAGTAAGGTCAGTGCAAAAATTAGAAAAATAAATAGTCAGTACAGAAAATGCGGCCAACATGAAGAAAAAAAAAAGCCGTTACGATTACTCTACTTCACAAACTATAGGTGCACACAACTGGTCATTATGCAAAAGAAAAAAAAGAATTGGGAGGGAAATGCAGCTTATTGGCATCTGAAGAGGGAGAGCTTTTTTGTTAACTTGGTGTTTAATGGGAGAAAGGTAACAGACCTCCGTGATGCTGACACCCACTTACTCAAATAATCCAGCAAATAGTCTGATTGGTTAGAGCTCCGTTTGTGCAGCTTTGGTTTCCGAGATATTAAAAACTATTTTTTAGGCCATCCAAAATATATACTTTTTAAGATTACAATTACTGAAAATATTGAGTATGATCACTTCATACTCAATATTTTGTGTCATGAATTTTGTGTCTGTTGGTCACAAGGCAAGAAATCTATTTCCATTAGTTTCTCAGGAGTTTGGATGTAAAATTTGTTGACTCTCCCTGAGTGAACCTCCGACACCTTGAGGAAGGGGAGACCGAGAGAACGGCTGGCCGAAATTAGCGTTCATCAATCGGATCAACCTTGAGTTAGACGCCGCTCACACCGGATGTCGGAATAGCCAAAATCCAAATTGAAAACAACTTTGCTGCGTTTGTTTTAACGGCACAAACCTGCACAAACGGAGCATTAACGAACCAGCCCACTTTGGTTTGTTTTGGAGCAAAATGCGGGGATGGTAAACTCTGGATGGGCTAAAAAATCATTTTAATATCTCGGAAACCAAAGCTGCACAAACCTACACAAACGGAGCACTAACCAATCAGACTGTGCAGACCTGTGCATCCTATTGGTGGTGATGAACAAGCCCAGATAAGTCAGCTACTGACTTTGTTGCAGTCAATCAGTAGGTGGGTCAAAACATTTGCGTTTCTCTCTCTCTTCTTTGTAACGAGTAACTAAACCACACATTGAAAATGTATCGGAGTAAAAGTATGCAATTAAGTTTGGAAATGTAGTGAAGTAAAAGTGAAAGTTATCAAAAATTTTCTTACTCGAGGAAAGTATGAAGTACTCCAAAATATACTTAAGTAAAGTAGTGAAGTATTTTTACTTCGTTACTATACAACACTGTATTTGGATTCTATTTTTGGATTTGTCTCGTAGTTTTCTGTTGCGATGTGCTGGTCCTTGTCTCTGCCGAGTAGTTTATTTATTTCTTCTTCAACAGATACCTGCAGCTTTTGGAAGGGAAATCCGTCTACCCCTGCTTAGTGGATGCAGATGGAGATGTGATCTCATTTCCACCAATTACTAACAGTGAGAAAACCAAGGTCCGTGCATGGTGTTTGTCTGCTGGTTTCTTTTGAAGACACTTTGACAGTTAAATGAGTTTTGAACAACACTCATTTAAACCATTTACAGAAATCGAATCGCATTTAATTTAGCAAGTGCATCTGGTTTTGCAAGATGACTTTGTCATACCCCAATATGTTGTTTTGATTCTTCTTGTCGTATAACAGAGTACACAACTTCTTTCTTGTGCAGATTAAGAAGACAACTACAGAGTTGCTGGTAGAAGTGACGAGCTCAACCAGCCTGCAGACCTGTAAAGATATCATGGATGCTTTGATCATAGTAAGCGTCCCATTTTCTGTGTCTTGTTTTGCTGATGCTATTTTGTTTTCTCCACCTATTAAATCCAACTTTCACATCTGACAAGCGTCAGGATGTGTGACGACAAAGTGTTGTGTTTTATGTCCTTCAGGTGGAGGAATGTTGGTGAAAAGATTTGATTTCTGCTCATTTCTGAGATCTGATTATATCAACAAATGTAGACGTATATTTTTTCATTATGAAAACAGTTTTTTATTCGTTTATTTATTTCCAAGCACCAGCAAATGATTGGTCAGTTTTCCGAACAATCGATAACTCACAGTCTGCCCGAGGTGAACTGCTCAGCTGACTTGGTGTTGTGGCTCTTTCATGCACTGCAGTTGTTTTCCTCCTGAGTTGAGTTGGATATTTTATTTTCGAGTGCAAGGTTTTGAAAGAACACGGCGTTTTAGAAAAAAATCCCCAAAATTCTCCTCAGAAGTGAAGAGTTGGAAAATGTCGCCAAGCCTAACAAGAGTTGCAAACTCTTCATTGTATGGTTGATTGTTTCCTCACCAGAAAATGGCAGAGTTGAACAAGTTCACCAGCGAACATCAGGAGGAGGCCGGGTCAGACGGAGAGGAGGACGGCGCACGGCAGCCAGCCGCCGACGCAGAAACCTCCAGCCAACTCATCGTCCAACAGGTCCGAACCGTTGATCAAGATGGAAACCTGAAGGTGGTTTACCCGTCAAAAACGGATCTCTCCAAAGAAATCAGTAACTTGACTGTCATTTGGTAGGAATATTTTATGTCAACACCCATTTACAGCCAATTATTTTAACAGGGTTTGAACCCTGAGCTTTTCTCACAGTCCTTTTGGTCCGTCTAGTCGTCACACATTCAAAACAAACGCATTTGTATGAAATATTGACCCATCTAGTTATTGTATGAATTTTTCATATTTTTGGATGCATCCCCAAGCAACAAATACTCCAAATGTGTATTTTCCTGTGATCTTGTTTTTTTATACACTTACACTTACTTTAATTGGTCACTTTTTCTTGCATTTTTACAGATTTCTTTTGATTCATGAACTTTCATTATTTATCTTTTCCATTTTTTGGCATAATCCTTTCTCTCATTCAGGGGACGTCATGGTAACTGAACCAGAATGTGGAGTTCAGTCATAAAAAAACAATTCATGAACACAGCAATGACATAGATGGTAGATTTATTATTTCTAGACAGTTTTAATTCTTCAGGCGGACCTGAATGATGTAACACACTTGCCAACATCTGCTGAGAAAATAATCATATAATCAAATCCTATAATAAAACCATCTGATCCAATTACAGACATTAAACATTAGCATGACCTATACTAATCTGGGTATTATTTTGTACAAAATAAAACTATATGTGCTAACAATGTGTTTTCCAATTCTTGTGTTGATCATGCAGCTCTTTCTGAAGTCACTCAAAAATCTGCAAACAAAACAGAATTTTCAAATCAGAAAAGACACTTAATGCTACGGATAGTTGCTCTTAAGAAAATGGCACACCTTTGTCACAAAGGGACAAAAAAAGCCTTTAAGCTACTCACATTCACATCTGTAAGCCACCTCCAGGTACTTGAACGTACCGATGCACGGGTCTCCAAAAACTGAGTTGCGGGCTCTGATTGTGCAGCTGCTTTTCCCGTTACAGCTGCGGGTGACCAGGTAATAGTATTACTTGTTTTTACTTGGTATGCATTTTTGTCAATTAAATTTAGCTTCATCTGGAAGTTGTAAGTGGAACAAAAAAGAAAAGTCAAGAGATCTGTTTGGAGACGAACACTTTAAAGCTCTATACTAAATGCTAATGTTTCCTCTGGATCTTGTTGTGGATACACTGTAAAATATTTGAGCCTCATTTAGTTGTGTCTGAGGTTAAAAGGTTTAGGGTATGAGGAGTTTTGTTTTGTTGTTTTATGTTTATTCCTCTTAGGAAAATGACCCAGTACTTACGTTTGAGCCACTATGTTGGTGGGGTTTGAGCAGTAAACATTTTCAGTTTGCGAGGCGGGTCGTCTGTAAGAGCAGGTGGTGCGGTCTCGACGTCCGTAGTCGGCCCCATAGACAAATATGACCTGCCCGTAATCTGACAGAGGGCAGGAAGATAACTTGCACACGCAGCAGTGATAAAGTAATCATGCCCATGTTTGTTTAATTCATTCCCATTCGTTTGTAAATGGAAAATAAGTACTCACCACATTGCAAATGTGCATAGGAGTGTTCACATGTGACGAGGCGAACTGTGAAAATGAACAACATGGTCAACCTCAGACATTTCACGACTTTATGTGCAGCTCTGCTCAGTGCTCAGTGCCATTCAAAGATGACTGACTTGCTGGGAGGCAGGTGTAATTGGTCTCCAGATACTTGGCGGTGCCGACGCAGGGATCGACGCTGAGGACATCACCTGTGCTGAACTCACACACCTTCTTGCCATCACACCTGTTACAATGACAGTCAAAGCACGCCACTGAAATCCTCAATAATGCAATAAAAGAGAAATAATGTATAGAGAAGATTCAATACAATCACTAAATCTCTGACTCCTCACCAGTTAGTTATTCTCTACCTAAATGTTGCACATTTTTCCTGTTTTTCTAACCTTCAGTCATCTTTCAGGCTGCAGATGTCAACCACTGCTTGCATGCAAGGTTGTAAATGTTTATTGGTTGTTTGAGATAATCATTATGCTCAGAAAGCACATACTTGCTGTGCACAGCAACATAGTTTTGACAGCTAAAGTTGGTCATAATGAGGTTACCTGTTTTTGATGATGTCCACAGCGCCCACTTGAGAGCACTGTGTGTTGGCAAGCTGCTGGGGAGACTTGCCCTCACTGCAGATCTGACGGTCAGCTCGTCCATACAGGGCCGACTGTACACTGATCACTCCGTCATCTGTTACACACAACAGAAAACCATAAGGAACAAAACCAGATGTTTTATACTCGATATTTGCTTTAGTTTCTGTTCCTAATATGCAAAGACATTTTCAGATACAACAAGCTTGACTAAAATTTATAAGTTTACAATCAAGCCATTGACTGAAATTTCATTTTTTATATGATCAAAGCTGCAGTAACTATTATCAGGAAATGTTTCTTTCTTACATATTTGTTAAAGCTATCACCATGTCAGGACAGTATAATACGTGTAAAACACATTTCCTCTGCCTTCTATTGTCCTGGTGTCATCTACAAAAATGCACTGCTCCTGGTCAAAAGAACTATAAGTTGTCATTTAAAAAAAAACAATAACAGCAAAAACAACCATCCATGTGTACGCGTTGCCTGAGAGAGGTGCATTCTTGCAGGTGGAGTAGTTCTAACATGTTTTAACATGCAAGAAGCATTTTTGTAAAGGTTACATTTTGCGACTTAATGTAAGATTTATTTGATTGTAAAGTAAATTTAGATCTTTTTGCTAACCACAGCTCAAATGCTGAATATTATCGCTGTCGTCACAGGTTGTGGCCTTTTCGGTAGCAGCAACTGTAAAAAAAAAAAACAAAAAAAGTGCTTTAAGTAAAAAGTATTGGTTATATCAATTTCCATAACTGTAAATACTTACCAGATACCATGTGTAAGCAAGCTGTTGCCAGCACTAGGGACAGAGAAAAAAGCTCACTTTACATTTCATTATGAAATTGGCCAAACATATTAATTCTGTTTTATAGACGTTACTTATAAAATTAGCAGAATATAATCACACTGAGAGAATATATTTAGGTATTTTTGATTTGTCATACCGGTGATCACTGTTATAATTTTGAGAGTACTCACATAGTGCAGAGCTGAGTGTGGAGAACATCATGGTTCAAAGATTGTCGTCTCCAACGGGAAGCTGGACTGATGCTGACACAAGACTCCTCTATTTATGAGGCTGGATGAAGAGCTGAACAAAGGTTTGACTTCATTCAATTGGCTCTGATCCACCTGCAAAAAAATATGACCATGACTAAAGTTTAACCAGGTCAAGATGGAGCAACAAAACAAGAAGACAATGACTTTACTGTACTATACAAATGACATGACTAAGATCAAAGTGTGGCTCCTCCCATTAATAGGATCATGCATAATCATTTTGCAGTTAGAGAAAGGAAAAATTAATGAAGGTAAATCCAAAGTTACCAAATGTTACTGGTATTGTTGGTGTTTCCACCTTCAAATAAGCTTTGAGATGACTCATCCATTTACTGTAAAGGTAGTCAGTTCTGTGATATTTCCCAGATGTACTTCCTCGAGGGAGTGCTCCTGTACTGAACCATTACAGGTTCCCCCTAAAATATGTGAATCATTTACTTACCCTTATTGATATGGCTGAGGAAAACCCATCGGTATGACATTCTGTTGAATTTTCCAGTGCAAAATCACTACATCAGTGACAAAGCTTTCATTTGAAGTTGTTAACGAACATTGGATCGTCTGAAGTCGTGGTTTAAATTGGTCAGATTAAGGTTCCCCGCATTATTTTCTATAATCCATATTTAATTAAATGTATTTTAATGTTACAGCTCTGAACATGGAACTGATTTTATCCTGTAAAATTAGGTTGATGTGCTCAGAAAGCTTCAGCCAAACAAAGCCAGGCCCGACTGACTCAACCCTGACTGATCACGCTGTGGACTAAAAACGGTTTGCGATTGTCTGCGTCGGTGAGACATTTGGATTTCTCTCTTCTCAGACAGGATTTAAAACACACCCTGGCAAGTCCACGGATTGTTTATAGTAGAATCTTAACTAATACAAAGTAATTCATAACAGATGTGGTCATTTTCCGTCCAGTTTTTCTAAACAGATTCTCTTTTTTATAGTACTTTGACACCCAAAAGGAGAAGTGAGACTACAAAATTCAACAGAAATTCTTGATTCAAGTGTCAGATAAGGGAACTTTTATGATAAGTTTATTTGTTGGTCAGCAGAGAGATCGGTTGCTTTACGGACAACAAAATCATTTATAAAGCATAACACTTTGCTTTATGTGTAGAGGGAGTTTTTTTCCCCCACCTGTTTAAATTTGAGAAAGTTCAACATTTTTCCAACTCTGAAAAAGCACTTTGAAGATATAGTTGTTGATAAAATCATCGATTTAGGTTCAGTGACATATTGTATACTGGGAGCAGCACTTAGATTTCTAATTTTATAAATTCATTGAATCATTTTAACTTCCGTGTCATTAAAATTCAGACTCAAGTTGAAACATAGACTACAATACGCTAAACGTCAGCATTAAACTGTCTCCAAGACAAATGGAGCCTGACATTTAAAATGTCACCTGTACAAAGAGCATATTGGAGATGAATTACAGTGTCAGCATTGTGTGTTGCAGATTTCCTGAACAGTCAGTCAATAGCACCTGTTGTTCGCGTTTATCTCCTCCTCTTTGGCTTCCTGGAACACCTCGAATTACCAGGCAAAGTCACATTCCTGGCAGAAGTCTTAAAAAAGGAACAGTTTGTTTTTTTCAAACTTTTATTATATGCTTTATTTAACACGAGAAAGTAGATGAGCAAGAAAAGAGCCTTTAAACATGACAGATGCTGTTTATTTTGTGTTTTTTTCGTATGATCTGTTGTTATTTCAGCTCTTATGAAGCGACAACATCTGGGGAGAAAAAACAAACAAAGCAAAAGATTTTTGGTTTGAGGTACTGATGGAGCAACATAGACTTTTACTTACTTTACTTTTACACTTTTACTTTAAAAGTACCAAATCTACTCAAAAACTGAAACATTGAAGATATACAGTATATTTATATACTAAAGTGTTTAGCCACTTAAAAATATTTGCTTCTATTCTTTTTTTGCTGGCAGACGTAGACCTGCACTAACTTTAGCGTAGCCCCAGACAGCGTTCCAGTCCACTTACTTTGACAGTGGTAAGCCACCTCCAGGTACTTGTAAGTGCCCACGCAAGGATCTCCAAACACAGAGTTGTTGGCTTTAATGATGCAGCTGTTTTTCCCATGGCAGCTGGAAAGGCACGCAACGAATACGGTTTCTCAGTTGAAGCCGGTGTAGTTATACAGCTGGAACAGAGTGGAGAAACTTACCTTTCAGCAACTTTGCTGGTGGGACTGGAGCAGGCTGTGTTTTGGATCTGACTGGCTGGGCATCCATACTGACACGTGGTCTGGTCTCTGCGTCCGTAATCAGCGCCATGGACTACAATAACCTGTCCCTGATCTGACAACAAGGAAGGATGGATTATTTTATTTATTTATTTTTGCTGTGTAGATTATTGGCATTTTGAAAAAACTTAAATCTTACCACAACTTAAGCGTGATGAAGAGTGCTCACATATGATGCGGTGAACTGAAAAAGTTACAGAAATTACAAAATGAACCCCTAACTCTGTTCTGCTGTGACGGCAGTGCATGCAATATAAATCTCCTCACTTACAGGCAGGAAGGCAGGTGTAGGTGGTCTGCAGATATTTGGCGGTGCCCCTGCACGGATCCGATTTGCCAAGGACATCTGTGCTCAGCTCACACACCTTTTTTCCATTACACCTGCAAAAACAAATGTGGAGTCACAAAACGTCTGACACGTACCAACTTTAAACATGCACGTAATTATTCTACTGTAATTATACTGTGCACCTACACAGCCGTGTACCTTTTCTTGAAGACATCAGCGACGCCAACAAGAGAGCAGTTAGTGTTGGAAACCTCGTCTGGATGCTTTCCTTCATTGCACGTCACATTGTCCTTACGTCCGTACAGGGACGTCTCGACGCTTATCACGCTCTCCAAATCTGTAGGGGGAAAAAAACTGAGTAAGACTTTTAACAGTTTTAGTTTGACACTAAACCTCTTAATCCTTTAGTTTCAAGTCATACCACAGCTCAAACGATGCACAGCGTTGTCCACACAGGTGGTAACCATCAAATTAGGGATGCCTAAGGATGCATCATAAGAGTATGATTATAATGCAAGAAGCTTGGGAATGTATCAACACTTCTTCAAACCAGACAGAAAAGCTGAGTACCTGCATCTACAAGCAGGCAGGTTGATACCAGATCTGGAAAAGAAAAGCTTACTTACAAATGACCAATCAGAAACAGTTTAACCTCATCCAGTAAGACACATTTCCACAGCAGTAGTAAGTTTATACTCACACAAAGTAGCGCCGAAGAGCATCATGGTTATAGAAGATTCAAACGTCGGTGGACAGAAAGACTGAGGGTGGGAACAGGCTTGCTCAGTATTTATCCATGAGAAACTAGGACAGCAGACTGTTTTTCAAAAGAAGCCTGAACCTGATACCTGTGGCACTTATTCAGATGGCTATAACACACCAAAAATCTACAATAACATCATAACCCCAAGAGGGATATGAAGCAGACATCCAGCCTGAGAGAAGGGAAAATAAAAAGAGTTCAAGATGCTTGCAGCAGTGAGCCAAGCCAAGATCAGCAGGAAGGATTAAAATAATAAGCAAGCCTTGATGGGTCTAAAAGTTAAAACGTGCTACATTAAGTAACTTTATAATACAGTTTTGTTTTAATAGTTTATGGATCAAAATAACCCTGTGACCTTCGTTAATATGTGCCTCATTAAATCGGTTTGCCACAGTTGCACCAACTTTCTTAACTGCAGATTGAGTCATTTCTATTGAGCACTTTTCATCATAGATATTTTAATTAACAAAGAAGAGATCGAGTTTGTTGTACAAGAATGAAAAAAAAAGAAACAAAGCAGACATTAACAACAAAAAAAGAAACAAACTCAGATGTAAACATTTCAGAGGTAGAAATGTTGATAAATGTGTTATTCATGCAAAACACAGATGTAGGAAATCTGTAAAGGGTTTCCAAATGCTCTGTAACGGTGATGTATTATCCTTCAACAAATGTTTCATTTTTCCAGATGTAATGTGTTGGACATCTTGCAGCCACATTTTGGAGCAGTGCTGGCTCTTTTTGTATCTGAATTGATTTGTTTTTGCAATGATGAGTCAGAAGTAAACTTTCACTGTGTTGAAGTAACTTTTCTAGGTATCTGAGATGTGTGCTATCAGAAAAGGACTCAGAGGAATGTCAGTATATAAAAGGAAGAATGGGCGTCCAAACGGACTGAGACGCTCCCGCTGGGTAAAATAAAACGTTTTTAGGTACAATAAATATTGTGGTGCAATTAAATTGGATTGCCTTTAATAAGAGTTCACAGCTGGAGTGAAAATATTTTCTCGGAAGAAAAAAGGGCACATGAAAATATTCATAAAACATGTGGGGATTCAAGGGGAACAGTTTTATTCTTTGTGAGAAGCTTGAGAAGTATTACTCAAGAAAGACGACGTAATAGTAAAAGGTGCTTTATTTAGTTGGAAGTGATAGTATGTGAAGGATAGTTTGGAAATTGTCCGTCGTTCACCACATCAGCGAAAAAGACCAAAGGCAAAACTTAAAGAAGTTGAAAATATGTGAGCACAACTGAGAAATATGGACAGAAAGACAACATGTATGGTTAAAAGTAGTGTTTTTTTAAGTCACTGAAGAGCAGAAGTGAACATTATCTTAAAGCTAATGTACAGTATGAGATTGTGGATTCATTTCTTTTCTTGGCTCATACATCAAGAAAATCTCCACTCATGAATCAACTCAAAGTAAAACTTCTACAGTATAAATGCATATCCTTTGTAGAATTGTCCCTACATTATACACAGGAAGTCCATGTAGAAATCTGAGCAACAGTTAAAAATATCCACATTGAGCCATTATTTCCAACAACAGATACAAAATTGATAAAAAAAATTCCCACATTTTACAAGTAACTCATCAAATATGTTCAGAAGAGGAGCAGTCTGCCGCTATGCAGGGGTTTGAAAGTAGAGATGTTTTCGAAGGAAGTTAAAGGAGCCGGGCATCTGCTTGAACAGCCCTTTTGCAGAGTTTAGAGAGACTTCGTTGTTAACCTGAAAATAAACCGCGACAAACAGGAGACAATTGTTAAAACGACCCTGATAGGGAAGCTTTTCGTGGCGGTCGGATAAGTGAAACTCACCATCATCAGCATGGTGGCCAAGTCATCAGTGGCTGCGTTCATCTCAAGGATGCGGTCCAGTGTTTCTATGTACCAGGAACCTGCCTGCGTGTCTCTCCAGGAAACGAAACCTGAATCGGTCAAAGTGCCGTCAGGCTGGCAGGATGTTCTCGGTGACGACACATACAATTTAAAAGCTCAGACATACCAGGGAAGGTGGAGTAAGACACCAAGATGTCGCTTGGGGTGGGCAGTGATGTTCTGGCGTCCACCACGTCAGTCAAGCTCAGAGACTCGCTGCTGGACGACGTGGAGATGGCGTCCGTCTGGTCGTCTTGCCCACCCACAGACGGGCGAGTCTTCTCAGGAGACATCTCAACACCCGTGTCTCTTTCATCTTAAAGACAGGAAAAGCGTCTCTGTGAGAATGTTTTTTTTGGGTTTGTTTTTTTTCACATTTTAATTTTGACTTCAAATCGAAATAAGAATGTGTTTGGTGTTTACTGGTGTACCTCCGCCACAGGCCTGAATGAAGAACAGCTTGGGTTTTCCTTGCAAAGAAGGGCAGTTCTTGCCGTTGAATAAATTTGTGACGTACTGGACTGTGACGTGAGACCCGTCTGTACCGTACACGGCGCCAGGGAAACGACTATGATTCACCTACAAGCACAATTTAAGCACATATGTTCTTAAGATGCCTACTGTATTTAATGTCAAGTGGATCTACTGTAGTTTCAAAGAGTTTTCTGCTGAACTCTTTTGTGGCTGAAATATCATGTTAGTTTCTATTTTTCCTGTGAATCTATAAACTTTTACTGTATTTAAGAAATAACAACAAATATTCTCTCATTAACATTACGCCTAATTTTGCTCCTGTACGTTTATCGGCCCCTTTGGTGAAAACTTTTTTTGAAGCCAAATCTGACAGCTTTAATTTGTGAGAGAGAAAAAATCTACCACACTTCTAGCAATTTTGTTTAACTAGAAATACCTGTAGCATTTATAAGTTGATTGAGGACATGTTAACTGATTTAAGAAAAAAAAAAAAGAAAAAAAAAAGAAAACTTGAAGACTGACCTCAGTCCCATGGGAGAGGATGATAACCACACAGCAGTCGTATTGAGAGTGATCCTTTTTGGACAGAGCTGACAGTTCATCTTTGATTTGCTGGAATGAGACAAAGAGTTACGCCGGAACGTTTTTTTTTTTTATACCGTTTCAGAAACACTCATAGAAGAAAAGACTCACTCTCTGCTTCAGATTTGTCTTGACTTCCACAGTGAAGTTGAGTGCTGAGAATCTTCTCTCCAGCTTTTCACTGTCTATGTTGGAGCCTCTGCGATTGCTGAGGTCAGTTTGAGGCTCGAAGTCTGCATTGTTTATGATGAGGCAACAACCACATGGACTGGAGTCCATTTTATAGCACTGCCCACACAGAAATATGAAAACAATATGTGACCAGAAATGATTTTGTTTACCCAGAGCATTACCAAAAGAAGAACATGAGTGAAAATTAAATGGTACTTACCTGGAGGCTATCTCGGCGCGTTATGCCTTCTGGCCTTGGTTTAAAGAACTCCTTGTCAGGTGCTGTAGGATTATATACATTAAAGTACCTACATACTTTACCTACAAGAATTTGCATCAGTCTGTATCACTTTGCATATTTTAAAGCATTAAAGCAAATGGATTGATGGATCCATCTGTTTTTATACTTTGTTTACGTTGGATGAAATCCCAATGTAAACAATGGGATAGATCATTACATTTTGACTACCTTTTTTCCAGCATTCAAAAAGGTAGTCACTTCCTTTGCCAATCTGTCCGTATTTGACATATGACCATGATTTGCATTATGTACAAACTGTATACCAACATAGTTGCACTCTAGCAATGGGATTTGTACATCAGTTTATCAACAGTTGAGAAAGTGGACTTCACAACAAACAAAGTCCTGAAATGTATTTATTTTTTTTATGAATTCACTGTTTCGTTTATAACAATTTTCAAAAGTGAATTTGTTATTTTAATGTCTTATTACTCATTTTAATTGTTCTTCAAGTGGGTAGTGAAACAAATACTATGACTTTTAAATTGAAACAGTATATACCTGATAATTATCAAAACTGTTCAAAACAAAATTAGTTTTTTTTATTTTCTTTATCTTAAATTTTCTTCTCATAATTTAGAAAGCCAGTAGCAATAAACACGTTTGGAGGGAAGACAAGTTTTAAAAAAAAATTGATGGGCTTATTTACATGCATTAAAAGGTATATAAAGATTTGTTTCTCTAACTTGGACTGGAAGACTTATTGGGACAGATGGGGACAATATAGTTGCTTTGTTTACCAACATCCACAGGAGAGGCTTGAAGAGACAGGATGGATAAAAAGATGAGAGAGTTTTCTGTGTAAATCAAAAGTCACGGTGAACGCTGCTTGTGTCTCACTCACAGATGGGAAGAGGCTGAACAACAGGGCGGCGGACCGCAATGGGCGCGGCGGGCTGGAACCGAACCGGCGGAGCCGCGTTGAGCAGAGTTTCCATCAAACCCCGATGACCCGATTCGCTCAGGCTTTCCAGGAACAACGGGAAGGCTCGATTCCCTCGGGTCTCCAAGTCCAGGACCAGTTGTCTGGCCTGGTCTCGCCTGGTACCCGATCTCTGACGGAAGACACCGTTGCAAAGTCTTTTTTCATTTTTCCTTTAATCCTGAGGACAATGACTCAAACAGTGACATTTCCCGAGATGTCTTACCTTTATCGCATCAATCATGTCCAGAGTGAAAACTCCCTTTTCAACCAGGGCCTCGTAGAGGACTGAAGGATCCATATCTGTGACTAAATTGATCCTGTTTTGCTGAAGGATTTTCTTGTGTTGCTCCTCCATTCTTCAGCCACCTTATTAATAACTAATCGGTAAAAACAGAGACGTACAGATAATCTGTACCTGTTTCTTTTTTTTTTTTTTCAAGACCAGTTTATGATCTACTGTTTCGTAAAAACAAAACTTGTTTTCATGTGTGAAAGGAAGATGTGACGCCTCATATTTTCTCGGTCGCACAAACTGCTTCCTTGTTTACGTCGCCGTTGTCTCTTCTGATTGGTCGAAGCAGGAGACACGGAAGAGAAACAACAATGTGCGCTCGATTATTATCGCAGCGTATCTCGTTTAAACGTCCAGCGTGCGGTGACGTTCACGGCCCGAGCTATTAAACTATTAAAAAATGTAAATAAAATGAGAAACAATCCGAAGGTTTCGCTAGCCAAACTAGTACCCGTTGTACATTTTTCTAAAATATTTCTATGTCTAACAACGCCAGTATTTTGAATGTTTTTACATATAATTTTGTCACGTATTTACATATAATTTTAACACTTAAAAAAAAAACTTTCTTGTGAACCAATATATATTGATTATTACACCTGAATTTCCCAACTTGAGATAACTGTACATAATAATAATAATAATAATAATAATAATAATAATAATAATAATAATAATAATAAAATAAGTCTTATTTGAGTTAATTTATGTATAATTATTTACTATCATTGGTGTTACAATTTACATATCTTATTGTATATAAAAACAATTGGTTAAAGTTTGCTGAAGGTGTCGATTTTAGTGTTTCTTTTATTTGGAAAACTGAGTTTCTGCCACTCACAACATGGCGGAGTCGCAGACGACTCAATTTCCCAAAGCGACTTTCGAGAAATGGCGCCTCCTCCTGGCCTCTAGCTTCGCAGCAGCAAACTGTCATTAGCCAGTCCTGGAGGTTCTGTGGGATGCTGCGGAACACGCCCAGCACATCCACCTCTCGTGCAGCCTGTGGTCTCCACACGTTCATTTTAGCCCCGGACGAGGATCTGGAGAGGAACCGCACGCATCCTCAGCATGTGGCGCTGCGCCGGTTGACCGCGTCAAGCCGGGGTGACTGAAAGCAACCTGGAGAAGCTGCAGCCCCTGTGGTAACTAATCCTTAACAAAATTAGCATACACGCGTTGTTCAAGAGGAGAGGGGTTGCATTGATGTCACATCTTTAAAACTTTCGGATCAGGAACATTCTTAGTCTGTTTTTGTAAGCAGTGGTGGTTCAGATCATCCTCAGCGTTTTGGATGAGCCGCTGTGTCACATTAACAAGCGTCTGAGCTGAACCATGATGTCAAGGACTACGGTCTGGCTTGATGTGGGGTCGGTCATGATAACAAAATATGGCAATGCACAGACGTGAAAACACTGACACACACACGCACACACGCACCCCCACGCACACACACACACACACACACACACACACACACACACACACACAAAGGACCGATCATATATTGATTTCTCACACCGTTTGGTTCACCTCTGGGAAGGAAGTGATTTCATAACATCTGAAATGGTTTCATTTATTTCATTCATTGAACAAAATACATTAAGAAACTGAAACTATATGTCTGAAGTTGAAAGAGTTCAAACCCTTCTGCAAAATGCCGAGAAGTGATTCTGCTCATCAACTGGTGAAATTCAGTTGTGTGGGATTTTAGGTCATTTCAATGGGAATAAATGTCCTTGTTTCATCAGAAAGTGCAGCGCACAAAAAGATTCAAAAGGTCTTTTTGTTTGTGACTTTATGTGTGGCTTCTTAAGGTGACCGATGGCCGGGTCAAACATGAATCCACCTTTGGCCGTGCTGGCTGTGGTGGTCCTCTCTGTCCTTCTGGCAGGATCAAGCCACGCGGCCCCTGAGATGGACCCCTACAAAATACTTGGAGTGACTAGGAGTGCAAGTCAGGCAGAGATCAAGAAGGTCTACAAGCGCCTCGCCAAAGAATGGTGAGTTCTTTCCAAAATGCCATCACTCTCACTGGACGACTCTCAGGTCGGAGCTAATGAAACTTGTCCTTCTCAAGGCATCCTGACAAAAACAAAGACCCGGGTGCTGAGGACATGTTCATCAAGATCACAAAGTCTTATGAGGTTTGTCTACATACTTTTATGTCCTTTTGCTCCAAGAAGCCAGACTTTCTTGTCAATTTTTCAAGTCGTTAATTGTTCTACATTCCCAACATGGTATCACACTACTGCAACGACAAATATTTAAACATCATATACATATTTAAACATTTTTCAATAGACTGTACTGTGTGACTCTACCTTAACAGTATCGTACCTTTGTCCTAAAGTGAAAGCCAACGAGGCTGTAGCATGGGTTGGTTGTAGGAGCTGCTTTTACATCAAAAATAGACAAAATAGTCAGTGTACTGCACCACACTGGCTTGGGTTTGTGTCGTAGTACTCAATGGAAGTGAGGGTGAAGTGAGACTTTCAAACCTATAAACCTTCCTGTCTTGCATGGTGGAAGCAGCGTCAAACTGAGCATCTGATTTACTGCCAGTGAAGAATGTGTCAAAAAGGCAAAATTAAAGACCCACTTGCATCTGAAGAACGTGTTGATGACTGCGAAATGGCATCTAAGCTAATACCTGCTTGGTCTGCGATCCAGATCCTGTCCAGCGAGGACAGACGTACCAACTATGACCGTTACGGGCAGACTGATGACACCCAGGCTTACAGCAGCAGCCGATACAGACATCGCCAGGACAGCTTCTACTTCGACGAGTCCTTCTTCAACTTCCCATTCAACACCAAGAACCACAGAGACTTCACCGACAGCAAGTACACGCTGCACTTCAACCAGTACGTCAGCGAGGTGGTGCCCGACAGCTACAGGAGGCCGTACCTGATAAAGATCACCTCCGACTGGTGCTTCAGCTGCATCCACATCGAGCCCGTGTGGAAGGAAGTGGTACAAGAGATGGAGGGTCTAGGTCTGAAACTGGATGGAAATTTAACCAGCAACTCTGAGCAACATAGAACTGCTTTAGCTGGTTGAGAAAATAGAAGCGCGTTTGTAAAATGTCTTGCTTTTGCAGGCGTTGGAATAGGCGTGGTCGACGTCGGCTACGAGAGGCGTTTAGCCAATCACCTCGGTGCGCACCGCACGCCATCCATACTGGGCGTCATCAGTGGGAAGGTGACGTTTTTCCATTACGCCGTAGCGAAAGAACACCTGAGGCAATTTGTTGAAGACCTCCTCCCTCAGAGAGTTGTGGAGAGGGTAAAGATATCAGCGCCCAATCAACCTGAGGTATATTTTATCAAATGAGAAGAACACACGGAGCATTCATTGTATATTTTCTGTACTTCAGATCACCGACAAAAATGAGCAGCAGTTCTTAAACAGCTGGCATGAGCTCAACAAGCCACACGTGCTCCTGTTTGATCAAGTTCCTGCTGTCCCTCTGTTGTTCAAAGTAGGTTCCAGGCATTTTTGTGCATGCAAAAATAAATTCGAGGTTTCACGGATGTAAACATGTCAGCTGTTAACTTGTGATTATATCTCTATAGCTTGCAGCGTTTGCTTACAAGGACCACCTGCAGTTTGGTTATGTGGACCAGGGCCTTGCGGAGACGGCTGAACTGCAGAAACGGTTTAACATCAACACTTACGCTCCGACCATGCTGGTCTTCAAGGAGAACACCGACAAGCCCGCTGATATTATACAAGTACTTTAAAGCAACACGTGCAAAAAATCTGCTGTCTTTCTGCCATTGTTCCATATTTGAGTGGTTTCTTTTAGCATGGAGTTGAAACGCAGCGTCTCCTAACTTTGCAGGCGAAAGGAATGAAGAAACAAATCATCGACGAGTTCATGTCAAACAACAAGTTCCTCCTTGCGCCGCGGCTCGTCAATCAGAAGCTCTTTGATGAGCTCTGTCCTGTCAAACAGTTCCACAGACGCAGGAAGTAAGGAGATCCAATTGACGCCAGCGCTGTCACATTTTCAGGCCTTTCTGTTTTGAGTTCATTCCGTCGGCCTCTGGTCTCCTCAGATACTGCGTTCTGTTGATGACGACTGATGAAGAGACGTACTCCTCTGGGAACCAGGAATTTCTCTCGTTTGCGTCGACCAACACAAGGGATGTTGTGAGGTTTGCTTACGTGTACCAGCGGCTGCAGCAACCACTCTGCGACATCCTCATGCACGGCGAGGACAGCGCTCAGTCAGCGCCGCAGGTACAGTACCCCAAACAGCATGTGCAAAAGTACTGCAACTAAATAGCACAAAACCAACATTTGTTAAAGTCTGTTTTAAACATTGGGTTTGGGGATTTCTACCTTGCATTGTTGATTTCAGTCGCTGAGCTTAAAGTTCATCAGTTATAGGACTATAGGACTCCCTTCCTTCTGTCCTTCTTTAGGTTTTAATTTGTGTGTTTGTGTGTGCAGGTGGTGATACTGGAGAGGCGAAACACAGCTGGAAAAGCTTTGTTCAAGCCGGTGACGGCCTGGAACGGCAGCGAGGAGGACAAGCTGCGTCTCCTGGAGGAACTGGAACGACTTCAGAAGGACCCGTCCATCCTCATACACGATGCCATGCTGCCTGAACTCAACAACGAGTTTGCTTCGGTACGATCACTTCGAAGACGATGGTTGCTTGAAGCCAAACAGCTGTTCTGTCTCCCAGCACTGTTCACGTTTGACCTCTTTAGATGTTCGTCGTCCGGTGGATCTATGCATCGTACGACTATCTCTCAGAAGTTATTGATGATATTCTTCATAACAACTGGTAGGTGTCACTGTTAGTTTCAAAGCATACTTTCTGAGAGAAACTTTCCAACTGTGAAATTGTTCACTTTCAGGCGTGAGATGATGCCTCTTCTGTCCCTCATCTTCTCTGCGTTGTTCATCCTGTTTGGAACCGTGGTGATCCAGGCCTTCAGGTGGGTTCTGTCTGCTGTTCTGAGAAAGACGCGAGAGAGAAAAGGAAAAAAAAAAGCAAAAACACGAGTCTAATTCCTCTCGTTGCAGTGACTCCAGTGAAGATAAACAGATGAAACCGAAGGTGAAGGATGGAACTAATGCAGAAAATGGATCATCAGGGAGGCAAGAATACTCCTCAAGCTACCCTGGATTAATATCAAAGACTTATGTTGGGTTTTGTTTTAAAGCTTTGTGTTGCTATTCATTTTAGCCGAGCTCCAAAGAAGAATTTTGTGGAGGTGACAGAGTTGACCGACATCACCTACATCAGCAACCTGGTGAAGCTGAGGCCTGGACACATCAATATAGTGCTGGTCCTCACTGATGCCTCCAAAAATATCCTTCTTAGCAAGTTTGCCAAAGAGGTGTATTCTTTCACAGGGTAAACTCTCGATGAACTTCACGCGCTGTGTGAGTTTTACATGTGGCCTTTAGACGTGCGTTCTCCGTATTCCTTTTCGTCTGCAGGACCCAGACGCTGCACTTCTCCTTCCTGAACCTCGACAAGCACAGCGAGTGGATGAGCACGCTGCTGGAGTACGCGCAGGACGCGGCGCAGATCGACGCGGACGAGGACGACGGCGGGAGCCGCAAAGCGGACTACACCGGGTTCGTGCTGGCCCTGAACGGCCACAAGAAGTACTTGTGTCTCTTCAAGCCGGTCTACACCGGAGAGGACCTCGACGGAAAGTCGTCCGAAGACGAAGGAGTGACGTCAGCGGGCAAGCCGAGGCCCGGTTCCCGTGACGGTCATCCTCAGCGCAAGTCCAGTCGATCCCGCAGCACATCCACCCTGCAGATTCACCACAAACTGGACCGTCTGGGGCTTTGGATGGAAAGACTCATGGAGGGCACCTTGCCTCGCTACTACGTTCCTGCCTGGCCAGGGCTTGATAAGATCACCCCAAGTAAGTAGATCAGTGTGGAAAGGCTTCATATTCAACTCCTGTGACTCTGATATAGCTTCTTTTATGAAGGAGGTTTGGCTAAATATGCCCCGTTTTCTATTATAGATCTTTAATGGAGCAAATTTCTGATTAACAGAATAAACATAAGTCAACCATTGAGGAGCTCATCTCTACTCTGCAGCTGCACATAATACCACGCCCTGCTGTCACAGTCTCATAATGTTGTGTTCTTTTTACCCTTTACTCAGACATTAAAAAGGAATAATAAAATCACTGTGGTCACCTCTGCTTCTGCTGACAACGGGTCAGCAAGTCAGAAGCTGTGCAACGTAAACAATCCATTTTCAGACAGTCACAGAGAGGCTGAAGATGGGGAATTTAGCTTCCTGCTGCCTTGCGTCTGATCTTTGTGCTGCTGTGGTACGAATCGCTTGTGGCTGACGTTGTTGTTGGTTTTGGAAAGTTTTCATGAAACCCATGTAATTATTTAAGCACTCATGAAGCTGTGTTCAAAGAAAAAAAACTGTGAATAAAGATGCATGAAACTAATATTTAATGTCTTGGCCTTTTTATGCATCTAAAAAAAATATATAAATTTTTTTGAAATGTCGAACAGATTATACTGCTGTAATGATCTGAAGGCCCACGCTGTGGTCTTCCTCGGTCCTCTGCTCCTGCAAAAGCAGAAAACACGCTCTCGCTTTTGTTAGATGCAAAGTATATTGAACCTGTGAACATTTAACAAATGAGTTTTTCAAATGACCTTTCAGTCGCTTTCTCCTGCTTAAATCAACTCAACAGACAGTAGCTTCTTGTAGCCTCGAACCCGACAGCGTTTGTCAAAGACTTGCATATTTTCTAGGAGACGCAACAGTTTACTGGCACACCGTCCTCCGTCCATGAGCGAGAGTGAAACTGTTTGATACGTTTTTCTAATAATTTCAAGAGATGCTGTTTAAATTAGTTGACTATTGCTACCTGCAATCATGTTGTGTTTGTATCTTAAAAAACTGTGTCCTTGGAAACTCGTTGAAATATTTATGTTATTTGATTCTGTGGGAGATTTATAAATGTATATATACATTTATATATATATATAAAAATACTACAGTAAATTGTTCCAGGTTGTGTCAAATTCATTTAATGTGTTGTAATTCAATCCATTTTATTTGCTCAGAGCAGCAAACAGGTTTACTAATAAATACAAGAATTGTGAATTTATTTTGACTTCTTGAGTCATTTCTTCAGTGTATTTTCCTACTGATTTTTAAAAATTTTTTGCCAAAGATCACTTTTGTTGTATTCCTTCCAACTAAAGTTTGTAACGAATACAACTTTACCGCTGTGTCATTTTGCTGTAAATATTTGCTGCTATTTATTAATGCGATTTAATTGCCTTATGAATTCCATTTAATATATACAGTCACACTTACTCTAAGACCTTGTGTTGTTATTTCACCTTAGTAATTCAACATTTTGGCTTCAGTGAACAAACCTTTAACTTATATGTGATCCGGCCCAAGTAAAACCTCTTAATATATTAAATAAATATTTAATTCCTTTGTGGACTAGCAAACAGAGGGAAACGGAAACAAATCAAACAACCAGAGCTTAATGTGTCAGTAGTAAATACTGGTGAAATTAAACTGAGGTTCTCTCTGACTGCTGGGAAATAAAAAAAGTTAAAAAAAAAAGAGCCAGCATGAGGAGAAAATGTCAAATGAGTGGAGTTTTACCCCCGTTTTTGATCTGGATGGGATTTTACATTGTTGCAGAATTTTAGAGGCACCAAAGTGTGACGATGCCGGTGAGGTGCTTTTTGTGTTTTCATTAGAGCAAATGGTTCTCCAAGGCTTTAGTGACAGGGACGTTACTCCTGTCCTTTATGTGTAGGTTTGATTTCAGCCAATTTGCTTGACTGACATTTAAAACTCTTTACATCAGAGGTGTCATCGACAAGAAATGTAGGTCAAAAACACAAAGACCGTCATTTAACCACTAGACACACAATGAAATGATCCAAATAAATTAAGCAAACAGATAAAGCAAGCAATTATTGATAATAAACATATGTGATTTATTATTGGGAGGAAATCAATTGTAGAAGATGAGGAACTGTGGCAGCTCGTGTTGCTTAGAGAAGAAAAACACTGGAGAAATATTTCTATTATATAAAAAGAAAGCTAAAATGTATTTATATATAATCTTTGTAAACATGCAAAATAATAAATAAAATCTAGAACAATGAAGATGAATTATCGTCAAACACATAACAATGCTTATAATTATTAACTATTTTCACATAAATCATAAGGAACATATAAATGTATAATTTAAAAGTGGCAAAACTGAGATAAGATGGAAAATAAATACAGATGAATAAACCGATGTGGTTAACAATAACTATAAGCGGACAGGGAAATGATCAGCATGGTGACATTACTGTCCTGAGGTTTCATGAGGTAAAATGGATTCTGATTGGAAGGTGGCGTATGGGACGGGCTCGTCATCAGGCTCCAAGCAGGTTAAGTCCAGCTCGAGCTCACTGGGAGCACGAACCTTATCAGTCCTAACAAGGAAAATGGAAAACACAGTCAATGATGATGCTAAAGTACCCCATCGTGTCATTGCCACTTAGTGGGAATAACTTGTAACAATCTGCATCCCAGACTTATTTTCACCAGAATTTGTCCCAAATTCACAGAAAGGTTCAATAAAATGTTAAACATTCTTTTCTGTCTACTCAGAAAGATTAAGGCAATTATTTGCATGACTTATTTATGTTGATCAAGTGATAATCCCCCTCTTAGCTAATGACAACACAAGATTTCAGATTATTTCATTTAGGATGAAATTAAGGAAGCAGAGTATTTTTTTTTCATTGTGATTAGGGAGTCAAAATATATTTACGCTTTAAATTCAAAGTTCTGCTGCTATTCAAGATCATCCTATGCTCATAATAAAATTTTGTCACATTCATTTTCTGGGAGATTTTATGGGTAAGAGAATTTATGGAAGAAATTGGATCATGTATCTCCTTTTTCATTAAGCTAATTAGAAGAGATAAGTTTCTGTCCTCGTAGTCTTTTGTCCATTTATAAAACTCCCTCTGCTGGTCAAAGTCAGCTTCTCAGCCAACTCTTTTATAAATTAGTAATACAAAAAAACTGTTTACAACAGCAGCAGAATGACTGTGGCTCCCTCTACTGGTAGGAAAAAACACCGGTCACTCTTCACGAGCTCTAACTTACACTATGAGGAGTCTGTTTCCTGAAAGGTTAGTTCAAAATCCTCCACTTTTTATTGAATATAACCATAATGAACTGGCAGATGGTTTACTTTCCTACTCACTAACTTAAATCCTCCACAAGAAGATTCAACCCAGATGACTAAAACACGAAAGTTGTTGATTTTTAAAAATATTTTTATATTTGTTTTGTGCTGAATTTGTTGTTTCCCTTTTCTTGTGAGAAACTGAAGCTCAGTTGGAAAACAAACAAGTTGGTTCCCTTCAACGTACACCAGACTCTTTGTGTGTGCATCACAATCAGCTCTCCCCACATCATTGGGGAGGCTTCTTGCTAATGTAGAAGTTACATTATTGAGGAGAACCTCAGTCTGATCCAATGCAGAACCGAGAGGAAGAAAAAAGGAAGAGACCACAAACCACATCAAAATCCATGATACGTTTATTTGTGTATTCCATGACAAACAGGAAGCAGTTCATCTTATTTTACAAGCTACCATGGTTGGAAAAACAAAAATACCTTCAAAAATCCATTTGCACGTCTTTTCCTCACATCTTCCAATGTTTGTTATTGTTTTATTTTATTTCATTTCTTTTTCCATCAGTCACCTTCAAAATGCAACTATATACATGAAAATGGTGAGGTGCCATCTGAAGAGGGAGAGAGCTACATATTTCCACAGCGACCTGGGTCAGATCAGCTGTTGACATTCAGCTATTCTCATAGAAACAGAAGGGCAGGGAACAAAACGTTTCACTTTCCTGTTGCTTTACAATGTGGGTGGGACTTCTTTATCAAGTACTCGTTTAAAATCTTCTTAATCAAGCACTGTTAAAAAGAGATTATAGTATGTTAATAAAGCTAATATACAGACTGTCCTTAAGTACTACCTCAGCTACCAGTATGATCAGCTAAGAATCATTTACATAATCCCAGCATGTAATAATTTAATTAGTGGTATGGAAACATTACAAAAGGATGGAAATCTTTATGTCTCTGTACTAGGCTTACCTAAAAATGGGTACAGGTAATGGTTGATACCCCAGAGCTTTCAAAAAAGTCATTGGCTGGTGAAGTTTTTCTGCAAAATGTTTTTGTTAATGGGTGAAATACAATTTAGGGATTAGAGAGAGATGGATATCCACCTCTACCACGCCACATTCCATGTTGTAATGCAATTTAAAAATAATCAGAATTATTATATGCATATCATTCTGCCACAAATCAAACAAGTATGTGTCCAGCATGTTTGCATACTTCTTTAGAAGACACCAAAAATGAAATAATAATAATAATGAAATAACTTTTCTCATAATATCATGCGTTTGGTTCTTCATATAATGATGACATCTTAAATTTAGACCTATTCACATAAAAAAAAAAGAAGAAAAAAACAGTGTAGGCTACAGATATTTATTGAAAACATGTTCTATTTTTCTTGATTTTGACTTGTTTGGAAATCTGATAAACCAAAATATTAATAAATCATCTCATAAATCCCTTATCAATTGTGCAAAATAATACAACTTTTAGATTGAATTCGACATGTATCTAATCTGAATATTTGAACCAAAACGTGGTGCTTTTTTGTAATGAAATCGCTGCAGATAAAGGAATAAAGTTCTAGTAAAAACAAGACACTTTTGTAGAGGAAAGGCACTAAAGTGACCCTCTTGTTGACAGAATGACATTGAAAATAAAATGTAGAGATTTCAACTGAAAACAATTTCTGGCAGATTTACATGACTTTAGTGTTTATGTTTATTTTAGTCTACAGTCTAAGAGGTAGAACAAAATTCTGTAAACTGTCCACTTGTACTTTTGTGCAGACAATCAGAAATATAGTTTAAAATTACAATATCATGTTATAAAGTCGCTTTTTATTTGGAACAGCACAACGAACATCCCATAAATCCCTGCCACAGTGGTTTGTTGGATCGCAGTGTATAAAACCAATCATCTTAATGTTTTAAGCACAAGCCTGTTTTGTTGGTCACGCACAATGTTAATAGCTTTGAGTTTGAGATATAAATGCAAAGGAAAGATTGAAAAAGGCAGGTTCTTGTTTGAACATGGTTTGGAAATCTTCTGTGCGCCAATCAGTTTGGGTTTTCGTAGTCTAGAGAATGAAACTGTTAGAAACAATCTTTTCAGACAGTAGACAGTGCATAAAGATGACCACTAAACTTTGTGATGCAGTCTGTTTAATGTCTGCTATTTTGTTAGGGTTTTACCTGCAGACAGAAATTTTCTGAAAGAAAAACTACTGGTAAGTTTTTTTAAATAATATACTCTGAGCTGTGGCTATCTTGTTAGTGTGCTAACTGTGTGTATATGTTTGAATGTTTCTCACTGGTTCTCAAATTATTGGTTTATTGAAGGTTAGTGTCATTGACTTATGTAAAATTGAACTGTTTTTCTATGAGCATCTAGCTATAAGCTAAACAGTTTGCAAAGTCAAAAATGATCATTTCTGGATAACTCTTTTAACAGTGGGACACACAGCTGCAATACTTTGAATCATATTGTTATAAAAAATTTCCATTAGAACACACATTTTCAAATTACAGAAAGCCCTCTGAGTTTATTTTGAGTTCTGGAAAAATACTAAATATCTTAATGTGAATCACCACTGAGGGAACAGTGTGCCCTCTTGTTTACATCTTTTGGTCAGATTTGAATAGAGTATAATATTTTAATATACTTTAACAGGGATTTGCTTTAAATAACAATCAGGAAGAAATGAGAAAGACGGCTTTGCTGGATGAACATCTCAGCTAAGGGTGCCAGCTTGTTGAAAGCTAAGCTTGGAGTTTAGCCATTTTAGGCACTTTTCCTAAAATGGTTCAGTAGCGCAATTGACAATGAAAACATAAAATATTCAAGTCATATATATTGTGTTTTCTTGCGGAGTTTAAATGGAGATTAAGTGATAGCATCAAATAATGGTTGTTCAGGAAAATGCAAACGCTTTTAAAAAGTGAAATATGAAGAAGGAATAATAAATGACCTTTTTGGAAACCGTTGAAACTTTGCTTAGCTGGTAAACCAGTCAGACATCAAGTACAGCCATAAAATCTTGGCCAGAACTCAGACGGCCTAGGTGAGCTGTTTTCATGTCGGTGGCTGGAGGAGGCAGCAGCTGGTTTTATGCAGTTGGTTTTGTACCCAAAATGAGGGCTAAAACCGAGACAGACGGTAGCACGGAGACTGTGGGTTTTCCTCAGCATGTTATTTAAGTATATGTACTTTCTGTAATGCCCTACTTTTAAACTGCTGAGTCATTAAACTGTGTGCATACACAAGATGGGTAGGTTCTCTGTTAAAGTCCACAGAAGGCTGTACACCAAGTAGCACCATCATATCAAAACAGAGACTTGACAACAGATCAGCAGAACATCAATTATAAAGTAAAATTGTAGATATTCCAGAAAGAATTTCTTTGTACTTTAAAAATTCCAGATGGGCAACTTATGCCACATTCAGCTACAGTTGTTAGCCTCTTGTCGCTTTACCAGGGTAGAGTACATTAATGAAGAAAACAGACAGTTTTAGAGAGTCTGGTTTTAGTGTGAAAAAATATAAGACAAATAATCCAACAGGCCATTTGAATAGCAAATCCAATATATAAAAAAGGACGTGGCAAAGTAATGGACTCAGGATACATATATAAAATCCTTGAGTTTATGTTTATATTTTGTCCAACATCAGATTTCTTCTATTTGCAGGGTCTTTGTGACTTTGCAGTTCTGTTGGTGTTGATTTATGCTGCCCATTATGTCCAGCTGTTACAGGAAAATGAACTCTGTCGTCCATCTTATAGTTAACTTTGTATTCTTTTATTTATATAGACAATCAATTTATGGATCTTTTTCAAATAAGTTAAAAGCTTCAATGCTTTAGACATTTAAATATTAAAAGTCATATAAAAAAAAATACATGTTTAAATAACATTTTAAAAATCCTTAAAGAGATTCCAAGTGTGCTGTAATGCTTTGAACCAATTCAACGAGCTTTATTAGTAAGAAAGATAGCTGTTGGCGTATGGATGTGACAATCTGTTCACTTTGATATCTCGACTTCGACAGTGGCCAGTTAGTGTGTCTGTTCCAAGTATCCAAACTATGGAGTTCACTGCCTTGCAAAATGATTCATTTCAATCACACTTTTATTTTTTTAACCTACAACTTTTACGAAAGCTAGTACAAAAGTTCATGAGAACAGTGACGGAGAAAATTTCAGGAAAATTCTGAAGGTGCAAAAGACTTGAGACTGTGGTTGAGCAGAACAACAATCATGAACATGCACCCAGAGCTACAATGGATTAGATGGATGTAAATATATGTAGTGGAATGGTCAAGGAGTATGGATACTTTTGCAACGCACCATATTTGTTTATTTTTCCCCAAAAAATCTTTTTGATTTATTTGTAAAAATGGAATGCCTTTAATTTCTTGCTCCCAATATTTGCTTGGGTAATCTGAAAAAACAAAACAAAACATAATAAATAAACAATGTAATGTAAATAAAAAAATTTACATTTTTATCCAACGTCCCATGAGCTTAACAAAAAAGAATCCCAGTTTAACTCAACAACAAGGAGGAATGATTCCCAAAGTGTGTCACAACAGAAGCCATTTCAAGATGGCGCACAGCAGATATGTACATGTGTTTACCAGATTGGTGCTTGTAATGATGTCACCTGAGGATGACATCAGTACAACTGTATCTCTGGCCGTCTGCTTAAATATAAAACATAATTTCTATCATCGAAGGTCAAAGTCATGGCTTTCATATCATCCATTTTGTCTGTATTTTTTCTCATTGTTCAATAAGACAAGAGGGCAGACGGCACTAGAAAACCAAGCCATCAGATCAGTTTGCTCTCCAGGAACATTGGCTAAACACAGTCCCTATAATCATTTTTATGGTTTAATTTTTCGAGCCGTTAGGTACCTGCATTCTTCATTTTAGTTCAAATCTGGTCATCCTGAGACACACAGCCCAGTGGTTTCCAATGTCTTCCTATATTAATAAGACACGGTGTATGCCTCTCTGCTACTTGTCATTAAGATGTGGCGTTTTTTTTATCTGTGAGGTCATTTGTGCAAAGCAATCCGACACTGCGTGACGTTTTAAGTACAAGTCCAACACTGTGAAATAATCGAAACATTTCATTGTGTCTCGATTTACAGACTGGCCATCTCAGACCAGCCAGAATGTATATGAAAAAAAAAAAAAAAATAATAATAATAGTAAAAAAATGTTTTTGTTTCATATCCCCCAAAGTTACACATGATATTTAAAATACCTGCTCATTAAACAGCATGATGGTGGTAACATAATAGCTTGTCGTTGTGAACATGTGATATTAACGGACTGATTGTAGTACCTGTTATTCTGTTACATGGAGGTTGTGGTTTGAGTCCTGACATCATCATTATTTAGCCTGTTGATTGGTATCTGTAGTGTTAGATGGCAGTTCTGGTTTCAGTCCTGCTGGTAGGTCTGGGATGCTGGCGGAGTCCTTGGCATCGGTTGCACGTCTGGAAACCGGAGTGGCATCTCCGGGGTTCTGATTGAGAGAAGGTGGCAGTAGCTTTGTGTGGGGGGCAGTTTGCGCTGTGTGCTGACGCAATGTTATGTTTGGCAGTGGGCCTGTGTGCGTGGCAGATTGTAGGTGTTTGTGTGCATTTGGTGCTCTGGGAGGCGTGGGAAAGCAATTCCAAGGCAGTCGTGTTTGTGAAGAAGTGAATTTCCTCCGTGTGCGACTTCGCTGGGGCAGTGGGAGGCTCGTCACTCGTTACAGGCGTCTCCTTTCTCCTCGGCGCCAGCTGGAGAGTCCTGTGGGCGGTGCTTGCAGTGGCGAGCAGCTGCTCTCGACGATCGGACAAAGCAGGAGGACTGGGCAGCACAATCGCACGGCGCGTCCTGGGAAACAGAACAAAGTTACTTCTTGCCCAGGTCATGATGCCATGGTGTACAGAGCCTTGAAAACATATTCATACCCATTTACCCTTTGGACATTCTGACACGTTATAACCACAAACCTTCATGTACCGACATATTCAGTAAATCAGAATATACGTCCCAGTGAGTCTCATATGTCAGATTAAAAGTATCTTTTGAAAATAACCTTTAAGCAGGAAACATGCTTTTCATTAAGCACACATTTTCTGTTTTTATAAAAAATTTTATGGCTCTGATGTGATCTTCTGATTTTAAATATCATATTTTTCATTAACTATAAGTGAAAAATGATTGTAGTTTGCATAAATAAACGTTTTCAAACACCCATTTGTGTGTAATTAATCTGTGTGATATGTTTCACTTAGTATTTGTTGGTCTGTGTGATGCTGTTAGTTCACTGATGTCCTCAAACACACCTCTGAAAACTTCACGAAACAGCTGAATTCATACTGAGGTCACATTATACAAGATACTTATTACATGACCTTCAAAGGCAATTGGTCAAAGTGAACTTTGTAAAAGGAGATTTACCACATTTTAACTTTAAGTTCCACTATAAGAGGTTGAAGTTTGTGGTTGTAATATGATACAATGAACAAAACTAGCAAAATACCACAAACTGCCATTTCATTAAATGAACAAACCTCGGCTGCAGGTCCTGCAGGCACGCTGTTGCTCGTTGCTTCCTTCCCTCCTCCCATGATGCTGATCATCTCCTCCCCAGTTGTCTGCCTCATGAACCGCTTATTAACAATCCTGGTCACGCTGTCGCTGCCTCCACTCAGTCCGGACAGCGCAGCAGCCCCTCCAAGCGTGGGCTCGTCCAGGCTGTTCACGCCACCCAAGACACCCACGCCTCCGAGGACAGTGAGGGAGTCTCTCTGCACTCTCTCCACAGACAGGGGGGCTCCACCTGGGCCGCGGCTGCTGCACACATTCCTGAAGAACTCCTGCACCAGCCCGCCATACCGCTGAGAGTTGGAGTCGGAGCCGCAAACAGCAGCACCGGAGGGTTTTCCGGCAGCGTGAGGCTGCCGCGCCGGGCTGGCCGTCTGGCCTATAGCAGCGCAGGGATCACAGGTTTGGATTATCACCAAAGAGATTAACTGAAGTTATTGTGGGTTTAAGCTAGAACAAGACGAGAAGACATTTGGGCTTTTTTCTGTTCCATCAAATTATGTTGTTTCTCAGTTTGTGATTATGCAACTTTTACTGCAGGGATTGACGCTTTGTCAGCATCTTCATGTACCACTCCATCACAATGGACGTCAAAACAACCTATGTGAGTTACCTCTAGTAAAGCTTGTCAAAAACAGACAGTTGAGAGCCTGACTCTTAAGTCTGCTTCGGTGTTATGGGAAACGCTGTTTATGACATAGTGCTAAAAATCATGAGGCGTGAATGATTTCTGTTTGATTAAACAAACAAATATGTCAGGAGAGGGAATGTTTGGGTCTCTTTCTAATCTAGCTTATTTGCAATACTTGAAAGATGATAGATTTACATCTCACCGATTTCACTCCTCCAAAGCGACTCTGTGCTTCCGGAGTGCTCCACTACGCTGAAAAGGCTGGAGAGGCCGTCGGTGAGGCCGTTCAGGACGGGGCTGTCCCTCGTTGTAGTGGAGCGAGCCCAAGCAGAGCCGCCGCTCCCACCGATGGGCCTCTGATGAAGGCTCCACATGCTGCGGTCCCTGCTGGAGGAAGCGCCGTCCAGTCTGGAAGTGGAACCTGAAAACAGCGTTTTGCTCCGTCATTCGTCTAAAAATGCTCCAAAGCACCAACCAACTGGGTTCAAAGGGAAGCGATAAGACGTTTTTACCAGAAGACACTCTCCGCTGTAGCTTGGGCGATCCGTACTTAGGCGAACAGCATGGCCTCTCGATGCGGCTGTGCACTTTATCCAGAGACGTAGAAATCTGGCGAGTTCGGGCGGATGCCAGTGAGGAAGTGGTTGTTGGTGTTGGCCGAGGAGACCAGGATTTGGAGTGCAACCCCGCTGCCCTGCTGGTCTCTGTCTGCAGCCCGATGCTGACACCCTGAGCCACAGTCTGGGTGGACTTGTTGGATACTCCAACAGGCTGAAGAAGTTTAAAATGTTTTGGATTAGCCTTTTCTCCTGAACTTTTTCCAGTAGAGCCAAGCTTGCAATTAGAACACTGAGATCTAATTGCAAGACAGAAAATGTCTAAATATTTCTGTCTAAATATTTAGACAGAAATATTTAGATATTTCTGTCTAAATCCAACATTTATAAAAAGTAAGCAGGGAAATATTAGACATTCAAAACAATAAAAAAAAAAAAAAAAAACATTTACTGGAAAAAGGATCAAAATAAATGAGCGGTGATACCTGACTCCCAGGCTCCTTGCTGGATTTCCTCTCCAGAGAGGAAGAGCGAATAGCTTGCCGGACACAGTTAGTCATTTCCTTCATGTCATCACTCAAGTTGGCAGAGATGTCTCCGATCTCCAGGTCATGGAAGGGAGAACTGGACGTCATCCCGTCCACCACCCTGTTAGCCGCCCCGCTGCTGACACTGCTGCTGAAAACGCTCGGCATCGACGTGGAAATGCTGCTGCCTCTGCTCTCCAGCAGCTCCCGGTGCTGCTTGGACAGCGAGCTGAGCCACTGCTCATAAGAAGAGGTAAATGATGAGGCGGGTTGTGCGTTTTGAGCATCGAGCGCGTTTAGCGAAGCCACGCCACCATCCGGGTCATTCTGTTTCAGAGAGGAGCCCCCAATGCCGTATTGGTCGGGATCTAGAGGCTCCTGGTATCGTCTCCGGTGCTCCATACGCCTCACAGCAGGAGGGCTGTAGTAGATACGGATGCCGGTCCGGTCCGGAGCAGTGCAGCTCCTCTGCACAAAGTCCAAGTCCATCTGAGAGGCTGCAGAGCTGTTTGAAGAACCACTTGGACCATCCCAGGTTTTACAGGTGTCAGCCATCTCTGGGGTCTGGACCAGGAGACAACCAGTATAGGTTTAGTAAATGTTCTGACTCAATGCTTTTGTGAAATCAGTCACTGTAAGTTAAGATAAAAAAAAAAAAAAAAAAAAAATCAAGAGAAGAGGAAAACCTCAACAAAGTTCACAAATTTTAGACAAGTAGCCATATAAAAGCCTTAGTTTCAAACCTCGTTGGTTATGCTGGTCCAGTTCTTCACGGTTATATCTCCAAACTCGGCTTCAGTAAAAAGCGGCATTGAACCAAAATGTGCTTTGTCCTTCACACAGGAAGATCTGTTGCCCTCTGAGTCGTCCAGTGCAGGTTTGATCCTATTCAAACAGGCAGCAACAAAAAGTTACGTTCACATGTCACAATGACAAATTTACAGCGATCTGCAAAAGTATTCATTCTTCCGCATTTGTGACATTCTGTCTTTAACTTGGAGCACCGACAATGAAACGGCCATAAAAAGTGAAGGTGATGACAACTAATGACTTGTATAAGTACGCGCTACAGTAAGCACGATTGTTTTTCATTGTCACCTCGGCGACGCTGATCCATTCACAGCACCCGTGTCCACTGTGGATTCGTCTCCCAGAGGCTTCGACTGTGAGGGAAAAGAGAAGAGTCACGTTGAAAGGACTCGATCTGGTTTTTGGCAAATAATCAACATTTAAATGACCTTCATGACAAGTCTGCACATCGCAACTCCTATTGCATTTTATTGTGAGCGTGAAGTGGCCAGCCGCCTCTATTGGAGCGTTTGGAAGTGAAGAGTCTCGCCTGCTATAATCAGTCTGCGGCAGATCGAGGTTAAACACGGATAGTGATGCTGAGTCAGTGGTTTTTGGACTCGGGGTGAGGTCTGAAGCTCAGAAGCAATTTCCCCTGTGAGCGGAGGAAGAGAAGTGGAAGAAAAGGACACCTGCAGATGCTGTGCCTATGGCTGCACTGACAACCTTATTTTACTCTCAGCGGCGGCACTGTGCAGCCCGAACTATCTGAATAAACAGAAATCTAAATACACAGCAGGTGCCTTTGATCAGCAAAATTAGATATTTATGTGTAAAATCAAAAAGTGAAAGTGAAATATGTGTAGTAATTGACCGTCTTTGTTCTGTTTAAGTGTAATAAAGCAAGGCTTACACAAAGTTGCCTGTTGGTGGGGCTGCAACTACATCCTAAAAGCTTGAAAAGGTCCAAACAAATTCCACATGCATAAGGTTTGAGGAAGGCAGAGCGTGATAACGCTGCTATCAGAGTGGCTGAGACAAAAGCTGAATCTCCACCCAGTTCTCCTGCACAGGCCCGGAACGAGACAGGATGACAGCAAAGAGGGGGAAGGAAGACGACGGAGACAGATGCGGAAGTGGAAAAAGCGAATGAGAGGAAAGGAAACAAGGCGAGAGAGGAGGGGAGTCCTCTGCAGGCTGAGTGCTTCAGATATGACACACAGGCCTTAAATGCACCTCTGGGGTTTGAGTTAGGCACGCAGAAAATCCCTTTGACCTTAGACTCCAGAGAAGGTCGCAGCGCGCCGTCAGCCCTCACTGACATGTTGCAGCCGACATGAGAGGCCACATTTTTCTGGTGGAGCTTTTACACAACAGCCTGGCAATTACTCACATCCAGAGTTGGATGGTAACCAGATACATTTGCTTGAGGAACATTTTGGAAAATATGTTTTTATTTGCTCTGGACTCTTTAATTTTACGTGAGTAATTTTTATTAAGAAGTGTCACTACTCTTACTGTAGCAACATTTCTGGATAATCTTTCCACTGGACAGAGAACAAGCTTGTTTTGATAAAAACAAACAAAAAAAACAATCATCAGCAGTTTCATCAGTTTTACATCAAATGTAGCTGATTTGGAAAAATGTTTCTTTTGCCTCATTTGTTATTTTGTATTTATATTATTTATACAAATTATTTGTCTTTGTCTTCTTTAAACTTATTATTTATATTTTGGTCCATCTGTGCAGTAGTTTTGAAATATTGATTGATGTTTTGATCAGCTTACCAAACATTTTTTTCACTCTTACCTAAGTATTTTCTTGGACAGCTTTTATTTTTTATTTTTTTTAATTTACTTGAGTAAAAATGTTTTCAAGTAGCACTACTCTTGCTGAAGTACAACTTTTGGGTACTCAGTCCACCTCTGCTCATATCGTGGCATTACCATCTGTGCAGTTATTGTCTCTGTCCACAAAAAGAAGAAAGCAGAAACCCAGAGCAGCAACTTGAACCAACAGCATCGTGTCCAGAGGTCTGAACTCGACATGTGCAAAATCAACTAATGGAGATATTTTTTTAAATGGGGGAAAAGCCCTGACACTGCATGGCTGTTTCTACGGTAAAGAGAGAATATTAAGAGAAGGATTTTAGCAGAAATTAAATGTCGTTTTGTTACAAGATCGATCTGGAATATATTTCAATATCAAGACTCTCAACCCGAGACGTCCAGAGTGTTTCTCACACTCACATGGACCTACAGAGACCCACCGTTCGCACCTTCTCCTGTTGTGTGGCAGCGTCTCTCAGCCTCTGTTCCCACTGCGTTCGCTCCTGGCTGAACCTCTCCAGCAGCTCCAGCTTCTCTCTGCTCCAGTTCCTCTCTCCGATCTGAAGCTGATCCGATCAACGGTCAGACGAGCCAAAGGAGGGAGATTCAAAAACGGCAGGATGAGTTGAAATCAGATGGAGGTGACGTACATCCATATTCACGTCCCTCAAAACTTTTGAGTTTTCTCATGCAATGTCCACCATCTTCAAATGTGTTTGTTCTTCTTGCATCCCCTCAGCATGATGTCTGCAGCATCAGCGCCGAAGAAGTTGGAGGTTTTCATGTCAAGCTCAGACAACAGCTCACCTGTTTGGTTAAGTCCATCACGGCTGCGTACGACTCGGCCAGGAGGTGCTGGTGCTCCTCACGCTCCTTTTTAAGGGCCACCTTCAGGTCAAGAGGGTCCAGTGTTTCGGCGGAGGACAGCGGTGCTGTGGTTTTCCCGGGTTTGGTCTCAAACTGGAAGGCGAAAACCAGCAAATTCAGTCAGAATTTCTTTAACAAGGTAATGGAATTTTCTTTTTATTAAGAGAAAGAAAATCTTTCTTAATTCTGATATTTAAGAAGAATGAGTGTTTCATCCAAATCTCCCATTTCAGTGTCATCTACTACAGTCACAAGATTCTAATTAGGTTCCCAGTTTATTTCATTTGTCACAGATATTAATGTTTGACCAAACATGGAAAAAGCTGAGATTGTTTTTGCAATGACACTTCACAAGATGCTGAAATTAAAACAAGCTAATGGACGAGTACAAGATTAGAAGTCCATTTAAATTAATAAATGAAAGGCAGTGTCTAAATTTATTATTAAGTATAAAAGTAATATTGAGAAAAAGGAATTTTGACCTAAAGAAATGATTATAAATACACCTGGGTAGCCATCTCATTCTTCTGCTTATCCGCGTTAGCAGCAACGCTGCAGGTTTGGACCCATTAGTTCAACATAGTTATGGTTATTCTTCTAATGCAGACTATTATTTTTGCCATTATAATCAAGGTAATTGGAAACATGTCATAATTGGAGTTAACGGGGATATGCTTAAAAATAACTTCAATTTGCTCAGTGATTAAAATAATTTATACTGGCTTGTGTTGCCTAATTGCACTTTAAAACTCATCCAGTCGGCTTTATACAGAAAAATATTGGAGATGGGAAAATTGAATAGAAAATGGGAGACTCCACATTGTTGTATGTGTTATAGGTTTTAATAATTGAATTTAGTTAGTCTCTTGACTAAGAGATTACAATCTCTTAGTCAAGAGATTATAATTGAGGGGGAAAAAAAAAAAAAAGATTTTTCATTGCCCTTTGAGGAGAAAAAGTCGCATTCAAAACAAAAAAAAATAATTACAAGATGTTCCAGAGATTTTGGCCTCTGAATGTCAGCAGTTAGTAACTTTCTACACAGCAGCTTGTGTCTGAGTTTAGTCAATATTAATCAACATAAACTGTGCCTTGTTAATAATTAGACGGTATTAATGGTTGTCTGGGATCCATTAATGAATCATTTAACTGCACCCACTCATAAGAGGAAGTCTCAGGATAGCAACATGTCTCGTCCTGTATTTGTGGACTTCCTCATCATCGCCTCTCTTCCTCTTTAACCCTGTTTCACTCCGTCCTGTCCCTGCAGACTTCTCACTCTCTATTTTGAGCTGCATCACTCCTTTTTTTCAGATTCTGTAGGTGGAATCCCCTGAAATATTTATGAGCGGTTTTACATTTTCTTCCCAGCGTGCGTGTCTCACCGCGCACACGCCTGACAACACGGGCACATTGGCCTGACAAACGTTAAAACTCAAATGCCCACACATATACACACCCGGACCTCCCAGACCCATCAATCCTCTCGTTGTGCCTCAGTCTGGCTGCCTGACTCGGTGGCATCTATGTGTGGTACTAATGAAACTGTCAGGCACCGAGTCACAGTGAAGCACACTCTGACCGAGCCAGACTCCCGTCTCTTACAGCCGCGCAGTATTTCTTATTAATGACGAACACTGCTTAATGAGCCCCACAACTCAACGTGGTTTACTGCAGAGGTGCAGAGAGGGAGGCTATTTCACTGGATGCCAAGTGTTTGCGGAGGTGTTTGGGTCAAAACCCGATACTTGCTGTTTAGCAACTTTAGCTGTATTTATGGAGGTAAAATCCTTCTGGAAAGGAAGTCAGCATCTCTATCTTTACCAATAAGTAGGAAATACTACTGGCATTTATGAGTAGATAATATTTCAATATAAGAAAACTTGCTACATGTAGTAATATATATAGGTCTAATTTTACAACACCCCCAGACACGTCTGTGATTCATCGGGGCTGCAGAAGAATGAGGGAAAGCAAGACTTTAGAAGACGACAGGAAAGGCAGACGCTTTAAGGGAAAGTTTTATCCATCACAGCTCGTAACCTCTGTCTGCTTTGGAGCATGCTGGATCTGGAAATATTGACTGTTGGCAGAAATAGCTCTCCATTCTCTAGGAATATACCCACGGGTATGTTCTCCTTTGCTTTAAAATATTAGTAGTGCAGTTTTGCTGTGGCTGCTCATAATATGAATTAATGAAGCCCTTTTTTAAATACATTTAACAACTTGCAGAGATAATGTTTTCTTTACAGAGAACAACAGTATTACTGGAATTAATGATCTAATAAAAGCACAATCCTGTGAGGCTGAAAGCGGGTCTGGCCTTTACATTACATAATAATTAGCAAAGTTATTTAGTTAATCAAAAAAAAAAGAAAAAAAAGAAAAAATCAAAAATCAAGCAGAAAGGGCTGAGGAAATGGAAGATTGACCAGCAATATTGATGCATATTGATAATTTTGATGATAGAAATGTCATGTTTGTTACTGGTTTCTCAATTGTTGACCGTGTGGCGTTTTTTTGAAGACTTTGTATTTTTGTGCTTTTCTGATGTGAAGAACTTTGAACTGCATTGTTTCTGAAATGTGATATAAAGCAAATAAACTTGACTGACTGAGCTTTTCCCACGTTGATGTCAGAAGTACTATTTTTTAGCTACAGATGCATCCATATTCCAATATTGTATAAAAAAAAGATTTAAACAGTTCTCTGGTTAACCTTCACAATAATCAAATAATCAACGGATAACTAACATAACCACAAGTTGCAGCCTTGATAAGATGCAGTAGTAATAAAGACATAAAACTAAACAAATATGTCTTTTCGGATCCCTACAAGGAACCACAAAGAGACATTGGTAAGCATGTATCTGGTTAAGCTGCATGTGTTTCATCACACATTAAACAAACAGACCAGAATGTTGCAACTGTGTTTGACTCTCAAATTAATATAGCAGATGTCCTCCTCCCTACATGAGTGAAGTTAAAGCCACAGATGTGATGAATGAGCAATAAGAGCTTCCAGCTGCTCAGCTTGTCATCACAGAGATGTTTGTAACAATCAGTGAGGATGACCTGCATTAAAAAATATAAGGCAGCATCAGTAGGGGGGCCTCAGGCCTTCGAAGGTTGGAAGAAAGCTGGATTTGTCCTGCAAGCGCTCAGGGTTCCTGAGATCATTTGTACGCTCTCTGACTGGGTTTGTTTGTCAGGTCGAACCGTGAAGATAATTTCCTGTCAGGCTGTTTGACAGGAAGGACAGTGTTTGAAATTGAGTTGACTTGTTCAGTGAAGCAACAGCTGGAGGACCCGCTGCGAGTTGCCAGGAAGACTTGGCACTGATGTGGTCGGCTGTTTGTTGTATGGCTGCACGCACGCACACACATGAAAAACAGACACATGCCCACGCTGCACACTTTACAGTTTGCATCGTTGATAGAGAAAAGATTACTTCCAAATGTGGCATCGAGATGAGAGCAACACCCACACAGACACATCCAAGTGGGAGAGTTCAGGTCTTCTCAGACGAAGCAATCCCTCGCTTCTTTTCAGATTACGACGATTTAAAAATTTTAAAGAGGTCTTGATCGGCCCCCGTTTTTTCCGTCGACAGTTTTTCTGTCTCGTACGTACAGTATAAAAATATGACAGGTGGTTTGAAGCCTTTACACAATAATGCAACTATTTTTGTTTCACTTTCCAGAATGCACTGTAAACATTACAAATTACATTTCACAATTAATACCAAAGAGGTCGCTGTCAGGGAAGGGAAAAGCGTCTCGTCTCTCTGAACTCAGGCTCTCATCTACGGCTGGCGATCAGGAGATAAATGATCTAGCGTCCTAGAATGAGGCCTGACCCGTCGAGGTTGGAATGATTAACGATGGCTGTCGGTTTCGGCGTGCGTCTCTGTGAGCATTATTAGGTTTGTGTGCTGAGAGAACCCCGATAACGAGGAGAAAATCCTCCACTGCGGGATCGCTTACTGTATTCATGAATAATATGTGATCTTTTCCCCCCTCCCGTCAGTTTTCAGTGAATTATCTTTAACCTGCAATGTGGTGATGGGTGGCTTTTTATAATGTTTTTATTTCTAATCCATTACAACCGAAATGTATGCATTTTTTTTCAGGTAAATGATGTCACCGGAACTTTCAAAGCCATTTCTCCCTACAGATGGGCTAAAATGCAAAATAAAACTCTCATTGGGGTTGTAATATTTCTACATGACCCTTTTCACCCAAAATATT
Organism: Poeciliopsis turneri; assembly: GCA_922788865.1. Classification (NCBI taxonomy): domain Eukaryota; kingdom Metazoa; phylum Chordata; class Actinopteri; order Cyprinodontiformes; family Poeciliidae; genus Poeciliopsis; species Poeciliopsis turneri. The sequence continues at coordinate 1,958,186 of CAKLNU010000712.1, read as the reverse complement.
ATTTGTGTTTAACGTCTTCGAAATTTAAAAGTGAAACTGCACAAAAAAACAATAACATGAAACAAATGCGGGGCAGCAAATGCACATAATCAGGAAACCGTCAACATATCTGACCTGCAACTTGATATCGATTACATCCAGGACAGAATATGCATTAACATTCATAGAAAAAGAAAGAAGAGAAGATATCATGCAATTATCTGTTTTAATAGGCCTCCCTGTCTGCAATAATTTATCTCTCATTCTTCCGCTGCCCCATTGCACACAGGGTGTGTTCAAGAGGCTGATAATTAAAACTATTACAGCTTCAGCTGCTGTTATGAGACAGACAGTGAGACAAAGACAATCAAGAGGGGGAGGAGCTACAGCTTGAGAGGAGCTGGAAACGGTTTAACAGACAAATAAGCTAACTGACCCCGAGGTCAGCAAAAAGTCACGATGTTTGTGTTAGTAGAGCTGGTTTAGTACGATCAATGAAAATCATATTTCTTATTTTATGTTTCTACACCTCATCTTATCACCTTTCTAAAAAATGCAGTTTTACTTCCTGAAAACCAAAAAAAAAAAAAGTCTGCTCTGAATGTTCAGCCCCGCAGTCAGAGTTGTAGAGCTGGACTGATTCGCAGGGAGCCGCACAAACTTGTGCAAATTCCAAAATTACAATTTTCCATGAAACCAAATTAAATCATGAATTGCAAATCCCCCTTGATCTTCAACAATCTAAGATAGCTACCCTCCATCTTTCTTACTTTTGATTCTCTCCAGCTCTTTTCACAAGCATTGCTCATCATGATATCAGTAAAAAAAAAGATAAAAAATTGTGTTTGTCAAACTTAGTGATTTTTTAAAAATATTTCTTCAGCAGCTCTCTTCTGCTGTTCTGTTACCTGCGTGATGAGGCTCTTCAGTTCGGTTCTCTCCACCTCCCACGACGCTTTGGCCTTTGCGAACTGCTGAGTAAGTTCCTGGGAGCCTTGTCTCTCTTGTCTCAACTCTGCACTCAGGTCCTGCAGAGCAACCTTTAGGTCTGCCAAAGTGCTGCTCACCGCACTTGACTGTAACAACACAGACAGATCTATTAAGTGTTTCATCATGCACACATGTCGCTGTGAGAGCAACATGCAAGAAGCTGTTCAAAACCTCAGCCAGTGCATGTTCTGTGCATTTTTGTGTGTGTGTGTGCGTGTGTTGGTCTGCTTGCCTTTATAGTCGGGCTGAGAGGCTGTTCGTCTGCAGAGGCTCTCTTGTCTGCTTGGCTCTCCTCCTCCAGCAGCAGGTACAAATCCTTCAGGCTATTCATCTAAGGAGCCAATCAAAGTGCAGCGTCACCTCGACTCCTCTTTCTAATAGTTCAACCAAAAAAAAATAAATCCAAAATACTTCCTATTTTATAGCTACACATCATAAATGAAATGTTTTAGAGCCTATTTTTTTAGGGACTGGTGTTTTATGTCTTGTCTTAGTTTTATCTTGTGAAAAACGCAGGAAACACTTTTGATCGATTATGTGAATAAATCACACAAAACCGTCAGTTCTCGTAAAACAGGATAAATCAATGAAATTGCAACTTGGGACAAATTGAAATAACGTCTTAAAGCTGCAGGATGGAACTTTTACATATTTTTTTCTACATGTTTGTTACGAGGCTATTAGAGCAAGAGAAAGGATGTGAGCAGAACATAAACAAAAGTGATTGACAGCGCTAAGGCCGTCCTCCTGGCTCTGATTGGTTGTTTCTGACAGAGCAGTGCTTGTGACAGGAGGACCATAAAGGAAAGCTGAGGAGCTCTTTATTTTTTTGGTCTCAGATTATCTGTCCGATATAGTTCTAACAGATATGTGAAAAAACTTTTAATGTCTCTGCTTTCCATCCACTCATACCTCCAAAACATCTTTCCCCTCTGCATCCTTTTTGCAGCCCAGCCTCCACTGTTTGAGGAAGCAGCGCAGTTTCAGACTCAGCAGCAACAGAGCTTGTTTCAGGTGCTGGGACTCCTGAACGAGCAGAGTCCTCTCCTGAACCCACAGCTTCTGCTGAAGGCGAGCCTGCAGGCCCAGGCTCTGAAGCTGGAAGTCTCGTCTGAGCAGGGCCTTCTGGTGCTCTTCCTGGAGCTGAGAAGGAGATGTAGTCAGTCAGAGAAGGTCCAAGCCTGATGCATCACTATCACTGAAAAGCAATCCACAAATCTGGTGAATATCAGCCAGAAGAAATCAACAGAAGTCTGCAGTTCTGCTTATTCTTGAGAGTAAACCCTGAAAACATTGAGGTTCGGGAGTTCAAGCCATAGGACACAAACACACTGATCCAACAGAACTAAATTTTTGGGGCAAACTTACTATGATTGTTTACCTCTCCTTTAAACTGACCTGTGAGAGTCTCAGGCTGATTCCTTTGTGGTTCTGCCTTTCTCTCTCCAGCTCCTCCAGAGTCCCTCTGGCTGACTCCTTTTCTGTGGACAGCTGGGCCTGCAGGTCACTGAGCTGGACAGACTGGAGAGAAAAGGAAACGAGAGACGACAATTATGACAGAGGGCAACCAATAAGTAAACACGTGGAAAGAGTAAATAACTGGAGAAGTAGTGACAAAGGAGGATTGACAAAAAAATGACAAAAATGGACCCTTTGGATAAAAGAAAAGAGATGTGCCACATCGCCTTTAGATAAACCCTGAGCTGTACAAGTCTACTGCAAGTCTTCACAAACCTCCTACACCTATACTCATGCACTCTCCCATGGCTCATTTAGCCGCTGAGTGAGTGCAATCCATCGGCCCTCCACTGTACCATGAATGTCCTTTTTTACCCTCCCCTGGGCTCTCTGCCTCCACCATCCCCAACCAAGAGCAACGTCCCGCTAACACCAAGAGAAATTACTTTTTTTTGTAACAAAATGGCTCTGGTGAAAAGAAGTATATATGAAAAAAAAATGAGGAACTAATTGATGCAAAATTTATTTCATTCACAAGCTAGGCATTTACATAAAGAAATTGGGTCCAAATACAGTAATTCTAATGAATATGACTGTGAAAAAATATGAGTTTATATGCATATTAATCCATTCAATTGCAAATTCAAACATAAACTAAAGCTGAAGGTTTCAGTGGGGAAATCTGAGTAGAAGAATACATCTGTGCTGTCACACTAAAATCTGTTGAACAGATGGACAGACCAGATTGACTTTTGCATGCTTGACCCTGAAGCTCAGCACTAAACACCAATTTCTGGGTTCTTGCCATCCTCTGTTTATCATTGCCCTCCACATATCTGGCTCCCTCGGTTTATTTTGGAGTCCCCTGACCTATTCACTCTCATATTCGTGGATAAAGATGCAGATGCATGAAGCCTTTGTTGCCACGGGAGCACAGCATAAAAAAGGTCAAGCAAACAACGGTCTTTTCTTACCGCTGCTGGACAGAGTCGTGGCTGTTTATTTTGTTTGCGAATAAAGTTTGTTTGACACAGAGCGGCATCTCACCCAAATCGTCCAGCGAGCACAACCATTTGCTGCTGTGGCATTGAAAAGGCTTTGTTTAACTGGTTTATATTGTTATCAATTATTTCTATGAAATGCTTATAGAGCTCTAAATCATTGTCAGATTTGAAATCATAGTTGTTGTAACTGATCTTACAACATCCTCGGGGGAGGTTCTTTTTGTCTTGGGTTATAAATGTACTTTCTAGAGAAATTGTAAATATTAGCTTGTCATGTACATGGTGCTTCGTAATGCACTGGTAAAACAGCAGCAGAGAGGTTGCTTCAGGAATAAACCCTGACCAATGGTAAGGATGGAAGGATACAAACAACCATAGAAAATGAAACCAAAACATTTCAGAGATCCCAGCTTCCAATATAATTAATTATAATGGGCACTGGTGCATCGGTTATCAATGATTTGAAGACTTAAGCTCAAATCCAGCTGCCTGTTGCATTACACCAGCTCAGAAAGCAATGTGAGTCTTTCTAATGGGAGACAGGCACAACAGGAGTCCATCCAAAGACAGCGGTTTTCCCACCAGTCACCTTTCTATGGTGCATTCAGGTACAACTGGTAAACAAATCGCTGGCCAGCTCAATACCAATTACTTTTTGAAATTGCAGGTCAACCTGATAAAAGCAAATATTTTCTGAGTGAAAAAAAAGGAAACAATGCTAAGTTATAGAACTAAATCTGTTTCGTTCTATAACCGCAGACTATGACTTTAAAACCATTATATGTCAGCACTGTAAAGAAAGCAACCACATCCTGCTTCTCTTTTTAGACATCCCACAGTCCTGCGCTGCACCATTATCAGTGCCACAAGCTCAAGCAAATACTACATGGCTCACGTCCAGAATCACGTGTAGATAAACATGCGTAACTAATATCGGCCCGATTATGGGGCTGATGATCTCTGGCATTCTGATGACCGCTCACACAAACAGAGCTGTCAATTTATAGTGGCCTGAATAATGCGGAGACATTGTAAAGCGACATTATAGTACCTCCTCTTTCTGTTGTACGTTCATAAATGATCTTGTCTCGTGAAAGTAAAAATATAAATGTTTGGAAAATCCTAGATACGTACAAAATATGTAAAGCATGCAAGTGCCTAGAATTTAAAGGGGGCGTACTTTATTTTGTTTTGTTTGGCTGAAGTATTATTACACCGGTCAAAGTTTTATGTTTAGGTTTTTGGTGGGACCTCCGTTGCTGTCTGGTTAAAAAATGGTGCTGGCTTTCAGCCAAGAGATGCACTGAGGCGGACATATTGGGTCTCCGGCATGAGTTGTTTGCTGTCATGTTGTTCATGATCGAGCGTACCGTGGAACGATCCGTCTCCTTCTCCTGCTCCGTTTGTCCAGCTGCCCGATTTTGCGTGTCGTTGCTGATGGACTGGCTGCTCTGGTGAGTGTCATCTTTCTCGTCTGGATCTGATTGGTCCCTATAATCAGGCTGCTGCATGCATGGGCAAGTTAATGAAGAAGAAGAAGAAGAAAAAGAAGAAGAAAAAAAAAAGAAAACACACAAACAAAAAAATCATAGAGAAAAGACATAGAAATGAGGGAGGAGACATTTTGGGAGGGAAAAAAAATGGAAGGTGACAGAAATCATGACAACAATAAGAAAAAAACAACCAAAATGGTGTCCCATCAGTGAGACATCAAGAAAACTAGGGGAGAAAAAACTCATGGGCCTCACAAGACAAAGAAAAGGATGTAGAGGAAAAAGAGCTTGGTCAAAGAGGAATATGAAAGTGTGGAGAAAAGAAAGAAAAGGACGATGGAGGGTAGAATGAACGGCTGAGGGGCAAGGAGGGAACATTTTTAATGGAAGAGGACACAGAGTAGTGCAACGGATGGCAATTCAGGGTTAAAACAGGAACGAGCGATAACGAAGGGAGGGAAAGAAGGAGAAAAGAAGGAATGGAAAGGGAAAGAGAAGGAGTAAGGCAGTTAGGATGAAAGGCCAGAGCGAATGGCAGAGGGAGCAATAAGGTGCAGAAGAAGAGAGAGAAACGAGTGACGTGAAGCAATAAAAGGGACGAGTTGGAACAAAAGAGGTGAGGGGCGTAAGGAGAGGTCAGAGAGAAGCAAGGTGATGAAGGAAGGGATGGAAGTGAGCATGCATGAGTGGTGGCAAAAAAAGGTGGTGTGAAAGGTGTGGGTGGGGGCAGGAGGGGGCGGGAAGCCAAGAGCAGAAATCAATCGGATATGGAGCCCATGCAGACAGAAGGAGGGACAAGAGAGGGAGGACAAGGGAGGAGAGATAGGAGGGGTTGGAACTGGCCTCTAATGGAGTATCGTCACTTGAATCTACTGATTATTTAATCACACCTTCTCAAAAACCAAGAAACTAGACCAGATCAGAAGAGAAAAATGACTTTACGATGCACGACTCTGTTGCTATTGAATCGATTCATCAAGTCCTAAAAGTCTCCATCTTCAGCTCAATGAATTGAAATGACGTTATCTAACTTTACTTAGAAATTTCAGCAGATTACTCCATCTTATCGAACCGAATTGGTGATGTCTAAGAAAATATGACGTCCATCTGTAAAGTCGTATAAACACAGAACAATTGAAATTAATTCAAAATCTCTGCTGAGTTTTCTTGTACGTTTTTGGCTCATTTATTGAATTTTACACTGACAATAATACGTTACTTTAAATCGAAAAAATCCCCACAAAAACAGCAATATAGATCTGAAATAATTGAAACTTGCCTCTAGGTTTTTCAAACAGCTGTGCAGGTTCCAAATCCAGCCAGAAAAAAAACCAAACTATTAAATGTTCTAATGTTCTCTCTGATCCCTTCTTGATATTTCAGAATCTCAAACTATTTCTTGTGAATTGTGTTTGCGGATCCACAATCAAATGATCCAGTTGTCATGACACCAAACAAACATGAACCAACTAAGACTTCACGACGCCAAACTCAAATAAAGATAGACCTCCCAAGTATAATACGAATGGACACAGTTGCACAGTCCTGTAATCCACGTAAACCGGTTGTGGGATTGCTTGACATGAAGGAACAATATTTGATAACCTCTCTATGACCAGGCAACTGGCTCCATTTGAGGCTCCAAGCAGCATTTAAACACAGGTTAGGAAGCATTAAAACAACATGCAGAGGACATGCAGAGGTTTTTTTTTATTATTATTTGTTTTATTATGTGTTTTTACACCGACAGCTCAAATCTGACTTGATACACAGACTCTGCAGAGACCGGAATGCGTCCCATGGCTTTCCGGCCTATGCGTAATGAGCATTGAAAATTGTGAATTTGGATTAACAGCAATTCCAATTAAACAGCTGACATGGCCAGGATGTTCCTGCAGATTTGAGCATGCTGTGTAAATTCATTTTTGCACTGTGCAAAGAAACTCAAAAAGAAAGCATGGTGGAATGGGACTGAGAGAGATGTCGGCCAAAATAATGCTAGAATAAATAAGGCACTAGAACAACAACAGACCAACAAGAATGAAACATACTTGAGAAATATAATCATCTTAAAATTCAGTGAATCCAAACAAAACAGTGGCAAGGAGTGAAGGAGAGGACTGTGCTTCGTGTATTTTTACCTTGTGCTCGACTTTGTTGTCTTGATCCTGGCCGTCTCCGGAGCAGGGGATGGAAGCGCAGGGTGACGCTGGAGGGGACGCCCCTTCCACCAGAGCGTCTCGCCCCCCAGGCGGAGGTTTACCCAAGCCGTCTACCTGCTCTACAAAGGCCTGCAGCTGGGTGTGCAGGGCCTGCAGCCTGCTGGTCAGAGCACCAACAAGAGGACGGTCCGCCAAATCGGAAAGCTCCGAGATCTGGGGAGCGGAAAGCGCAACCTTCGTCACACGGTTTGACAAAACCGACGGAGATAGAGGGGATCATGTAGAGTGATAATGAAAATGTGTTTTAGATTTAAAGATTATAAAATTTCATGCGAAACAGAAACAGACCAAACAGAGGGCGCGAACCTGGCAGTGAGGCTGAGGTTTCTCCAGGTCACACGGCTCTGCTGCCTCATTGCTGCAGACCTTGTGATACAGCGAAGGAGAGGAGGAGGAGGAGGAGGACAGGCAGTTAGACTCGGGGGAGGTCAGCAGCTGTATGGCAGTGGAAACCAAACGAGCCTGGTCCCTCATGGCCAACAAGGCATCACGGTCCTTCTGCCCCAGGCACCCAGAGAGCGGAGTCATTGGCTCAGCGTTGTCCTCTATCTTCTTTTTCTGTTCATCCATCTCCATGGCGTCGTTCTCACCACCTACTGGCTCTTTGCGATGAGGCGGGCTGATGAAGAAACAAGAGAGACCTCGTTTATCGCCTATGCAGTCGTTACGGAAGAAGATTTCGCACTGGAAAACAACATCTACACATACCTGAGAGGGAGGCACTCAGCTGAGTCTCCTGCTTCTGCATCTGTCTCCAAAGCCAGCCTCAACGAGGAGGACGAGGACGAGGAAGAAGGAGCGTGATACGAGGCGAGATCGCAGCGCTGCAGGTTGGACAGCAGCACGCGGTTCTCGTACTGCAGTTTCTTCACCTTCCCGCTCAGCTCTCCCACCTGAAGCCTCGCCAGTCTCAGTTCCTCCTCAGGGGTCGGCGTGTCGGTGCTGATGAGCACGGCCCCGTCCTGGACCGAGTGGCTGTCGTTCAGCAGCCCGTCCGTCAGGGACATCAGCGACTCGGCGGACAGCGCGGACGTCGCAGGCGGGAATTCGGATTTGTAGCGGTTGATCTCGTTCATCAGCAGTTTGTTTTGCTCCTCCATCTCGATCAGAGACCTCCTCAGCAGCTCGGCCTCCTCCTCCACAAACTGCAGGTGCCTCTGGAGCTCCATGATGTTTTCGGACGAGGCCCCTCCGCCAAGCACCACGGCCCCGGGACCAACGCTGGAAAGTTCTTGGTGGCCGTCTAGGAGTAAAGACAGTCATTACTTTCACACGAGGAAAGAGCTGGATTATAGATGTTTATTAACCATTTTAAAATGAGTCCTGGCATCTGAGGTGAACAGTAAAGAAGTGTAGGATGGCTAAACGTGCAAAAAAGGGGAAATGAGTAGGAAATATTAATTGTTAATCATGTGTAAATAATTGCACAGTCAATGATGAGAATGTGATGTTTAAGTTTCATCTAATGTTGACATGTGTGCCGTATGCAAGATGTGCAATATTATTATTATGTCAAATAACGTGACTATACGTCATCTTATTTATTTTTCAGGGTTTCTATTGTTTTTTTTTTCTTACTTTTTAAGCGAAGGAAATAAAATAAAACAAAACAACTAATAGGACTAACCACCTTGTGAGCCCTTCATTTCGTCCATCTCGCCTCGGAGTCCCCTGTTCTCCACCTCCAGCTCCACGATGCGTCGACTCAGCAGGTTGGCCTCCTCCTCGACGAGCTTTAGGTGAACTCTGACCTCTGCTTCGCGAGTGTGTGGAGAGTCTGCAACCTGAGACGAGTCAAACAGAGCAAACGGTGACCTCAAGCATCTCGACACATTTGCCTGAAAATGTTTAGCTAAGAGTCTGTTTGCATTGCTCGTACTGTTTTAAGTGCTTTTTTAAATTTTTAACTCAGCCGTTATTTATGCCTGCTTTGTCTTGATGAATGTTAATTAACTGTATTTCCCATTCAGACGCTTTTAAAGATTTTAAAGAAAATAAAGTTAACACATGCACATACGAGCAATTAAAAATCTAATGAGTTAAGAAAAGAGAATCTGTTTAATAGAATATAAAAAAGTTTGAGTTTAGCTTTATAGTGCTTTGATGGGTTTTTAAAGCAATGCAGCTTTTCCTCTGCAGGGTTTTTCTCAGGCAGGCCCACCGACATATAATGGCTTTATATGCCTCTTGTGTGTTTTGTGGGAAGAAAAGAAATGCAATAGTTTACCACTATAATTCACTAATGCTGTAATGACCACAACTTGTACAAAACAGGCAGCAAAGCCGTTTTGGAGTTACCGGAATTTTTAAAAACTAAACTTTTCCAGATAAAATTTTTCTTTGTTGTCACGATGGATGGATGGGTGGGTGGGTGGATGGATGGATGGATGGATGGATGGATGGGGTCTAGGACCCAATGACAGAAAATTGTTATCCTGGGAGGCAAAACAAAAGGGAAGAGGAAAGCAGGGAAAAATTGATGGGTAAAAGGGAAGAAAAAAAAAAAAGGAAGGAAACAGAAGAGTCTCGGAGGGAAGGAAGAAAAGAGGAAATAAGAAAAGCAATAAACAATGAAGGAAGGATAGATGAAAGGATATCCAGACATTTGAATAAATAAAGTCTGGAAAAGCAAATATTTTTCCACATCCATATTTTCAGTCTCCATATTCAAGACCTGGAAAACACAGATGGGCGTGTTCTCTACTTCTCCAGGCTGAGTTTACAACTATCTACTACTCGTGTCGTGCAGTGAGCAGCCTTTGAGTCCTAGCGGTCCGTCCTCTTCTCACCTCCTCCACGGTGAGCGAGCTGTTGACGTCTCCGTACAGAGACCTGTACTTGGCCAGCTCTTCCTTCATGGCCTCGCTGTCCTTCACCAACTTGGTCAGCTTCTTGCACATCAGGGCCGACTCCTCTTTGGCAAAGTGGAGCTGACACTTCAGGTCTGAATTGTCTTCCTGCAGTGACATGACAGAGGGAAGAAAAGCACTGAGGTGACAACGACAAAGATGAAGTCAGATCGCTTCAAGCACAGGATTGCTCCTCTTTGAGTCTGTAGCATTTAAAACTAGCAAAATAAAGTCCTGAAATGTATGAATTTTGGCACTTTTCAAACCGGACCAGTGTTTTCACGTCGTCTCGGACGAGAGCGAAAGCCTCTCCAACAAACTCTTTAAACTTTAAAGAAAGACATTTCCAAAGCTCTGTCTGACCGACATGTGGACCGAAGCCACTAAATGTTGAGGTCGGAGTCCTGCTGCGTTTGTATTTTGCTTGAATACAAGAATAAAAAACTCTTTGGGGGAAAACATCAGCAAACACACTCATTAGTGGTTTGTCTCAGACGCCATTTATCATCTGCAGAGACCATTCGCTACCTCGACGGCGAGAGGAACATCGATGTGCTCGCGAATTGTCGAGGAAACTTCCCGTTCAGCCTTCTTGTTTTAAAGGGGAAAAAAAAAAAAAAAAAAACTTTAAAATTTGAACCTGAATGCATCTCGCTCTTGCTGCAGCTGACCTCAGGTGACCGAGTGCACACATTCCCCAGCAGCAGCTCCGTGGCTGTGTTTGCTTTACGGCCTGTGGAGCGGTTCCAACCACATTAAACGAAGCGAGGGCAGCTGAATTTACAGCCATTTATGGTATGTGGTTTGAAAGGGGAAGCCAAGGCACGTCTTAGCGGCGCAGCAGAGACTTTGGTGAAAAGAAATACGTGCAAACGCTCAACACATTTCCTTCTGCTGGGTGTTCACCTCGTACACGTGGACCTTTCTGACTCGACGACGATGGCAGTAGTGATTTGTGGTTATGAACATCCCAGTACAAGGCATCGTAAGGCCAAAAATTAGCCGTTCTTTGCATTTCTGATGTTTAAACATTGATATAAAACTATTTAATTAGAATGAAATGAGTGGCAGAGAAGAAACGCCAGCAATACCTTTGTAAAAACTAATTTACTTTTTGCTCACTTTCCTTTCTGCAGTGTGTGTGGATGCATGCCGGATCAATGTCCATGTCTTCGCAGGTTTAAGTGGCTTTAGCTCCCCGAGGCAGCGGTGTGTTTCTCTTATCGATTATTGGAAGCACTCAGAGGAACGCCCCTTCAAGCAGTGAGTGTGTTTTTCCCCCGTCCCAGTTTAAGACTCACCTGTGGAGCAGGCTTCTTGTCTGGTTTGTTGCTGGACCGTGCTCCTCTTTTCTTCTGGGAGTTCTGCAGCAGAGACAAAGTGACATTCTCATTAGCAATATGTTGCACCTCTTCGATTCTGTTCAGAATGAAATCGGTCAGAAACAACAAGCATCGAGAGAAACAGCAGCAAAGAGGCTGCAGCTCTGTTAATAAGAAAATCTTTGTCGTCCTCAAGGTCTTTTATTAGAGACTAAAGTGCGAGTCTAAGACAAACTGTGAAAGAAAAATCTAACTAAATCGCAAAATGATAAATGTATCATAAGAGAGTCTTGTTTTGTTTCATGTCTCGTCTCTTACATATTCATTTCTACAAAAAAAGACATTTATGGGGCTCCGAAAGTACAATTTTAGAGTTGGCCACTTGCCGCATCAGTGAGATGTTTAAATACAAAGTCAGAAGTAAGAAGCCATTTAAAAGAAACATAACTTTATTTCATATTTCAGCTTATTGAGGGAATGAGACGGCGATACTTTCACGCTGGGCAGAGAACAGCAAAGCTGCTCTGTTCAATCCAGATGAGCTTTCCATTCCTGGGAAGGTCAGATGTGAACAGAGGATCAACATTCAGGAGGGAATGCAGACAGAAAGCTGCTGTTTATGTAATGCTGGCCACAGTAACCAAGGTAACGACAAAATATATGATACTAAAACCTAGTAGAAACAGGTTTTATTTTACTATAAAGATACAAAATTGGAAAGCGGTGATAACTTTGAAACAACAGCTCCCCCGTAGAAGCATCTCAATACCTTCTTTGCTACTAATATAAACAATTAACAGCTACTGAAATGAAAGGCATAAACACATATTTTCAATATTATTTTTCAACCTTTTTTGTGACAGTTTATGAGAAATTGGAATGAGCCCAAATTTATACAAGACGTTTTACAAAAAAAAAAAAATAAAAAAAATAAAACAAAGACTGGAAAGTAAGCTCAATGCTCTGATTGGTGATGTTCCTTTATATTATTTATGACTGGCTGACAGCTAAAAGCTTGCACGACCTGATCTCTGATGAAGAACAGGCACTTTAATTTTCATTTTAATGAAAATGTTTCCAACAGGAAAGCAAGCCAAACTGGGAAACTTAAGTTGTTGTTCTTCTCCTGGCCTTGGAGAAGACGTCATTGCCATGGCGATGGTGATCAATCCCATGGCGATCCCAATCACTCCAGGGCCACTGATAAGAGCGTGGACTTACAGCGCTGAGGTGGAGGTAAGGACTACAGAGATGCTGACACACACACACACACACACACACACACACACACACACACACACACACACACACACACACACACACACACACACACACACACATCTTCTGTTCATCCAAGCATCTGTTCTACCCAGTGAATCAGACTCTAATCAATCATCATTCCTTCTCTCAAGAGGCAAAAACAGACCTTCATCATGCAAACACACACAGCGCATACTCTGCAGTGCAAGAAACCAAGCTTATCTGGTTCAGCACGTTTCCATGGAAACAGGCTACTCTCCGTCTCTCCCTCCCTCCCTGTCAGTCTCGCTCTCTGGTTGCTGATCAGCAACAACAAAAGGAGGAATGGAGAGATGGGTGGAGAGGGTCGAGCAAAAGGGAATGACAAACAGCTGTTTACATTATAATGGAAACATAAAGTTAAAATGAATCTCCATGATCACAAACAGCCACGATCAGACGAACAGCAGCTACACGAGCACAGGGGCTTTTCTGTCTGATTCTCCGTCTCGCCATGGGTCTCCACCTGCTCTTTCTTCTTCACCACCTCATCCTCCTACCGAAAGCCCATTTCCAACCACTTCAGTTTCCATCTCCTGCTGGGCTGTCCTCACCCTCGCCCGTTCTCTCAAACCCACTCGGATGCCAGTTTGTTCAGGGGGCAAACGGGCTATTAGTGGCCCCGAACCGATCAATAGGACACCCCTGATAATGGAGCCATCGATTCTGGCGTGTCGGAGCTGTCGGGTCGGACTCTCGGCTCGGATCTGGGACTCTGGCGACAAATGGAAAACTGCTGGTGGACGTTTCCATTAGAGACATTAATGTACTTGTTCGGGTACCACAGCTGTCATTAAAAAGCCTTTAACAAATAAGTTACATTTTTTCAATATTAAAAGTAAAAGTACAAATATATTTCACTTGAAAACAAAACAGCTAACGTCTCTAAACATTGATCCATTGGTGATATTCCTCTAAAACTTTGAATGCATGTAAATAAAAACATTTACTCTTATATTTCAATCCACTTTATTTTATGATGAGACACAAAACAAAAGACGTCTGTGACGGGAACCTTCCTGCAAACTAGACTTTGCTGTTTTCTAAACCTGCACTGATTTTCCATGAGCGGCACGCTAAGAATAAGCTGACTGACTGGTGCGTGGAGCGAACAGAAAACTAGACTTTACCTCGACAATTAAACAGCTCCACAAGCTCTGGCACAAAATGCTGACTCGGCGTGTCAAGTGCTTTTCCTGAAATGTGTCACAGTTCTCTCAAATTCACAAGACGCTGAAACGGCAGAAGTTGTTTATTTTTCTCAGTCTGGGAAGGAACCGTTTTAAAGGTTAAGACTTTGGGGGCTTTAAAATACTTTTTTCTTAAATAATTTTTGTCCTCTTTACTCCGCTTGTAAAGAGGAACATGACTGCAGGTCCAGAAGAGACACACTTACATTATATGTCATTTCCCATCGATTCTCTATTGGATTTGGCTCTGGTCTATAAACTGGGTTATTTTAAAACATGATATGCCTTGGTCTAAACAATTTCAACATCCACCTCAGACTCATGACCTTTGCAGCCTCTAGCAGTTTTTCTTTTTTCTAGAATTGCCGAGCTTTCATCGATCTCCCCATCACCTCTGACGGCTTCTCCTTGTGACCAGAACACCTTCCGCCACATGTTGTTGTAGATGCTCACACCTGTGGCACCCTGCCGAAATCATTTAACATTTGAAAAATGATATAAATAATCAAATGTTTCCTTCTTCCTTGTCGTCATTATGGGACAGATTCCAGTATGAATAATCCTCCTTAAAATAACCAATCTGTCCTGTGGTTCAGCTTGGCCTTTTCATAAATAATATGCCGAGGCAACACTGAAAGTGTACTGGGGGCTCTTCATTATTTATCACGTGGAAGCCCACACACTGTGACCAGAGCCCTGCTCTCATGTTTCCGAGGCTGCAGATCTCCAGTTACACTGCGGTTAAGATAGCGAGTTGACTTACGTGCTCTCTGATAAGATATTCAACAGCTTCTGACGGACCCTCCCCTTTAGCTGTCTGTCCCTGCGGCGGGGATCTTTTCACGTCTTTCACGACAACGAGATTCTAAACCAATACAGAAGACATGTTGGTGGAAGGAGAGGCGGAGAGGGTTGGGGAAACGCAGGCAGCAGAGACGTAGTACAAGGTTAAAAAGAGACAAAAGTAACTGAACTTGTGGAAGCAGGAAAAGAAGCGGATGGTTCAGATGGCGGCGAGGAGGGAAGCACACAAATGACAGAGTCAGAATAGAATGTGGCAATGAAAAAAAAGGCTTAATTTCTCTGTCATAGAAGAAGAATCACAGCAGTGAGGAGTCTCCTCCCTCTAATCTCATCTGATCTGCGGTTCAACCAGCCATAACACACAGGGCAGGCCAGGGTTGAGCAAACTAAGGAGATCAGATAAGAAAGACAAAGAAAACAAAAAAAACTCCCAGCAATATGAAAGGAGGATGGTGAAATACGATGACATGGAATCAATAACAAACACAGCCAATGCAGAAGACGATGCAAAAATGATGAATATGTACGTATAAAAATGCACCATCAACATGAAGGAGTGCAAAATTTAAAAAAAAAAAATGTTCACGCAGCCAAAACAAGTTAGAAGTTTAGATGGAAAAAAACACTCATTCTGTTCTCTTGAGGAAGATATTCAGGTTGATTCAGCTGAATTGGGTTTTTCCTGGTTTGAGTTTGATAGACTGGGACAAAAGATTTCCCAAAGAGAAAGCGACTCGTACTCACTGGGAATGACAAAAGATGAGAATTGAGAGGAAGCGGAGCAGAAATCAGATTTTATTCCAATTTACAGACACATAAACCAACCAGGCATGAAATCCAGAGAGTCGCATGCAGGGAGAGCAGAACCTCTGGGTCTGAATTAGCCTGTCGGTGGATGGCTTCTGCCTGATTTGCAATTACTGCGGCTTAAAAAAAGCACATGTTCAGCCACAAACCTCAATGTGTGTTAGCGCATAATTGTGAAGTGGAAAATGTGTGTGCATGTGTGGAGGTTGTAGAAAACTTGAAAAGAATTGATTATCAAAGCTTTGCACTAACACACACTCCGTCTTTGTCTCTCTCTGGCGAAGGTTTGGTCTGAGAAACAGGATACTGGCATATCAGCATTACCATTACACACAATGGGACAAAGATTCGCTACAGCGCACACACACAGCGGTTGCATAACCAGTGTGTGTGCTAAATGTGTAAGACTAAACCGGATGGATGATTGACAGATCAGAGGAAATAATCTTTTGGCAAAAAAACAAAAAAAGTTGCCGATTTTTCTAAATGGCTTAGGCCATCATTTTAGGAAGATGACTTCATCGTAAAACTACTAAATTAGTTTATTTGGAAAGGTACTGGATTATTATGTGGTCCGGGAAAGGATTTATGTGCGTCAATAAAAAAAATACACATCCTGCCATTTACCACATGAAGTGATTAAAAAGCAGCACAAACACAGGCTGGTTAAGTTACACAGCGCACAAACCCTAACATGCTATTTATTCTCAGTGAGAGATGTTAAGTAGCTCCCTGCAGTTGTTTGCAGGCAAAGCGAAGCAGCTCAGCGCGTCAGAACGCGAAAGATAAGAGGGAAGCAACACCAGTGTTTTCCCAAATCCCCGGGCTTCTCTGCTCATTACCAAACACACACATGCAAACGCCCCACTTCCACACTCAGCGCATTGACACACAGTCTGTCATATACCCATCCTGCTCATGCCCAGGTGGGAAATAATCAGCCAATTTGCTATCAGCTTCCCGGAACATCAGATCACTTTGTGTGATGCAGAGTGAACTGAGAACCGGAAATGAAATATACCAAAATACCCAAAGCAGGGGTTTCAAAGTGTTATGTCAAGCAAGGCGACTGTTTTGAATTGCTTTTTCATGTTTCCACTCCCATCTCCTATTTATGAGCTTTGCAAGAAAGAAAATATGGTAATAAAATTAAAATGGGAGAATGCAGCAATTCTGGACTTTATGAAAAAAAAAAAAAAAAGTTAATGAGAAATACAAGAAAAACTACATCTGATAAAAGCTGCACACGAACGTTTAAATAGCAGCAACTCCAGCATGAGGTACCTATTTAAAAATAATTATTTCTTTTTTTTTTTTTAAGAGAACTTGGAGGAAAACTCAAACTTGGACAACAAACCAGAAAGCGAGCAGTAATGAACGCAACTCCCTCCGAAGAGCAATGAGTTCATGTTTGTGTTTTATTTTTGGAGTTGAAGGCTAAAATGAAACAATTCCTTCTGTGTTCTCATCACAGGAGCAGACGTGTGAAGAGAGAGAGAAAAAAGATGGAAGTAGAAATTGTAAGAGCTGGAACGCGAGGAGAGAAAAGCGGGAGAAGAATGTAATCTGAGTGTTGCATTATGCAGAGAAGAAGAAGATGCACAGAGTGAAAAATATCAATCAAACCGTTTCTGGCCATTATAATGTCTGAGATGTTAACTTAGTTTAGTTTTAACATCAGTATGAAACTTAGCTTCTAACTCATTAGTGTTGTAAAGGGCTATTTCGCAGCTTTTTTTGGTACATGGACTTATATCAGCTTTAACATTGAAATTTATCATTTTGTAGATCTGATCTGTGAATTTTGTATTTTCACACTTTAAACAAACTACTTGGCAACCATATACTTAAAGTATCAGCTTATTTTTGTTGGAGTTAAGTGTTTTCATTTATTTCAGGCATATATTCAACAAACCTCACATCTAACCTCATTTGATTGCGTATTTATCACCTGAAAACTTTTTTTTACAAAACCGTTCCCATGTTTTTAAGTTTTCCCACCATGTTTTCAGAGGAAACAATTGACGCAACCAAAGTGATGTAATTCAGCTCTCACTGTCTTGCGTGTGTGTATATAAGCGCAGTCAAAGCCAAGAGGCTAAATGCTCAATTAGGATGACATTAGCATAGCATTAGCCGAGCAACAAAGAGCCGCTGGGCCGACTGGAAACAGATGTGTCACCCTGCATGTCGCTCCCAGAAAGAGACATGTAAACCCGAGCTTCTGTTGCCTTCATTTGTCACGCGTAATCACAGGCCGTCGGAAATATATGTAAACAGAGGATAAAAAAAAAAAAAAATGAAAGCAGGTTTCGGGTGTTACAAAGAAAGAGAAAATCATTTTGAGCAGAAAACAAAGAAAGGTGCAGACAGGAGGCTTCCTTTGTCACCAGAAGCACCGCTGCTCACTCCCAGCCTCTTCCATCAATCGAAAAGCTTCTGTAAATCTGCCAATAAGTGTGTATATATTTGGGTCACACGCGTGTGTGTATGTGTCGACTGTGTGCTTCTTAATCTTAAGGGCAGCGTTTTACTGGGTAACCTTGAGAAAAAGAAGACATTTCAAACACAACACCACTGCTTTGACTGAGCTCCATGAATGTGGGTAAACACTCATCATCTGGGTTTAGCTGCCACTTTTGGTTCCCTGCAGCTTTGAGGCATCTCCCTTATCCTTCAAAGCCAAAGTGTTGCCAAATTTATTTTGCTGCTGCTCAGCAAACGTCTCCATAAACAGCGACCAAATTCTAAAAAAAACAAACAAAAACAAAAACGTTTTAAAGGACCTGGTCCTTTTCCTTTGTGTAATACTCAATGAGGAGCCACTGCACTGATAAAAACATAATCGATATTACAATGTCTGGTAAATGTTAGACACCTGCAGTATGCTCAGAGGTGCAGACACCATTTTTTTAAAATACAGATTTAAAATTCAATACTTCAAAAAGTTTTAAGATTCTCTGAATTTTATCAAATGGTTAAAGCATTAAAGTCCCATGAGCTCAGCGAGTTGGAGGATAAAGAAGAGGTCAGACTTTGTTTTATTAATATTTAATGCCATCACCTCCTCTATTCCGAGGAGCAAGCAAAGAATGCAGCATCCATTTCAGTCCCCGTCCCCTCGTCCCCCTGCAAATACACGCATCAGCAACCACAGGCCATAGTACGTTGCCGTGACGACAGCTTCTGCAGGCTGTCGCCAAAGCGCCCTGTTGGCAACGCATTAATGAGAAGACAGAAACAGGAAGAGGAGGTGGGGAAGTAAATGAAGAGGAGGAAAAGGTTGGCGACGACCGACAAGCGATGAGAGAGGAAAGAGAGGAAAGGACTGAAGGACTGAAGGACTGAAGGACTGAAGGACTGAAGGACTGAAGGACTGAAGGACTGAAGGACTGAAGGACTGAAGGACTGAAGGAGGGAGATCCACTGAGTTGAATCAAACACAAAGTCAGGAATCAGGATTTGAAAAGGTCCAGACATTTGTTTTGTTCTTTCTTTCTTTTTTTTTTTTTTTCTTTTTCAGAGAACGGGAGTTAAATCATCTAAGTGCCTCTCCGGAGAGCAATCAGCTGATCCCAATTTACATGACTGAACATCAACAGTAACCTGAAAGCCCACTCTGTGCATTCAGTGTAACAACCATGAGACAAAGACTGGACGTAAATAAGGAAGAGGCACACAGAGGGAGATTAGGCTCATCACAACAATACAGCCAGGCCTCATAAAGCGTAAAACTGTAACCTGAATATTGACAGAATGAATTAAAGACCTAATTGAAGGGAGTGAAATGTTTACAGCGCCACTTTCTGCTCGTTCATTAAGCTTCTTCCTCCACTTCTTTACGCAGCGAGACAAGGGGAACAGTGTTCTTCTGGGCAAGCTTAAGAGTAATGATGGTTCAACCGCAGGGCGAACTTTCACAAACACGATTTACTGTTCAACATCACTGCACATTATTGTGTACGTGCGAGCATTTTATCCCCTTCGGCGATCATAACAAGTAAAAAGGAAAAGATTAGTAATGATTGTCTACATCTGATTTCCTCAATACTAAAAGAAAAAGAGCCGATAATAACGAACAAATTACCCCATTTACAGCTAAATTCACAGATGGCACAGTCTATCCCTTTAAGTTGTGTTGCAAACATATTTACGCAAATGTTTCCTTACAGTTTAATGTATCGCCATTAAAGTTTCTGAGTCATTTACATCTGAAAACTAGCACGTTTTCAAGACATTCGCCATGCCAGCGTCACCAGCTGAACAGTTCATCTCGAGCGTTTGAAGCAGCAAAACCTTTTGTCTCTGACTAAAACCAGGCATCGGCTTTCAGATGCCTAAAACTGACAAAACACTCATTTAAAAAAAAAAAAAATCCAGGTTACGGTAAGATATCTATGTCATTTAAATGCAACTTCAGCCCCAATTTATTTTTTATTTTTTTTGCTGCTTTGGAGGATCATGGTTTGTTCCTGACGTCTCTTGTGCCACTTGAAAGACTAATAGTCCCTATTGGGTTGTTTGGGGGTTGACAGATTGCTGCAGCAAGGTAAATCACTGAGCCTAATGTTAACATGCTTATGACTGATAGCTCTAATAATAGCTTAGTGGGTAAGAATTAATAACCAAGTGGCTGAGAAAATGGATTAGAGGAACGTGACAGACGGAAAGACTGAGGTTATTCTGCCGGCAAGATTAGCTGGTCTTACCATGTTTACTAACTGTGACAGTATTTTCTATTTCATTCAATGATAATGATGAAAACCATTTTTTTTCCCTGTTTGACTTCATAGTGACTGATAATAAAGTGAAATCAAGACAACTGATGAACACACTTTACATTAAGAAGTACATGCCGGTACAAAAAAATCAAACAAAAACATACTGCTTTTGATATCTTGAAAACTAAAATAGTAAGGAATGATTTTCCTAGCTTTAAAATGTCACCTTGCATTATCAAAAACAGGGTTTTTTTATGTTGCAAAACCCTGTGGCTTCTCTACTTCACGCAGAGAAACCATATGTGAAATCAACACACCAACACACAGGGTCTCCATCTGGTGAGTGTGACACTATGGACGTCCCGGCGAAGCACAGAGCAGCACCCTTTTAGACCCTATAAATAGAGAGCATCATGTGCAGTTCACACCTCCCTGCTCCCTTTCTGTCAAACTGAGCTTTCTGACAGGAAGCGGCATCTAATGAGTTGAAACCTGAAGTTAAACTCCTGTTCCTGAATTGCAAAGATTAGAATGAGTCACAGTCTGAGATCCTAAAAGACAAAAGAGGAAGATGCCTTATGCAAGTGCCAGATGTAACTGTAACAAGATGACAAGGAAAGAAATGATCAGATGCTTCAGGATTATATTTGGTTCGTCCAAATGTGGAGCAAAATGAAACATTTTATCCAGACCTGAATGAATTCTAAATTATGACTGTGTCCTGTACAGCACAAACAAAAGAAATGATTATTTCCAAAAGTAGCACATGTAAAGTGCTATTTGTGTGTAAAGCTAACTCTGTATATAATTTGAACGCTCTTATCTCCATTCTTAAACATGGTGGTGGCGGTGTCATGTGGTGGGGATAGTTTTAATTGGGACTGACATGGAAGATGTCAAGTCTACTTCCATATATTTTACAAATCCAGTAAAATAAATGAAAATTCTGGTTGTATTGTGAGAAAGTACATCCACGAATCTGAATTGAATTTACTACAATAATCTTATACGTAAAAAACCTAAATAAATCTTGTGACAATAGTCAACATTTTGACAGTAAGCGGCTTTATTTATGTTTCAAACAGGCCTCTTTTCCTTGTTCCTGCCAACACATGCAAGGGTAGCCCAGGTACATTTACCTAATCTACCCTTATTTAGACACATTCAAGGGCTAACTTGCATGTACACCAACTCACCCTTCCGACCTCCATGTGGCTGGTAGGAAATGCGATTCACAAATTTAATTAGTCACAATATCTTGTCACACTCCGCCTTACACCTGACAAACACACAAGGCAGCAGTGACAGCCAGTGGTATATCACAGTGTGCTGCATAAGAAAGACAGTGAAGTGGAGCACGTATGACAGCAAGCTGACTGGGTTCCTGGGTAATTGGCAGTTCGAGCTGCATCAATTAAGTGTGTGCATGTGTGTGTGTGTGTGTGTGTGGTGTGTGTGTGTGTGTGTGAGCACGTGTCACATCCAGCTGCAAATAGTCTGCTGGATAAAGAAAGCTACAGATACATTAAACACTCTCAACGATCACAGACGTAATAAATACTGCGTCAAACATTTGGCTAAAAATTATAACTTCGGTCAATTAATTAGAGTATATTTGATTTAAGGTATCGTAGATAAAAGACAGATAACCGCTGAGTGTCATAAAAGCCAACACGCTGAACCTTGCGGCGCTTTAAATAATAACTGCCTGTTTTATCTCAGTGAAAGCAGAACAATATCCGGTGCTGGCAGACATAAAGGCCTGACCTTTAGATGTGACCGACAGTTCAAACACAAAGACAAACGCGTTCTTCACACACAGCCAGAGGGTAATTTCACCAGACACTCATGACACTCCTAATGTAAATGGTGTGGCCCGACAACTCATCTCGCAACTTTGGCGACGTCCATACAGAAGAGAGAAAAATTTGTTGGGAAGCCGGGGGAAAACAAAAAAAAAAAATCAAATCAAATAAATTAATCTTTTGTAGAAGTTGAAGTAGTTTTCGTTTTATTTATCTTGGATTTTTTTCTTTTAAATCTTCCAGTACCAGTGTTAAGTTTTCTTTACAAAAATGAAAGTTTATTGATCTTTAAAAGTGCCAACTTGCGTTAGTATGTATGCCATTATCAATACGTCACTTGAAAATGGTTTCAAAACAACAATATTATTATTTGTCGCAATAACTGCTTGGGCAATCCGGATCTGGATTTATCATCCAGATCCGGACACTATAGCTGTAGCTGTGTTTTCCTTCATAGACCTTTGAGATTTTGTTAGAGAAAACTGAAAATGACACACCAGTGGGTCTTTCTACAGAATAAGGATCTACAGTAGATGGCCAAGTCAGCAGAAGTTGTAATAAATCCTCCTTTGTGACCATATCAGTCCCAATACTGTGGAAAAACTGTGGAATAGAATCCATCAGTGTATGGCGTTACTGTGAATCGCTAAAAGCAATTAGCAACAGTTTTTTTTTCTTTCAACTATTTTGCAGTGCAATAAAAGTTAATCATTTTAAGTATTTTAACATGTCAAGGGTGTCAAAACACGTGTCTTCCTCTCCATTTTTCGTTCCCTCTCTTTCACAGCATAAAATTAGATTGTAGAAACCATAACCGTGTTGCTGTCGGTGATAACGAGCATCTCAGGTGAGCGCGCGCTGATGTGTCATCCTTTCACGCCAGCTGGGACACAACTGTCTTCAGAAGTTCATCACAAGGCGTTAAACTCGTCCCTCTTCCTCCTGTTTGTTCCCGTCGTCTTCCTCGTGGCCATTCTTCCATCTGACTCCAGCTATCCTGGCAACCGCGTGTTGACAGGAAGTCAAACAGGATATGACAGGCTGACTGGAGGCCTAACTTCTCGCTCCGAGCAAAAAGCGATGATGAGACGCCGTCTTGTCCATAATTGTTCTCACTGACGGGGAGAAGCTGTGGCTTTTCGAGGAGTTTAAAATGTAAAAACAGTTGGGGGGTATTTAACTAATGAATTGTGATATGGAAAGCCATTGCTCTGTGCTGTGACACAGTTTGACCTGATTCTATCTTGTTACAGAGGACGCTCTGGTTTTAAAAGCGACCAAGGCAGATGCTGACCCTGGCACAGAGTCGAGCACAAATGAACAAGGGGTTTTTAGCTGTTAACTTCGGGTGAAGGAATGAGTTAAATGTGGCTTTTAAATGGCCGGCTTATCGACTCGCAGCATGGCGGAGGTTATTACACAGAGGGGGATGTGTGCAGGACGACGATGCTCCTGATCGCTGATAAGCAACCAAACAAAGAGGTAATCGTATGGGGTTTTGTCTGGCTGTTACTGTCTGGTGAGCAGATTTAAAGCTACAATATTAAGCAGGCGAAACATAAAGCAGAAAACAAACAAACAATATAAGCGTGAAAAAAGACAAGAAGATAACTAGACGGTTTGTGGAAAGTTATAGGTAAATGGAAGATATGAAGTAAGCAACCTGCTAAAACAAGAAGCCTTTTAGTTGTGTCTTTCTTTCTGAAGGGGCGAGCCAGTTTTATAAGAGAAAAAACACATTCAGTATTGCACCACTAGAGTGTCAAACCCAGAACTCTGCGCTCACTTGCTCCACATCAAGGGCGGTGGGTCATTTTTCTGATTCTGTTGCAATATTTTTTTTCTGCGGCAAAGGCTCTGGCAGAGATTAAGACCCCTGAGAGGAAGACACAGAAATGCCCGTATGCAAGCGCTCCCACTCAGCCACTTGGACTCGCTCCACTGCTCCCATCAAATCAGTGCTGGGACCAACTATGTGGTGGCTATTAATTTTTGACCTCGGTGTGGCGGACGAACACAAAACTGCATTACTGACCCTCCAGAAAAGTGCAGGGGAAACCACCGGAGTGCCCAAAGAAAGCTCAGGGAGGGAGGGTGCAGGCAAACACTCATAAATCCCGGTAGAAGCCGACCCGTCTGCGCTTAATGATCAATTCACTCTGCAGTCAGATACCCGTTTCTGTTTGGCAAGATTAGAACAAGAAGCTAAAAGTTACGAATGCTATTTAAGCATTTTTTTTTTTTTTTTACACTTAATCTTTATTTTTCCAGTTATGCCCATCAGGACCAAATATCTCTTTAATAAGTGAGACCTGGCCAAGACAACAGCAGCTTAATTACAAAGAAAGCAAACAGAAAACGTTAAAATGTGCTCCCAGAAAAAAAAAAAACTGCCTAGCGAAGTTGAAGCTCAGATTGCAAATTGTTCCAAACACGAAGTGCAGAAAACCTAAAAGCTTTCTAGTCCAGGTCAGGTCATACTTTTGGGAACAACAAATTGAAGAAGATCCACAGATCTAAGTTTGTAACTCCCATGTTTTCTTATTAAGCGACAAGACAGATAAGGAGTATTGCCCAGAATAGTTTATAAATAAACACATACCAATAACCGAGTAGTCGTATATATAAAGATGTCCAGTTAACTTTGAAAAACAGTAACCATATTTGCTCCCCTGAGTTTCTTTTTTGTGTTTTGTTTGGTTTTTATGAAGTTAAGTCAACTTCACAGTTGTGTGGAACCAGTGAGTTTCTTTTTACTGTAATCAGACAAGGTGCAAGTCCAGAGCCTGAAAGGCTGCTGGGGATGTTTGTGCTAATTATGAGAAGGTCTATTTGAAGGAGCGATGAAAGCCATTTGTAAAATAGGCCATGGGGACATTTCATATCCGCCTCATGTAATTAATGGGTCGTTGACTCATCAGTTTTCTTGAAGCCCCGCTTATTTCATTTCCGCCCGTGCAATTATGCAGAAGTACACCTTCCCACTGGATTAAGAAAAACAAATCTTTTTCAGACGGTGAAATCTCATCGGCTACAGATGGACGAGTGGATGAACTGTGAGAGGGTTAGCGGGTCATTTAACCACTGATGGTCCGGCTCCGTGCACCGTCATGATTCCCTTCAGTAGCCCTGTTTTCACCCTGATGACCCAAACTATTCTGTAAAAAAAACAAAAAACAACAAAAAAACAAAAGCCCAGCGAGTTGGAGAGGACTAATCCTCAGCAAATGAACCTTGACAATCGACCACTTTCAAAGGATTTGCTTTTCGCCATCACCCACAGGCCAGGTATGGCAAACTGTACAGCTTCAAGAGGCATGAAATGTTTTTGAAGTCCAGCCCAGATGAGTTAAAAGCAAATTCACACAGCGCTTGTTTACCGACTCCACAGAACCCGTTACTCTTTCTTTGTCTCAAAGAGGAATCCTCACTGAAATCTGTGTTTTGTTTTGAATTCTTGGATCATTTTACATTTAAAGACATATATAGTAGCATGCAGAGTCTTGTAACAGCTCTGTCCAGTTTATGTTTAGCCGTGGCGTGGCATGGGGTTGAACTTCAAACAATTCTGATTTAAAGGATTTCAAAACATGTTTTCTTAACTGCAAAATTATTTTCTAAAGTTCTTGAAAAATAATATATGACTCCAATACATGCTATTTCAAATTATATGTGAAATTTGAGAATTTCTACGACTATGATGACAATTGATGGGTTAAATCTCCACATGCTCACTAGATATTGATACATGTGTATCTTGGATGCTCAACAATCAATGCCAACTTACAATAGCTGTTTTTTTCTTAGAGTTTGAAATAATAGCCCTCTTCACGCCGCAAACTGGACTAATAAAATGATAATTAGAATCTGTCCACTGATGTGCTCTGTCCTCGAATCAAATATAGTCATATATGTCGATGCTTGTGATGCAGAAAATTCAACATAAAAAATAATATATCTCTTTCCTGCTAAGCCCAGTGCTTTATCGGCGTGGTCATGTTTTCCTGGTGAAGATGCGAACTCTGCAATGTTCCCTGGATGTCCTCTAGAGCCAAAAAGGACAATCATAAATCGTCTTTACCGTGGGATTACAGAGTCATCCAGTCCACTGAGCATGTCAGCCCTTTCACACCAACCAAACCCTTCCCTGTGATCCCGTACGATATTAAATACTTACATTCTCATTTTACAACCCACTTTCTGATACCTCGGCTCCTTCACCTTCATTGCTTTTCTGTAGTCTTTCCACTTTTTAGAAGTGTTTGGATTTCATACAATTTCCAAATCTTACTTGTCGGACCTCCAGCTGAAAAAAGGAAGGAGAGAAAAAAAAAATCTCTTTTTGGTTTCAGTTTATTTCACTTTGTCCAGTATTTAAGCAAGCAGGAGTTTAAAGGTATCCAGGAGAAGTAAAATAAATAAAAACAGTTCGTTGTAAGGAGAGTAAAACAACTTCAACGTAGCATTAGCGTCAAGTAGCATTTGGGAATAATGCTGCTTGATGCTTCGAACACAACATGAATGACCTTGGCTCCTCTTTCCTTTGCTCCCTCTTTAGGCTGTGTCTAAGAAGGCATGTGCAGCCCTGCAACATTTTTCAGCAGGGTTAGGGTAGCGCTAACCCTAACCCTAACCCACATTTTAAATTTCATTCTGAGTGAACTTTAAAATGTGCTAAAAAGTTTAAACCACTTAAAGTAGCAAATGTAGTGAGAACTTGTAGGAATGAAACACTGCGATATTTCTGAGCGGAAAGTCTCTCCTGTGAAACCTGGAATATTTACTCAGTTCAATAAAACAGAGTTAAAATTTTCTTAAAAATGTTGACCTCCTGCTTCGCTAGTTTAAAAGACTCTTTTCAAAATACACATAAAACTGTGAGAGGCAGGAACTTTCTTAAACTACCTGTAAAAGCGGAGGCTTATTAAGACCCACTGAAATGTGAAAAAAAAAACTACAAAAAGTCAGAAAATCTCAAAAATTCAAAGATGCAAATATAAACTCAGACAGTGTTTCTCACAGAAAAATTCACTGAAAGCAGAACAGTCCCGAAATCAGACTGACACCATGAGACGTGAAGCCTAGTCTAAACCTGAAGCAGAAACATGCTACTAGTCTCACCATGTAGATCAAATTCTCCGCAACTGTTCCTGAAATGCTAAAGCTAAATATAATGTTTGAGTTAGGTCATAAAAGAAAACAGTTCACGCTTCCTTCTTTGAATCAGTTAATCCATTAAATATCGTAAATATCAACACATGGGCCCTTTAAAGCCACATTTCTCTTTAGGCACAGCAAAGTATTCACATAATGTCCTTCTGTTTCCTCCCTCTTCCAGCCACTCTGTCAGCCATTGTGTGACTTCGTTGCTGCTTATCTTCTCTCCTCAGGCCCGCTCCAGATCCCCACAGCTCCTTTCTGCCCCATTAACCAACCAGTGACTGTTTCTGATCTGGGTGACTGGATGAGACTCCCCAACATGCCACAAGTGAACGACGTCTCATAGATCATCACCGGCTGCGTTGCCGTCGTTAATATATAACTGGATGTGAAATCACGTCTGTTTTTGAGTCAAACATATGAAACATATGCAGAGAGTGAGAGCGTAGCTGAAAAACTGTTTCGCATTTGCAGTGTTTGCAGACGAGGAAATCCTGGATGTGCCACAGATTATATCATTTCCACTATGAGCTCACACAGCAACAAGTCCATCACTATAGCAACAATACAAACAATCTTCTGATGATAATTCGCTGACAAAGACTTATTTATTTATTTATTGATTTAAATCCAGCCCTTCTCTTTCCTTTTCATTAACTGCTTCTGTTTTACAAATCTAAATTCACTTTGTGGTTTTGTAAAAGACGGCATGCTGCTGTTTCCTTCATGCACGATTCCTCTCGTTTGTCATTCTCATGCATTTGTTGTGTGTCTGCTGCCGTTTAATTAGTCATAATTTGTTTAACTATTATTTGGGATGCATTGTGAAGGAGCATCCCTTGAAAAATAATGTCTAAAAACTAAAGTTTTCTCCAGAGGCGCACCACTCAAGCATTCCAGGATTATTTAAGAAATAAAGGACATAATAAAGAATCTTACAAAAAAAAAAATGTAAGTAAATCAAGAAATTATAAAATATAAGACATAGATGAAAATATCCCCAACTTTTATCAGATTTTTATTAATCTAGAAAGTGCACAGAAGTGCATTGACTGATGCATTTATAGATTAATGTCCTGCATAGGAAACAAACAGATTTGGTCGATTTATTTATTCACCAAACCTTCCAGAATTGTTGCTCTAAAATAAAACAACAACATCAAACTACTCTTTCCAATTGTGTAACACCTTTGCAAAGATTTCCTGACAGGTCATGCATTCGCTTCATCTCCTTTGAAGGACCACATTTAAAAATTTTTTATTTCTTTGTTTTTTTGCAAAGAAGCAAAAAAACGAATGTTTCTTAAATTTCAAACGGTGACGCTGCCAACGAGACATAAACACAATTGCAGCACATTGCTCTGTCTGTGCAGAGCAGCACACAAACACAAGCAGTGTAACCATGGCAACCGCAGTCCAGCCAGACTATAGCATCAGCAGGAGGTGCCAGCTACTCATTTTCCACGTCTCCATTTCCACATCATAACAACGGCCGGCAGCGCGCTGATGATGTCACCCCGCCTCGCCGTGCGGCCGGGCGAAAAGCAGGAGGGGGGGAAGGGAGGAGGGCAGGAGAAGAAAAGACAAAACTGAAAAGACACGAGAAGAGAGAACAGAGGAAGGGGGGAGGACAAAGACAAAGAGAGCAAAAAGGATCTTTCCAAACACAGCAGACAAACACAGACACGTGTTTTCACAAAGGACCTGCACCTGCAGCCTCGTGGTAATCTCTCCACAGCGGCTTATGTGGAGCTGAGCGCGGCCGCAGCACCACTTCTACACCCAGCAGACCTCATCCTTTTAATGCACCAACAATAAACTCCAGCATCCATCAGCCATTATTAGCAATAAACCTTTCGGCCATTAGTAATAAACACCAGCAGCGACAATGCAGCCTTCTCTGGGGGGAAATTGGCAAAGATCTGCGACCGGTTTTATTACATCTCGATGTAAGTCGGGCTCTTGGTGCGCTTGCTCTGCTTTCTGAGTTATAAGCGATCAGTGTGATTGCATGGGCGACGTCTTCATTTGCAGATTTTTCTTTTTCAACCCAAAGAGGTGTTTCCTCATGCTTGTCAAGAGGAAACTACGTTTTGACTCCAAAAAGGATTACAACCCCCATTATTTGTTTTTTAAATTCAAAATAAAACCACTCCTTCCTTCCTACCATCCTCCTCACTGGCAATAAACTACGGTCCTCGGTCAGTGTTGGTTATGGCAGCAGTTTTAAGCTCATTTCTTGTTCAGACTGTATACCTAGAAAAAGATGATGGACACTAATAGCCTTGTTAGAGTGGAACGCTTTCTCAAAAGTCCCATAAAGATGAGCAGTTAAGAGAAGTATGTCCAGTCATATTTTAAGACACCGATTACCAAATAAAAGCCTTTAAATATTCTGATCAGGTTTAAAATAAAGCAGAAAATACAGCAGAGCAAGTGACACTTACTTACCCCTGGTCTAGTTCACAAAACTTAAAACGTTTTGTCGCCTGTTGAGACCCGTGTATGAAGCATCCAGTCACCAGCGTCGTCTGAGTGACGCGACACACCAATATTTATCTACACACACAATAACAAGGTCTCCATGACATGTAAGATGGAAATGTGGCTCCAGTCACATTATTGGATGCTGCAATGATTTAACCTGTTTGGACAAATTTATCTATTGGCGGCAAAACGTGAATGTCACATTTTACTGACACTGACTACTCCTGCAGAGTTTGGAAAATAACATTTAATTCATGAGCCCAGAGCATCTCCAGATTATAGCAGCAGTGAAGACATACTTAAAGGGACAGCACGTGCAATTCAGGTCAAAGAAAGGGAAAGTACGCACTGTGATTTCAGTGCCACAGGTTGAACCTACGAAGTCCATTTAAAAAAAAATCAATCATCCCACCAACATGTGGCACAGTAATCCTCTTTGGTGTTGGTGTCTTCCTCGACCCACGATGATCCCCCGCGGACCCCGGCGTCTCCCCACAGGTGAGATAATCAGCACTTCAGTTTGCTTTTAAAAGCTGTAAACCTCTGAAAGGCTGAGAGTGAAAGTTACTGACTCTCCCATCTCCTCCATCTGCTCATTTCTCTCCCAGCCCGTTGATAATGATCTCACACGCTTGCCGACTCTGTAGAGTGCATTACTGCATTTATCCCTCTGGTTTCATACCGACTTAATTCCATCTCACTTTCACCCTGTTGTTATTTATAGCACCTGTATGTTTTTACGTTATGAAACATTCAGTGGATAATTCTTTTTTTTTTTGTTTGTTTTGTTTTGGAGGTTTTGTTGGCTCCAGTGGTGTTTATTTGAAAGTAGTTAGAGGATAATGGGACAGGGGGAAGACGCACGGCAAACGTCGGCACCTGCGACCACCGCCACGAGGATTATGGCCTCAAAACGTGGGTTGTGCTTTGCACAGAACTTTTTTAACGTTGGCCAAAAACTTTTGGTCATTTTGGTCTCATAAATGCCACTATGGGTGGACGGCTGCGTCTCTTTCGTTTAACTAACTCTGCTCTGAACGCCACAGATTTCCTCATGGGGCCAATTGTTGTTTATGATTCTCCAATAAACCTCAGAGGGCTTCGCAGAACAGCTAGAATTATACTGAGCTCTAATTACAGGACGGTCAGACAGACTGATAGTTATTTAGTGGACTTTGTAGGCAGATCTGTTTTATTTTTTGGGGGGCATGATTTAAAGTACCACCAGACATATTTTTGTCCAAATAAAAGAGGTATTGAGGTTCATGTGACCTTTTACTTGGAAGAGCAGCAGACCTTTGTATCAAGCAGAATTGCATGCTACACCTTCCCTCCTACTGGGAAGTTATCACTTTTCTTCATGTTTAAATTTTGGGTAACTAGAAATATTTTCATATCTGTGAGTATGTAAAGAAGCATTGTAGATCATTTCAAGACAAATTTTTTCAATAATTTATATGCCAAAATTGTGTTTTGTTGCCTCAGGGCAACATTGAGCAGTCGGGGCCCCTTTTGTTCAGACAATATTATTGTGGTGTGTTGATATGTAGATGATTACAAAATGATTATCACAGCCAATTTTTTTTTACTTTATTATTGACTAACAGCAACAGGAGATGGGTGCAGGATCATTTTATGGACAAGAGGTGCATGGTTCATCAGTTGGGGTTAATCCCGATGAAAACACGAGGATCCACTGTCCAACCATTATTTCATCGTTTGTTTATCCTCAAAATTAACTTCAGTCCCAAGCTGGTCATCAATTAACAAATGGCCCTATTCCAAGACAGGCAAAGACTGAAGCAATACCGGCCAAAACCAAACATATGGGTCTGCAGGGTCCTTCACAGGGCTGGTGCAGATAGTGTTCCTTTAAAAGCTACACAGGGTGAGTTGTATAGCATCTCCATATGGGAGATGGTGGAAATGTTGTCCTGTGCTAGGATCAAAGTCTACCAAGGAATCAGAACTAAAAACTCTTTAAAAAAGAGCCTGCAGCCCCAAATCCAGTCACTGATGTGAATCTGGTTGCTACCACCCGTAGATAATCAGATAAACTGATGGTGATTCACAGGCCTATGTCAATAATCAAGAACCAGAAATGTGATGTACACTCTTTTTCACATCATCAAGCAATTCCTTCCTGATGTTTTACATATAATAGGGAAAAACAACTGATAGCAACATCCTTAGTGACTCTAACTCTGCAAAACCTACACATGCACAAACACACAAATGCTCGTTTTGCTCAAATGATGAAATTTAGTTTTTTATTTTATATTTAGTGAGTTGGAACCATGTGTAATTTTCGCCAAAAAAAGTTTTTTTTTTAATGAATATAGTTTTTGTTTGATTTGTATTTCACTTCTCATAATCACCATAGAAAACCTTGGTGTTTTAGACTCCTGGCAGCACAACGTTGCCCTGAAGCAACAAACCCAAAGCTGGTTCCGGGCGGCATCAGGGTCCGATTTTATGATTGGTATGCAATCAGGGACCAAGCTCCCAAAGAATGCAGGGAAATATTTTTTTCCCCCAAAAAACAAAAGGTCATGCTGTAGAGGGTTAAGTTGATCAATTCAAATGTTGCTCAAGATAAAAGACTTGTTGCTTTTGACTTTCAGGCTGGCATTTAAAAAAAATCCAGCAGCTGCAGAGGAAATTATACCTGACATTTACTAACATTTGAGACAGTGTTGCTGGAAGCCCACTTTATGACACCTACAAATCTATTCTGTGACAATGAAAACCTCTTCTTCAAATTTGGTAAGAATTTAGGCTTAATTCATTTCTTTGTAGGAAAGTTTAAAATAACAAAACAGTCCCTTATATACAAATCAAGGCAACATTATGAAGAAATGTCTTTTAAGCTTGTCAAAAGGTGAAGCAGCATCTCGCCAAGACTCGTTTTCTGGAAGTGCATTAGCATTCGCGCAGAGCAGGCTGCAGGAAAAAGGTGAGCACTTAGTGAAAGCTGGATGGCTGCTTTTAATGGCGCTCATACCAGTCAGGGATACTCGTCAGAGAACAATGTGTTTCGACGCTTTAAGTACATCCGTTATGTCTCTTTTAAGCAGTACTTATTCCCGCAGATCTGACAAACTCTTCTTCTAAATAAACTTATGGATATGAACAAACAAACAAAAGATGTTTCCCTTTAATTTTGTGGATGGACAAAATTGTAAAAAAAAAAAATAAAAAAAAAGAGCTGCTTGTGATGGTCCCCACTCTCTGATCTAACCGCAGGGCTTCCATCACTGAAAAGTGTCGATACATCCAAGCATCCATCCTCCCTCCATTCTTCTTCTTTGTGCCCTCTGGTCGTCTCGTCTTGGCTTTCTCTCGTGTGTTCTCGCTGTTATTACGACCCAGTCGTTGCTCAGCGCCTACATCAGTGATTTGACCAGTTTTTGGCTCAGGGTGTCTCAGGCAGGTTCACGTTACAGTTAGTAAGGCATGAAATTACCCCTGCTGCCCCCGCTGTGCCCCCCTCTTCTGACAGGAGACAAGATTTGAGTTTAGGAAAAGCTAAACACTGCTAATGGGTTTGTAGGAGACGATGAGGGACAAATTGCTTGCTTGTTGCTTAATCTTATCGTATTATTACTAAAAAGGACTCCGGAGTTCCTTTATTGACGGTAGGAAAAAATAAGTATTTGTACATAAAAACCTTCAAATCTCGTGCAGTGAAGAAGTTTTTGATATGAACAAAAATCTATTGTGAGAATTTTATTTTTGATGTGACTTTGTGATTAATCACTATATCCAGAATCCCCTTCTCTTATTCATGTTTTATTTATTTATTTATGTTTTTTTAGAAAACCTGATTTCAGTCACTTCAGCTAGTTGGTCTTTGGGCCCGGTTCCTCTGATTCCTCTGTTCAGATTTCTTTTTTTTTTTTTGTTTGCTCCCTATAGAGCTGACCTTCGAATTACCTGGAGTATCTCTTTGTTTCTTTATTTTGTGGAGGCCCACCCCCCTCTCTCCAGCAGTGTCTTTGCCCCTCAGGCAACAGCCTGCATGGATTGTTAAAGTTGTTGCTGCACCTGAGATTTCTGAGACCCTCTTGTCCAGGGTGGGTCCAGCAAGTATTTGCAATAATTTATTCATAAAATTGCAGCTCATCTTTTTTTCCATTTCTGTTTGCTTGCTAAATGAAATGGAGATTGAATATATATATATATATATATAACATTATTGAAGTATAAAAAAGAAGATAGAAAAGACAGAACATGCAAGTTCAACACTAATACAAAAGCATCCAAACTAAATCCATATCAAAGCATTAAGAGTGTGCCTCAATAAAAAAAACAACAAAGCAAAGCCTGATTAAAAAGATGAGCTTTATGAATAATCTTAAAAGGACTCTCATAGACAGACTAGGATCTGATTTCACCAAGTAGAAATAATCCTAGCTGACCTAGAAAAGGAAAAGTTTTGTCTGATTCAAAATCAGATGACGGGGGGGAAAAGATGTACGTCTTTTTATGCAGTGCATGTTTACATCTGGGTTTTAAATGTAAACACACGCCAATAATTGGACTGTTTAACCTCTATTGATGTGCAGAATATTGTGCAGAACACAGCAGTGAAATTCAGGGTTTGTTCCATCGTATTAAAAGGAAAACTTACTGTGACTGTGAAGAAGCATTTAAATCTGTGTTAAATAGACACAGATTTAAATGTCTCACCCAAATCAGAGACCCACATTAATCGGGTCTCTGATTAATGTGTTGCCAGTTTGTACATACAAACTAGCAACAGTCACATCCACAATTGATTGATAAGGCATGATAAGAACTTTTTATCTTCCAGCCAGATGGCAGCATGCAGAATTCAGTAAATTTCTGCATGCCTTGTTTGCTATAAAGCCAGCAGGAGTGTCGTGCGGCTCTGCGGTTTGCCCTTGTGCTGCTCTGATTCTTTTTGTGCATGCTTCTCTGCAAGGCCTCAATATTCCTAACCGACTTTCTTCTCATCTACATTACATTATTTGTGAAAACAAGAGGGAAAGTCTCTCTCTTCTTATGCAAGTGTGTTTGTGTGCAAGTGCAACTGCTGTCGGTCCCAGTTGGTACCTGTGCAGCTGGGATCGACCCAGAAAACCCCTCCTGGTGAGATTCCCCTCGTCTCACCCTGACTTTCCTCTGGTTCACTCCCCTTTCTTTCAAAGCATTCAATCTTTGTTTGTGCTTCTTCTTCTTCTCCTCCTCTCCTATTTTCAGAATTCACACAATTTCCCCTTCGGGCTTTAACTCCTTTTAAGTTTTACTGCATGATATTCACCATGTCTTTAAAACCTTGCTGTTATACTTTCATTTCATTACTATCAGTCATCCACAATTTATGAGGTCAGTGGATATTTTTCTTCCCCTGCCTGCATCTCATCCCTTCTATCTCAGACTCTCCAATTGGCTCTTTTTCAGGTTTGTCACACAGCCTACGACTTACAATTTAAATAATCATTCAGCCTACCGCAATAACTAGACGCTTCTCACTTACTTTCCGTCAAGCTTTAAAACGGTGCGTGCCTCCTCTAACAAACACAGTTGGTTTTAATGTCCCCGATGTCCCTCTTCTAAGACTATCCTCACTCTAATCAATCAAAGCGACCCAGATAAAGCCGAGTTTAAACTCGGACCACTTTGACGCACTGACCCATTTTCTCCAAACTTGTGTCTCTGTGGTAAACACTGCTTCCACTTCCTCCCAGTGGTGTCAGATGTCGCTCCATGACACTTTTGTTGCTTTGGATTAAGTACAGAGAGGAACGCTCAGAGGGAAGTAGGTGAAGTGGAGGTGCATCACCGGGATGAAGGTTTACTAGCCTTTGTTACGGACTTGCAAAAGATTCAGACCCCGTGTCGTCTTGTTCCCAACACCAAATCTTTTATCCTTAATTTGGTACAAGCTGGGGTTAACTAGGTTATCAGCAAGTCTCTTTACCTCTGTGATGAGCCTGCAGCAGGCAGTTCACTTTACAGACACACATGCTGCCTCTTGTAGCCATGTGTTTCAAAACACGATAGCCTAAAATCATTTAGCTTCCAATGAAGCCAGTTTGCGCTTTAATCCACATGAGGAACATTTTGAAGTCACAGTAGTTCTGGAATTTGTTACGACAAAAAATATATTCTAAATTATCTATAGCTTCACATTTAGTGAAGGCTAATCCTCTGGAACTGCATGAGGGAACATTTTTTGTAGTTTATTTTTTTTTGCTCAGAAAACTAGCTGCCAATGCAGATGTTAGACATTTTGAGCAAAGTCTGAACTTTATGTGTTTCACTAATTTTCAAGCTTCCTGAATGCATGTAGTACCTCAAAAACGTCCGACTCCAAATAAGGAAGATTAGCCGCATAAAACGTCACAAAGAGGTGCACTATGAATTTCTGATGCACCCTAAATAATTTCCTTGTGTCTGTAGGTTAATGAAGGTTTAAACTTAGAAATGTTTGCCTTTAGCTTCCCACGGTACCTTTATTTTTCACTGATAAAATAGAGGACATTAACACGCAAAAAGAGACGCAGCCACACATACACACTATGAAGTCTCCAGCCACCCTGGCCCCACATCCCTCAGCTCCCTGCGAACAAAAGGCAGCACTTCCTGAAAGTCAGGAACAGCAGGGAACAGCTTCCTTTAGCATTTCACCAGGACTTAAAGAGAAGGAAGGAGGCATTTAAAAAAAAACAAAAAAACAAAACAAAGGTATGAAAGAAATGTCTGGAGTGGTTCACTCCTGAGCTGCTGCCTTCAGGTGTAAAGTTGATTTTTTTACAGGTTTGATTTGTTTTTTCTGTTTCAATTTTTTCCCAAGGACAGCATGAGGTAACATGATGGCAGGAGTTTTCAACCTCCTAGAAAGCTAAAGCACTGTTCCAGTAAATACTGTTCAGGCATAAAAATATCCATGTTGTATAAGTCTGTTGCCTTTTGCCTTGAGCTGATTCATTCTACATCACCACGTCGTTCAGATGTACAGACAAAGAGGAAGAGTCCTGAATGACCTTCAGGGGAAATATGGAAATATTAGCTTCGTAAATCAGCAGAGAGAAACAAAGAGAGAAAGAGAACAGCTGGAGAGAGGAGAGAGGAAGAAAATAAGACGAGACAGGGAATCGCTGTAATTTCCCCTCCTCTCACCCTGTACTCATTAAAGTATTTTTTTTTTTTCTAATTTGGGCAGATATCTCCTCTGTCAGCCTCCACATGTTTCAGTCCTAGCATATGTGGGTTTTTTTTCCCCTATTATTTTTGAATCTATAATTTTTCCTCCTTTTCTCTCCATCCTTCTTCACTATAATTTCTCAGTTATCCAAGCTGCTTTTCTTCCATCCGTCTTACTTTAGATGCTTTTTTTTCTGGTCTCATTTTTCTCTCTGCAGTTTTCCGTTCACTTGATTTAAGGAGAGGTTGCAGCTAAAACAAACAAATGACAGTTAGTATGTGGCGTATTTTTCGAGCCATAAATCAAACGCGTTTGATCTGGTCCTGCTACTTAGTCTGAGTCATTTAATAAAACACAGAACTGACAGCGGACAGGGGAAACAGACAGCATTTATAAAACATAAATAGTGACTCATGTCAACAATACAAACCATGAAACATAGCGTTTATATCCTGATTAATTCAGCTGATTCTCACTCATTTCAGTAGCATCAGTTCACACCAAAGGACAAGCTAGCTTTCTATACGCGACGAAAGAAGGAAATTCAATTCAAATCAATGCACTAAATGATCTTACCAGCATATCACCTACTAGTTTACTTAATAACTAGACTCTGGGAAAGTTATGTGTGTGTTTACAAAACACACAGGAGCCAACATAGCTTGCGCACAACACAAAGAATAAGAGACCTAGTGGCGTTAGCCGTAAAGAAAACCCGACCCGAAACAAACCAGAGCCAAGCTGACGGCGTTACCATTTTCTTCCTTAACTTTTAAATCAAAATTCAGTTTGACCTTCTCTATCAGTATCATTTTGAATGTTTCTATTGGGCTTCTTCATATTACCAAGAACACATGCCTCTAATAAGTCCTATCATCTGTTTCCCCGTCAACCATCTTTAGAATAAGTCCGTCCCTTATTGCTTCCATCCCTGTGGAACTCAAGTGAATCCATCCCATCATCAAGCGCAACCTTCCCACCTCCAAAGGTCACCCGCAGCTGAACGGATCGATGGTTTGGGAGCAAGGAAGAGTGAACGGATGAGAAAACAAGAGAGAGAGAGAGAGAGAGGGGAATGAGTGAGTGGCAGCCTTGGTGTGACAGAAGTATTGAAGGTGAAGTCCGGCTGGAGGAGGAGACGGACGAGGAAAGGATTTCAGGGGAGAAAATAAAACTCTTGCATCAGCATTCCCGTTCGTCTCCGAGGGAGAGATGGGAGGAGGAGGAGAGGGAGAGAGAACGGGAGGTGATAATAAATGGGGAGAAATAAATTAAAAGAACACAGGAGGGGAGCTGTGGATGAACGATGGGAGGAAAGGAAAACAGGGGCAAAGAAAATGAGGAGCAGGGAACAATGTCAGCTTAATTGAATTCATTATCGATAATGTATGTTTTACAAGGCATGTGCATTAAAAGTCAGTGTTCAGAGATGGTTCGTGATGGTTTGAGATAGTGTGAAGCTAATGTGCAGCACTTCAAATCTGAAACAAAACACTTAGACTTCCTTTCATTACCTATGCAGCCACAGTCACAATGTTTTGAGTCTGACACATTTTGGACCAAAATATGTTGAAATAAACATGAAATGTTTGATGGATCTCCAAGGAGCTTGAAATCCTCTTTGCATCACGCGACTCAAATCCTCCAACAATCTAAACTGATCCTCATGAAAGATGCAGCAGAACCTGTTCCAATCACAGTCCAGCCCGGCAGAGGAATCCTCTTCCTGTGGACTCCCTCTCAGAGCTAATTCATCAAAAGCTGCACACAGACCTCTTCTTCTTTTGTTACAGTCTGTCCTGCTGCAAGTGTAATATTCGCAGCCTCCAGCAGCAGCACAGAGGTGCAGCTCCAGCGCGGCATGCGCCTCTGCTTCTTAAAGAATATCGATATCAGTGGAGACTGTGGGCTGCAGCTGCCACATAGTCAATAATTCAACAACCAGTCTGACCACTGTGAAGTTTAGGAGCGCCATTGTCTGAGTGTTTACATCGTACTTGTGTTTACGTGGGTCAGAACCGGTTTGCTTATCCTTACTACACTCATCTGTGCATCTACTTCATCTCTCTTTTATTTCCAAAACATATCTCTGTTGTCTCGCCTTAATTAGTCATAGTTTCTGCATTGTGCCATGCAGAGTGATCACATCCTTTGAAATGCTTCACCTTCATAACCACAAACCTAACTCCAGTTCTGTGAAAGATCTCGGAGGTCTGGGAGAAAGTTATTGAGAAATTGAATGCAGAGTAAGATTACGATACAATATTTGAACAGACTGGATGACTGGGAACAGAACTCTGTTCCAGTCATCATCTGAAAATGGAAAGAGCAAGGAGGAACAAACCCAGCAGCCATTGGTGGCTTAAACTGAACCAAACTGGATAGGATCATTAATCAGAGAAGAAATCCTGTTTGTGGTTTTGGGACGTGACAAACATGTGGAAGAAGAATTCAAAAGTAAAAGACGATGTATGCTCAGCCTGCACAGTAAAATAAGATGGCAGTAGGGGGAAACATAAAGTTCACAAGAACATGGGTGGCACTAAAACAAAACTTGTGTGAGACTTCAGACTGGAGCGTAGATTCACCTTCCAGAAAACAACAACCTAAAAAAACAGTCATGGCTGGAATGGATGGTTTAGATTTCATAAAAATGTTATGTTAGAATAGCCTAGTCAATGTTCATGTAGAAATAAAATTGCGTATGAGTGGCAGGGCTCGGACAGAGATACTTTCCATCTCATATGTCTAAGCTATTGACAAATTTCTTAAAAAACAAAAAAAGCAACAAAAAAAGCCCATTTGACCAAAATAATCTCAGAACAAATACATAAAACACTTTGAACTATGTATATTTATTCTTCTGATTCAGTTATGTTGCTCTATCACATGAAGTCCCAACAAAACACTTTGACATTTAAGGTTTCCGATGAGAAGAAATGTGGAGCAGCTGAATGCTTTTTGCAGAGCACTGTCGCTGCACTGTGTCCAAATGGCGAAAAGCGGATGAGTGAGAATTTCCACTGCGGATGAGCCTGAACACAAACTCTGAATCATCATTGTCAGGGTAAGGAGGGTGAGCGCCTCCTTCTTGGAAGGGATTTTGGATGTTTGCTCAACAGACAATAAACCGGTGTGTGGAATGAAACGGCCTCGTCACACACGGTGAGCAAAGAGCCAGAAAACATTTAGTCATTTAGTTAGTCAACAAAAAGACACGACAAGACAGAAATGACAAGAGCACACTGGCTTTGATGAAGCTGCTTAATGTGCATGGACAGCTTTAGATAAGTACTACAGTGAGGACGTAATACAATGCAATATTACATTGCGTTGGTTAGGGATTTAAATGTGTACACTCTCATATAATATCTAAAACGACTTTATTCTGCACAAACTAAAAGCTTTCAAAAGATTAAAGCATGGCAACTAGTTTATGCCTGTTGCTGAAAATCCAAATAGAAACTCGACAGTCAAACTCAAAGAATACAGATCCGATCCAGAGCATCAGCAAGTTGTCTTGCAAGAAACAACGTTCAAAGACAAAGTGGTGGTTTTATGAAACGGTACAGTTTCTGTAAGCTTTCCCTGTGCACTGTTAACTGGATCCACACTGAAAAATGCTGTCGAATTAGCTTAGAGTTTGGGCAAAGCACATCTGTTTCTTTCCATAATCAATAGAAGACACAAAATTTTTGGTAATAAGTGACCAATGCAGTAAAGGTGAGGGGGTAAAAAGACCTGCAATGGAAATATAGTCAACATTGTTATTGGGAGATCCCTACAATATCAAGTGAAGGCGTGTGTGTGAAATGAAATGTGTGTGTTGTACATCCCTCTCGACTGCCCCGCATCCATAAGCAAGAGGAAACTTTATGACTGTATTGTGGGAACACACAGTTCACCCGGATAAAAGCAGCCAAACCCAGGATCAGCTGCCAGAAACCCAACCATCCAATTCTGACCCACATCAGCAAGGCCCATCAGGCCAGTATAGATTGTGGGAAAGGGACACTGAGCAGAAAAGAACGATGAGAAAAAAAACATGGTGACAAATTGCCTTTAGTCTGAAAATTTCAGACCGAACGGAAACAAAAGCAGGAAATCTGGCAGAATAAATCCCATCAAGCGGAGCATGACATCAATTGGGTTTTGTTCGTCTTCACTTTGGCTTGCTTCGACATCCAAGTTACCACTTTAGTTTTCAATGCTGTGTTTTCCTGGACACACTTGGTCAAGTAAAAAAATTCCCCCGAGCGATGGCAGAGAGGCAGAGATGAAATGAGCACAAGATGAGATGTGAGACAGAATCCCCTGAGGCTCCGAGACAAAATAGGCACAACAAACAGAGTTTACAGAGACCCCAGTGAACGGGAGGATAAATCACGATCCTCCTGAGCTGTGAGTGTTTAAATAAAATGTTTAGATCAGCTCTCAAATGGACATTGAACTGAAGTCGTATGATGCATCTTAACAGGAAATGTCCTATAAATAGCTCAGCAGCTCTAAAATCTGTCCTTTATCAAAACACTCGCCTGCGTGCATATAAACTGGGACACAGAAAAAACAGCAGTTTTTGATCTGAACCACTGGAAACTTTTTAATCTGACCTTGTCCAGCTCCTGCTGCAGGACTTGTTTGGCGACCTCCAGGTCCTGCAGCCGGACTCGGAGCTCCTCGTTCTCCTGCTCCAGCCGACTCCTCTTCTTCTCCACGCTGTCCAACTGGCTATGGATTCGGATGGAGACATCCTTCGCCACCTGAGGAAAAACAGAAATGAGAAAAAGTTAAAGCTAGCCAGAGAGTAAAAAAACTGTTTGAAATCTTAAGGAATAGAAAAATAATACACTCTACCTTACTTTAGAGTGAAAAGCAAAGACATATATTTTTGGCAAAATCAAGCATTGCTGCAGCTCATAGAAATTTCTTGAATAAGTCATTACAGACCCCCTGTAACAGTCAGTCTTACAGCGGATCTGGAAAAGCCTCTGACTGAAGACACTCTGTTGTCTAGTGAAGGTGACGCTCAGGGTTGTTCATCATGCTTTTCTGATATTTTATGAAGAATCCATTCTAATACAATCACCTCCAGAGGTTTCCACCACACAGCAATAACTGACGGCTAAATGACTGATGTACTGCTAAATATTAGCTGTAATTACAGCTTTACGCTCATTTATGTAATAGAAAGATTACATAAAAAGTTTGTTCCATAAATGGGAAGAAGTTGGTTGTTATGGTCAATCAGTCTTACTTTTTAGATGTTCCGATTTATGTTCATGTGGAGGACGTTTTTTTTATATATATATATCTAATCTACCCCCAGAGCACTCAGGAGGGCTCTGATATTTCATACATAAATTGATCTCATGAAAGTCTGATTGTGTTCTCCCCGGGGCGGCTCTTCATTAAAAGTTTGTAAAGTCAAAGAGTGAAACTAAAGTCAACCACTTGATGTCTGCAGCGCAGCTCTCAGTCAGATGTAATTGTTCCGTCTAATTATTATTTTTTTTGCCGCCGTGTTCTCCAAACCCGCAACGGTCCCATAACGAGCTGAGCAGTTCAAACCACGGTCGGCTAACCGCACACGAGTCAATACAACAATGAATCACATCACAGCGGCTTCAACTATATTGTCAACTGCATTTGGAGAAACAAAAGCGAGAAGGCAAACTGTGAACAATGTGACCACTAAAAGAGAACAAGTAGACATTGCAGCATTTATACCAGGGCCGCCTAAATTTGACCTTCACACGCCACCTTAATATCTGGTTGCATACAAAATACTAAAGTGAGAAAGATATTTTTTATTTTTTTGGAGAATGACTTTCACTTGTGCCTGGAGTACTAAATGACCTCAGTCTATTAACTAATGAATTAATTATTACTTTGGCTATTCATAGTAAATTACACAATAAGCGATTTGTTAAAAAAGCAGAATAAGACTCGATATCATTTCATTCCTGCCACGTTGGTCAAACCTGTTAGAATCACTGGGCCGTGGAAAATTTGAGAAATCTCATTTGAGATGAAAGAAATTCTGATGCCAGAGCCTTCTTCCTACTTGACAATAAATATATATATTTTTCTTTTCATTAATCCTCTCACATCACTTCTGGCAATCCGCACAGCAACCCTATGTGAGTGGCAGGTTTCTGCACCTCCACCGTCAGCTTCCATCCTGCTATAGAGAAGAAAACATCGTCATTGTTTTCAGGGAGTATCATCAACAAGTGAGAAAATCAGAAGGGGACTGGTTGTTGCTGCAAATCACTGAACCTGACATCCTGGGCGATAATTTACAGCTGGCACAGAAATCTCTCTGTGCTCATCAAATCCCACCTCATCACGCTTCGTTCTGAAGATGGTTTTATAAGATCCAATGCGTCTATTGTAAAAATACTACTGTAAATCCTGCCACATCCTTAAAAATTCATCACTTCCTGCGTTTTCACAGCAGTCTGCTCCGTATGTAAATTGGAGGAGTGCGAGTGTTTCTCCAGGTTGCAGCAATATTTCATGGAAAGCACAGCACCAGCTGACCTTTCTGTACGACAAAACCTGATCAAAAACAATAGATATATTGGGGAGGAAATCATGGGTTTCTTTCTTAAAGCTGCTTGTTGAGATGGTTTCAGCCAGAGCAATGCAGAAACTCACAAGCAGCCGATCCAAATTTAATGGTGTACCGATGTTGCAGCGTGATATCATACCCAAGACCAAATTTATTTCTTTTTAATCCTGAATGCTGTATTGGATTTGATTGTATGAAACTTTAATGACTCCCATTGGAAGCTAATCAAAAGGAAAGTGAGCGTGCTAATTAAGTCACTCATTGGCTCATAAAAGGACTCAAACTCTATTTATTATACAAAATTTTAACATTTACACAGACCAAACTTTGAGTGCTGCACCACACTTGCAAGCTGCCTTTGATGAAAAACCGTTTGCTAAATGACAAAGCAGAGATGTGCTTCATGAAGGCTTATTAGTGCTTTAACTAACAATTAAAAACTCAGATGAATCCATATTGCGTCTCGGGGACTTTGTTTTTTTTTTGTGTCTATACTAATCTGCATCATAGCTTTACATTTGTTTGTTTTTGTCATCTTTTCTCTACAGAGTTGCCTGTGTATGACTGTGTGAGATAATGCCAGCCCCTCAGTGTGTTTGTTTGAATTGTTGCCAGTCTGCAGCTGAATCCCACAATGATGGGCCTTGTACTGCCCACTCCTAGTTTAGCCAAGCAAACCATGCCTGGGCTCCACCATGCTCCAATTCATGTTGTTCCATAAGTGTGTGTTTTGTATGTTTGCACACTGGGGATTTTGATAAAGTTATTTAAGGCTCTCCGTTCTACACTCAGATATAAATATTCTAATAACACGCTGCTGCAACGTCTTTTCTTGAACTTATTTGCTCAGTTCCAGTTCATTTTCTATAATTTCCTAGCTTATCTTCTAATTAGAGTCTTTCAATATACTTTTGGCCGAAACAATCGATTACCCAGTATTATGCAGATGCTGTCTTTCCACTCCAGGAAGACGTAATCTGAAACATGTATTGTTGTTGTTCATCTTACCAGAGATAAAATTCCCAACAGCATGCACCAATGTGATTGTTAAATCGCATTGTTCACTGGTGCGCTGATTCGGGAAAATATCAGGCTGTTTAGCTACTGAATGCACCACAAACTTTTTAACTGAGGTAACGGGTGTTGATAAAGACCAAGCACCATGTTGAAACTGCTGACATTTGAAAAGCCGAACAAAGCTGAGAAAGAAAGTGAATTTAATAGCAATCTCATAAAATGTAATCATAAAAAGTCCATACTTAACACAAGTAAAGGGTTCCTAATCAACATTTTTGCACTGATGCAGCACTAAAGATACTTTCTCCAAACACTCTACTATTTCTGAAATAAAAACTGATATTAATGTATGCAAATATCTGTGCAGGCCACACACATTCTGGACACAAACTGATTAGATTTCTACCTTCAGGTCAGCGCTACAGAGCATTATTTTCAAAAACCAGCCGCTAAAGAGAGGCAGCCTGCCTCTCTTATGATCGCAATGTAGCTTATTTTGTTG
Source organism: Poeciliopsis turneri (assembly GCA_922788865.1). Taxonomy (NCBI): domain Eukaryota; kingdom Metazoa; phylum Chordata; class Actinopteri; order Cyprinodontiformes; family Poeciliidae; genus Poeciliopsis; species Poeciliopsis turneri. Next base: position 1,913,329 of record CAKLNU010000712.1, on the reverse strand, counting down.
AACAAAATAAGCATGTTTCTAATATCACTAGCTGCATTCTCTTTTTTGTCCTTTTCTTTGTATATGTACACCTTCATACTGTTTCATTTATCACTTGTTCTGTTTCCTCTAAGATTATCTATCATTATGTAAAGTTTAAGTTCTTACAAACCCCTTCGTAAATACAATCTTTACCAATAAAGCTGATTATGACAATAACGAGAATTTTAATTTTACTCTGAAGCTGTGAAAAACAGACATTTTTGTCAATGAATGTTTAACTTAACTCTAAGACTGACGTTTTTGCGAAGTGTTTTGTCAAGAAAAGTGAGGGAAAATGGTAACAGCAGTTACAAACTTCTGGCCAGTGGTGCCAGGCGGCCATATTGGATTTGTTTTAACTCTCAATGTTGATCAAAAACCTCTGGCTTTAAAAGGTAAAACATCCACTTTATTGCATCTTCTATTCATTGTCCAGATTTGGAGCTGAAACATTTTGACTTCTGTCTACAAATCAAATGCACGATGATGCCAGTTCTCTTTAATTCTGCTCCTCTTCTCCTATGGTGTACTATTATTTAACATCACTTGGTTGTTCTTTCACTGCCGCTAAATACTTAATTGTTCTTCAATGTTAAAGGAAAGAATGGAGAGAATTTCACACCATCGAAGCCATTATTTTGTACCTAGCAACAGCACTTTAAGTGTAATTAAAGCTCACTCAGAGGGAAGCAAAGAGAAGAAAAAAAAAACAAAAAAAACAAAAAACAGAAGGAGCTGGGAAAGTCAGTCGTTCTCTAATGCTTCTTTACCGAAGCATTATGCAAAGCACACACACACACACGCAGACCAGTGCACACATAGCCTCATGTTTATGATTCTACAGCAGTCACTCAGTTAGTCACCAAAGGATATTTTTCATGGAAAGCGTGTGTGACTGTGTGCGTTCGATTGCGGTCAACAACTGGAGTCTTGTTCCAGCTGTAAATCTTGCGTCTACGTACACACACGCGCACACGTACGCATACACTGAGTGCCCAAAAGCAGCTGCATGTAAAACCCCTCTGATAAAATCTACACAAAGGAGGCTTGTTAAACTGAAGACTGACACAGAGAAAAAGCAGCTGTGTGTGTCTACCGTAAAACATGTTTTACGGTGCATGTTTGATTTTTATGCACCCTTGTACAATTAGAGAACAGATGAAGATATTTGTTTAGCTTTATGTGAAAACTGTTTAAATAAAAAGTTTGACAAGAACATGGCATTGTTGGTACGGCCACAAGTTTTCTTTCTTCATAATCATTCCTGTCAAAATGCTTGATGAAAATTGTGAAGAGAAAATCTTACATGAAAGGCAATACAGGTTCTACACAGACAGGTCGCCAATGTAACATCAACATTGAAGTTACTACCCAATCACCAAGCAAAACATCCACAGGGTCATTGATGATCATGGTTGGTTGGTTAATTAATTGGAAAATTAATGTTTGAATTAAAGCCTGCTAAAAAAAAACATAAGTAAAAAATCCAGATTCAAAGTTTTGATTTGTTTGTCTAGATTCAAAGGTCTTGAGAATGAAGTTACTGATGACAGATACCAGGTGGCACCGCAAAACAGTTCATGCACTGCTGGATCAGAGTTGGCACGGTAACATATGGCTGCGTACATCATATGCAAATGGGAGAGATGTCTCGGTTGCTGTTCATGTATTTATAAGGATTTATTTAGTCACTCATAATTCATTTGCTCTAACTTCTTACAAGATTTGGCCGTCAACTGCATATTAACAGGGAACCGCTGTCCTACCTAGCAACAAAGGCAAAAAAAAAAAAAAACACTTTTTGAAAAATGTAGGAAGAAACAGACCAACTTTGCAGAAGGCTTGTTGACCCTATTGGGATATCACAACATAAATATAATCTACTACAACACTGTGGAGAAATGCACTCAGAAAAATCAATCGAGCAACATAGTTTGAAATGCTTTTTAAGGCGAATACAATTTTCTATAGTTGTCCAGGTTTGGTTTCTACTGATGTTTTTTGTGTGTTACATAGTTTTCTGCGCCTTAGCTATTCTGTTATTAAGTGAAAAAAACATAATTATTCATAGGGTTGCATAAAGCTGACATTGTTCATTGTTCACTTTGTGTTTTCGTTTAGCTCAGCACTGTGGCTCAGTTTGCTCTTTACCGAGTCACAAATCACCGTGGCTTCACGTTGGGAAATGATGACTCGACCTAAATGGAAAAGTATCTCAGATCTTCTCGCCAACCTTGAAGGTAAGTGATTTTTTTTTTTTTCCTAAAGAGCAATAAAATATGCTTACAAAGTATGGTCCTTTGTGATGTAATAGACAGCCTGGTATATTGCTGAGCCCTGCAGTTTAGCATGGAGGAGAGAGTTGCAGAATCAGCTCGCAGCAGAATCCTTCAGAAAACCACTGGTTTAGATAACTAGCATGGTTATTAAAGCTAAACTCCATCTTGTTTTACAACTTATAGGCACTGCATAAAAGACATATAGTCAACTCTAACCTCTATATGTAAAATCAGGATAAACGTTTCCTGTGGCGGTCAGTTAGAATAACCAAAACTATTTCTATTTACTAAATTATGTGTGTGAGCAAGGAAGATAAATCTCTGTTACATGTGTTCTATCTGAAGGAATGGGCCAAATTTTCAGCAAACCTGTGAAAGCTTGTGAAAGAAAACAGAAAATGTCCTAACAAATAATAAGTGTGTGGGATTATTCTGAATCTAAACAAAGCTGTAGCAAAGTTTCTCTGCGGTTATTAAGTTACTCGGCAATTACAAAGATTTCTTTGGTCGTCCTAACTGTCCTAAAAACAGGAATGTTTAACAATGAGGGGAAAATTGTTTTTTGTCTTTTTAGAAAGGGTATGTAAATATCCAGCTTCATTTAAATAGAAGGTAATATATTTTGTTTTTCACAAATTACAAGCCGGCTGCTGTAAACCAGGCAAGGAAACACTCCTAATGAAACAAATAAAAAGCATCTCCAGCAAACAGAAAGTCTGCCAAATCAGATGTTTTTTTTTTTTTGTTTTTATTTCCCAAATTCACAATTTACTTTATTCTACAGTCAGTGTAACTTATAGAAACTAGCCTACAGAAGTAAAATTGAACATTACTGTCAGCTATGACAAAAGTAGTTGGAACTGAGCGATTTTCGCAGGTGGCTACCAACACGACCGATTCGGCTCCGCACGCTTTAATGCTAAGCATCGACGCCGCTTGACCCTTAGAAACAGCCACACAACATCACAGTCTCTAAGTGCCCACTTAGAGGATATTACATCACCCATGGCGTGCTTCATGTCTATATATAAAAGCATATGAGCGAGAGAGAAGGAGGGAGCTGTGGCGTGACAGCTGTTCCAGTTCAGCCTGTGATCATGCGTCTCCGGAGAGAGGAGGAACGAGCCGGGAGGGAGGGGGAAGAGGGTGTAGGAATGTGATGGATTCTCACCATCGCTGGCCCTTTGTTTGGCTGGTGAAAGGCGTGATCTCACCTCCACTATTAACAGCGATCCTTTGATTCCATCAACATATCTATGCGTTCACGTGTCGCCTTGCGTACTTTCTGGACGCGTGAGGAAGTGTAAAATGCCTCCCTTTTTGCATGATCTCAAAACAAAACAAAAACAAAAAAGATTGAGTCCTGTCTTATTCTCTGTACTTCAGCGCTCCTCACAAGTTGGATTTGTGGAGGGAGCTGGTCATCACAGATGTTTAATTCTGGTTTCATTTTCCACACACTGAAACTGAATCACATTTTCCTCCCCGTAAAATGTTGGTATTAGAACAATCTCGACATCATCTGACCAAAACACACGTTTCCACTTAAAAGTCTGATTAGCATCCGGTACGGTCTATAGGTTGTCGCAGTTTTTCCAATCTTGGAGATTCAATTTAAGGAAACAAAAAAAGAAAACAAAGTTAAAGCTTAGAACAAACTAATTGCATGCTAGTCTGGACATCTTTATCTAGCACTATAAACCATTTAGAACTTTATGGGATTATGGCAGCAATGAAAACGTTCTGATTACACGTTTATTGTCCCAAGACTGTAATAAAGAAGCAACTAAATGGATGCTTTAAATCACTAATGTCACACAGATATTCACAGGCAAAAGAGCTGCTGTTGTTCCTCTGCAGTCTGCAGGGAAGTAAAGAATGAGACAGGAATGGTAACTGCATTATCGCACATGGTGCCACTGCAGGGGGGGTGGGATCAGTGTGAAGTTCATGCATAGATGAGAAATGTACATGAGGAGCCCCTTACTTGACCTCATTCAGTAAACCAACTGCACCGAGTCCAGTTTTAGCTCCACGCCTCTCATTGGCTCACACAGCAGAGCATATGGTGATGAAGAAAGGATGCAGGCTTGTTCAAATGGATGTTGCTGCTTCCTTCATTTTCAGGGACATTATGCAGTGCAAGAATGGCAAGTGAGCGTTTTTTTTTTTAAATAAAATTTCCATACCTTCAAACTGCCTTTGGCTCTTGAAGCCAAAGGCAGTTTGGCTTCAAAAGCCAAACATACTGTCAGGATGTTTTCACTGCATAGCTTCTTAAATTAAAGCCCTGAAACTGCTCACTATTAGGGATAACAGAAAGTATAATGTTATTTAAAAGTCTTCAAATAAATTAATTAAATTTTTTGTTGTTTTTAAAATGTTATCGGATATATGAAATAAAGTCATAAAACAGTGTCATAGCAAAATGAGCACAAGGTGATACTATATTAGATATATTATTAAATACTTCATATAACTGTGTATATATATATATATATATATATATATATATATATATATATATATATATATATATATATATATATATATATATATATACTAAAGTATATAGATATCCTCTGCCCATTTGAGCACACACTAGAGACTGTGAATCACAACTGAATACTTTTCTTTCATGAAGGCAAATGCATGAACCAATGTATTAATCCAATATTCTGGTCAGAAAATAAAAAAAGGCAAAGAAAAAGACATGACATATCTTTCTTACGTAAAAAAAAAAAAAAAAAAGTTTGTTTTAAAGAATCTATTTGTTTTTAGGCAGAAAAGATCTAGTAGAGATCCCTGATAACATCATCCCCTTAAGTGAAGTAATGCTTTGTTGGCTTCATTACACTCCTAAAAACCATTTCCTTCTATACTTGTGTGTGTGTGTGTGTGTGTGTGTGTGTGTGTGTGTGTGTGTGTGTGTGTGTGTGTGTGTGTGTGTGTGTGTGTGTGTGTGTGGGGGGGGGGGGGGGGTCCAGATGTCTGCAGCCTGTGGGAATGAGAGCGGTTTATGAGTGGGACAGGAAATGATGTTAGATATTCTCATGGAGAATGTGATGGTGCTGCACCACACTGACGAGTTTCCATTTCACACCCAGACCCACAGACACAAACAGCGCGTCTCCAAGTCATGTGCATGCAAGAGACACACACAAGACAGCGAAACTGACACAAGTTGGAGCATGTGATCCTCGTTCCTTGTCACAAAACGTCCATGTGACACTAATTTTTCTGTATCATCCAGCCCTCAACACTTAAGTCATAGACAGAAGTGGAAAGGAAGGCAAACAAAATGAGAGTGAAGAGTTCAACAAGAGTGAAGGGTTTGCATGTGTGCATTTGTCGATTTGTTTGCATTTGCATGTTGGCCAGTCATCAAATCTGGAACCTGAAGCTGCACCAGTGTTTAAGCCACTTACTCTTGTAAAGCAGCTCAGGAGAGAATTGTGGAGCAACTTAAGGTCAACCTGGACTAAGAGCTGCGAAACACTGAGCACCTCCAACGTAAATATTTCCAGGAAGGACAGGGATGTTATCAAACACAAAAACGTATCCATGTTCCTGATGTGTAATGCTATTTGCAGGCTTAAAGATTGGGATTTTTGCACAACACATTGCCATACTGTTGTAGCTTCTGGTCCAGATAAAAAAAAACCCAAAAGACATTTGAGAAATATATTTTAGTGTCCAAGTCAGAATTAGTTCACTTAAAGAACTGGTACAGTGATCACCACTGCTCACATGCTTATTTCATGAAATCCTATATTCTCCCCACTATTAAGAGCTTTTCCAAGACAGCTGAGTCACGGTAAAGTCAGAGAGAGAGCATCTGTTTTTCTAAAGATAAAGCTTTTATAATTGAAAAAGCTTTTAGAATAAACATGAGTAACAATAAGAGAAGATTAGCAAAGGCTTAGCGCATTTCTACACCCACACACTGAACAGCGTGGCGTAACTTGACCGGCCGTTTAGGGCTGAGTCTCTGCTGCCAGGGAGCCACAATCAACCATGTGTTGTGAGAAAGATGCAGAGAGGTCAGCGTTCCCTCCCAGAAGACACTTTATTCCAGTTTCCTGCCTTATATTTGGTAATAGAAACAACAGACGCAGAGTTTGCTTAAAGCAATAGTTCAGCAATTTTTAAGTATGGTTCTATTCAGCTGCTTTACATATTCTGTTCTTGGTATGTGTTTTTTACAGGAACATCATCCAGCCACAGCGCCTTCAACTTTTATTTTCTGTGTTTTCCTTCAAAAATCCTGACATACCTCCTGAAATCATGTCTTCAAAATCTGCTGTTTTTATTCACGTCACACTTTCTGCACACATGTAAACAGAACAATAACTCATTTAAAAAAAATAGGCTGGCTCTGTTTGGTCACCCATTCCCCATTTTCCATTTCAATTTAAAAACTCCTCGTTTTCACGTTCCCTCCGTTTCGATCCTCTCCTCCTGATTGGCCGGTTTGAATGTTCAAATTGAGACAGAGCTTGGCCCCCCTCCCCTTTCGGTCCACAAACACCGGATATTCCCTCGTCTTTTTCCTTCCCATCCTTCTTCCTTCCAAAAACAACCAGATGGTGAGACAGCAGCTGAGAGACAGACTGCAGCAGCGGGCGGAAACCCCTCACAGTGACACAACGGCCGCACTTTCATGCACTCTCTCACTCTTGGAGTGTATAAAGACCTCATTGTGTCCTACTTGACGTTGAAAATGTCGGAGGAACGTTGGAAATTTAACAAAGAGCAACCACTGACCAGGGTGAGCTCTGAACCACCCTGTACTCACTCAGTGTTTACGCTGAAAAGGCTTTTATCAGAAATTCCTGAAGTGACTGTAGATTATTTGCACATGCTCTGAAGGTCGCTTGCTTTAACCATATCTGTGTCTGTCTGAAATGAATCTGCTCTGAAAGGTTTCTGGAGGTACTGTGCCACTCATCACAATGTGTGTGTGATAAAACACGAGGTCAGCTCAGAGTCCTGATGTGGCATTTCTACGTTTCTGTGAGCATAACTGAAATAAATGAGAGGAAAGTTGCCCTTGTTGCCTGAAGCAACATCCAGCAACAGTCCAGTGACACACACTTTTATCTCTAGTCGGTATAAAGCTGAACAACACTCCAAATCTAGAAGTCCATATCAATGAGTGAAGCCATCAAAGAATCATTGTTCTGTTGGAAAACCCAGCTGGTTTTGCTTTTTAACCATCTGACCCGAACCGTGTCTTTTGGTAAACGAAAATTACTCTGTATGTTGAAAATGTATTTCAAAGACCACCAAAGTTGAAGTTTGTAAAAAGAAAAAAAAAAAAAAAAAACCCAGGAAACTGCAGGAGCCAGTGTCACAGTGAAGCAAGTGCAGAACAACACATATTTACTCAAAACTGAAATTCTTGTTTTTGAAAATCATTGCTGGCAAAAATACAATTAAATGAAACAAGCAAATGCTAATTTCTATTGAATAGAGCTCAGATATATAAATGCAATCTTGAATGTTGACATTGAAATAGTAAGTAAATGTCAAAGTTTCAACACCAGCAAATTCTTTGACAGCAGAATCTAGATTTGCAGATATTAAACTTCAAGCTCCACTGAGATTGCATTTCTCATACATCAAACTCATTTCGCGTGCGGCAATTGTTATAAAAAAACTTTCCCAATTTTAAGACTTACTTTTACATCTTGCTCCAACGTTCTTATCAGTTCTCCATCCACCTGGCCCGTTTGGGCTACGCGCAGAGAGCGCCGCTCTGCCTTTCTCAGTCGGTACTGCAGGATGCGGCAGGTTTTGTTCGCCTACAGGGAGAAAGACAAGACGTCACATGTTCACATGTCTTGTGTCTAAACCTTTCTTGTTCCTGCTGCAGTCAATGCAACACAGAAAACACTGTGTGAATAAAGAATCTTTTAATTTGTTTGGAAAAGATTAAAATGTGAGAATTGAAACACAAAACAAAGGTAACAGCTAGAAGATGTGCAACTAGCAAAAATAACGGAAAGGGAGGAGTGGCTAACAATGTGACCTGAGTCCTGAGGTCATAAAGCCAATATAGGGTTTAACACGAGCCAGTGAAAGCATTGTGAAGGTACTGCAGGCAAAACAAGACAATTAATTTGCATAGCACATTTTCAGTAGCAAAATAATTCACACATTATTAGAAGGAAAATATAACAAAAATAAGAAAAATATGCCAAAAAGCAAAAAAAAACAAAAAAACAGTGACATTGCAGTGGCACAGCAAGGGAAAGTTGAGGTTGAGAAACACAAGATAATTTATCATGTTTCAGTTTTTTTTTTTTTTTTTTCAAAAGCGGCTCTAAACAAATGAACTTTTAGACTTTTTTTAAAAAAAAGAAATAATTTTCCAGCAGTTCCAGATTTTCTTGAACCAGACTATAAAAGTGTCTGTTGTAATCTAAATAAAAATCACTGGACATCGTGGTAGCCATGTATAACAGGCAGCGTATTTTGTCCTTAGCAGATGCATGTTTTTAATAAACAATCGTTATCAACGCCACGTCTTGCATTTGGCCACGAGAAAGTAGCCAAAAAAATTCCTCTCGCTGACATTGCAAGACTTAAGGAAGAAATGTGGGACTATTGCATGCAAGAACACTCTGGTGCAATTACGGTTGATGTTTAAGTATTGCAAAATTATAGGCTCACGTTACTTTGAAGGGAAGCCTGGAGATCATTTTGCTAATCTAAGCTAGGACCGGTCTTGCTTAAAAGCATCAAAAGCAGATGACTGATAAACCTTTTCTTGCTTGCCCGCTTTCAAACACTTTCCTTTGTTAACCAAGATAGGCTCTGGCTTGTTTTTACCTGCTCCAGTTGTTGCCTCAGTTCCTGCAGCTGGTAAACATCGTCCTCCATGTACATGTCCCTCATTTCCAGCATCTCAGACCTCAGCTCCTCCATCTCATCCTGGAGACGGTTAAAACCAAAGAGAGGCGTTAAGAAAGGAATTCATTAGAATTCAAGTCATATTCTGATAACAGCATATTTGATGGTAATTCACTCCCTGAGAGTGGATCACAGTTAAAAGGTGAAAACATTATATGGACATAAAGGGAATCCTTCAACATTTATGAAGAGTTTTTGAAGCCTCTTATCACGAGGCAATCATCTGAAAATATCATCCCACTGACCTTGTTATCAACGTAATCTCTTTGGTCAGCTCATTGTTGGCCACTTCATCTTCTCTTCATTAACCTAATAACTGCCTAATAATTACCTCATAATTACAGACTCGACTGTCTGCTACAGCAACCGAACGGGTCATCAGAAGATAGAATTACATAAGCAAGTTATTGCAAGATGTTCTCACATATTTTAAGAATAGGCATATCACCGGGGAGCTCAAAACTTTTAGCACCGCTCTTTAGGTTGGATGCTGGTTCTGCTTTGTTGTCTTTCTATCTGCGTGTTTTACTTCCCGTGAAAGGTCTGAAATAAACCTCTACATCTAAACTTAGCAACATGAACATACAGGAGCTTTCAGGAGGAGAAATGTGAAACACGCAAAAAAAGCCTTAATTCTTGGACACCATGTGAAAAAATATTGCAAAGAGATCCGCAGCACATTACCTACTTCTCATTTTAAACAAATGGCAATCAATGATTCATTTCAACCCAGAAACATGAATTGCATCATCCCTCTGAATCATATTTTGGGGTGCAGCTCTTGTAGCAGCGTGGGTGTGAGCAATGAAATAATCATCTATGGGAAGAAGCTTGATCTGACAGCAGCAGAGTGAGAAGTGTCTGTTTGCTAAAATCTCTGCATGCAAGCACGTGTGTGAGGACGGTAGGAAACGGGAATAGGATCCAGCAGCAGCAGCAGTAGTAGTAGTTGTAGTAGTGCTGACACAATTTTACTATAGTGAATAATGTGGGTCAGCTTCTGCAGAGCTGCTACTGTAGCAACAACAAACTCTGGGGATGTGTCGCGATGCGTGCGTGGAATATGGAATGAGTCGAAGTGGGTTCAGCAGTAGGTAGGGTTCGCATGTGTCATTGCAGCAACAAAATACCCCTATGAGTGTGGAACTACTAACTATTAAAGCTACTGCCTGTACTCTTTTGTTTTTTTGAAAATGAATCAGTCTCAATGATAATATAGTTTGTGGCCAATAGGAGAGCGGCTCACGGTCAGCTTTCTATTGGTTTTGATTTTTATCTGTGAACGTCACCTTCTCTAAAACAAAATGACCTCTGGTGACATCACATAAAGCACAACTGAGCCTTGATATTCATTTATGCTTTCTTTGCTGTGTTTCTTCTTCTTTGATCACATTTTCAATCCATTCCTTTGTTCAAAGGTACTTACTTATATTTATTCCAGCAGCAGTTAAGCTTGTCAGCTACATTTGGGAGCAATGAATGTATTTCAGAAACATTTGGCAAAAACTAAAGACATGGATTGGGAAGAGGACCAAGATAGACTGGAACTCGAATGCTTTCTAATGTATGCTAAAAAAAACCCCAATTGGTTAAAAGTTGCTTATCCACAATACAGTTGAATGGTCCGAGCTGATCAGATTGATTCTTCCGCCTCTTGTGATGCTGTCGACCAAAGTGTAAACAAAACAAAAAAACCTCCCTTTTTCCCCAAATGGTGCAATTTATGAAATCCTACAGTTCCTTACTTCATCACGGTGCCGTTTTTATTGTTAATCCGTATATTTTTAATGGACAATAAAACACTTCAGGGTAGTATCTGGGATTATAATGCGGCACAGTGTCTTGTAAGCAATCCGGTGTTGATGAAACTAACATTGACTTCATTGGCTTCAACAGGAAGCAATTTGTTCTCCAAGGACCACATGTACAAATGTGCAGCCCAGGGAGCAGCGGGTTGATTCCAGAAGGAAAGAGGGTGGAAACGTAGGAAATGAAAAGAAAAAAAAAACAATCAGAGGAGAAACAAGATAAAAGAAGAAAAAACAAAAAAATATGTGCATTTAAAGGGCCAGTGCACCAAAGTAAGGATGGATCTCCAAAGATGAAGATTAAAAAAAAAAAAACTGAAGAGAAATTTGGAGGCGAGTAAAACAAATCCCTCTCGATTCTTGAAGATCAACTGCACATAAAGATGATGAAACATGACGGAGAGGAGGGGAGAAAGTGAGGACATGAGACCAGGGAATCACAAGTTATTGTGGCAAGAGACTTAGAGACAGAGAGAGAGAGCTTGTTCCACTGACCTGCTTTTCACAGCTAACTGAGAAAGAAAAGGGAAGATTGTCTCTGTCATGTGAGCACACAGCCAGTCAGGAGAAAAAAATCAACCAATCAGCTGTCATGTTTAAGAGTTAAGACACTTATAATTTGAAATCATATGGTAATCACATCTCTTGCTTTTATTTTGTCATGTTTACTATTTATTTTGACAATTATTTAATACACCAACACAAAGAAGAACACATGGAAGTCTAATAAAGTAGAAAAAAATAAAGGGAATCATTTGAAAACAGTGTTGTGCATAGTGGTGAGCCCTTTAACTCTGATGCCCCTCAATAAAACAAAGTGAAAAGTGTTCTTCAGAAATCCCTCAGCTACTGAACAGAGTCCACCTCTGTGTGATTTCATCTTTTTTTTTTAATGCAGCTGTTCTATGGAGGCAGGGTTTAATCCAACAGCAAGTGAAAACAGGGGGACAATACCGCAAGCCTGCAAAACGACAACAGACCAGGTAAGAAGGTCATTCCTCAGAGAAGCAGCCAAGAAGCCCATGGAGAAGCTGAAGAAATACCAAGCTCAGGTTGGAGAGAAGGGAGAATCATTTTTAAAAGAAAATCAAATTCAAACTTTTGCCACCAAGGGCCACTTAACACCCCACATTGAATATACCATTGCAGCTTTAAAATGCAGTGGTATATCCCATGCTGCTGGGATATGGCAGATGGTCAGAGCTCATGTGAAATCAGCTGGAGATAAATTCTGGAAGAAAAACTGATAGAGGCAGCATAGACCTGAGACAGAGACAGGCGTTCATCTTCCAGAAAGATCATATAGCAAGGGATTCAATTAGAAGGCATAAACTAATGGTTAGCAAGACCCAGTTCAAGTCTAAAGACCAAAATCAAATGGAAAGACTTGAACATTGGAAGTTGCAACTGCAGCATGTGGTGAATGACTCAGAAACAGTTGAATACAAATGCACACCACACTTTTCAGATTCTTTTGTCTCAACCATGTGTCATTTTTCTTCTTCATTCAGATCATTTACATTTTGTTGGAAATATCACATAAATCCCCTGTCAGTACTCTGCGGTTTGGTGCTGTAACATGACAAAATGTGAAAAAAAAGCAAGGAATGTGAATGCTTGAGCAAGGCTCTGTGTATTTTGTGTTAAAAGTTGACGTTTTCTTCTTTTCCATTGCATTCTCAGCTTGCAAGAGTACAATTCAGATTTCTTGATCTATTTTCTCCTGTATGAATGCATGCGAGTTCTTCATGCTGCTTGCAATGTTAAAATGAAATGGAAGAAATGGCATCAATGTAATTCTAAAACAAGTGAAATGTATATTTTGGTGCTGACTTCCAGATTATACATATTGAATATTCATTCTCTAATACTAACCTAAACAGTTTATTCGACTTAAATTATAAAATAAAATTGTTTAAGAACATTAGCAAAGGGTTTCTTTTTCATTTGCTCTCTAATGCGACTGTGTAACACAGAAGTCTACAGCAGGAGAGCTGCTAGCCTAGCTTACTACAAACTGCAACATGGCAGAAAAACAAAAAAACAACCTTTCAAGGTTTTTTGTTGAGGTGGGAAAATACGCGGAGCAGCATTTATTAAACTCCCCTTTCTGTCCTGTTTGCTTAGTATCTGTAGTGGACAAGGAGGTATTTTCTTTAAACAGAGCCAGCCTGTCTGATATGCTCTGTTAAACAAGCGTTCATCCCTGTCATAAATTCAGATATCAGGTTAAAAACCAAGATTTTCTAATCACATACCTGTCAAGTGTTGGGTAATATATAGGCAACAGATGTATGCAATGAAGTGATAAGTTTAGGATTATGTTCAATGACTCAAGAAACCAAACAAATTGCTCCTTTATGCACTTTGCTGTTCAAGCGACAACCTTCGGAGCTAAAATAATTTGTGACATTTACCCAAAGGCTTTGGGTCAATTTGTACCCTCATCAACATGGCTTATGCAGTTGATTCCTGCTATATTTTTGTTTTTTCCCAAAAGACATATGTACCCAAAGTAGACAGAGTATCCATATAAATCATGTCACAGCAAGTACAAAACAATCCTACCTACCAGGACGTTAAAATAAAAGCTCTCAGAGTCAAACGATGTGGTGGTGCAATCACACTAACCTGGACCTGTTTCCTGTCTGCACAAGGAAACTGATGCTCGTCCTGAAACTGTAGTCACAGGACAGACATTCCTCAAAAATTAAATCAAGGCTGGGAAAAATACTTTTGAAATCAGCGGGATAGCTACGAGTAGCAAAGACATACTTGTACTGCGCAGAAAGGTTTTTGTTTAACTTCAAGCGGAAGGAAAAACACTTGAAAAGAGCAGAAATGGAGCCAAATGTGCAGAAACAATGAAACCGTTGTTTGCCTGCCACACTGCAAGACGTCGTAAAGTGTGTGTCACAAGTAGTATTTTTAACACACTGCAGATGCAAAAGATTTTTAAGTTGATGGATGTTTATAGGCTAATTGCCAATAGTGAAATAGAGGCAGCACTACAAGCTCACTCAGCAATACAGAGGCAGAGTCCAGATCAAACAATAACAAAGAAAATCAACTGAGGCTTAAAGGAAAGAAGGTGCCCACGAAAGAGATTTGGAGTAAAGATTTAGCTCCAGTCTGTTAATCTGACGCTTATCAGTATGTTGTTTAGATCTTTGCAGGTGTTCCTCACAGCTGCAACGACAGATTGACATCACTGCAGGCCCTCCCAGGAGTGTTTGCTGTGGTCTAAAGAGGTAGCTCTGAATCACGACGGTTTATATTCAATCTGCAGTGTGCCAGAGAAAAACGGCACTCAGAGGACGCAAAGAGTAGCTTTAAGTAAGAGAGAAACACATGAGTGTCATCATGCTTCAGTGTTTCGCTTGCACAAATAAAAATTGCAAAGAAATGTCGGTGAGAAGTTCGGTAGTCTGTCCATTACCACATTCAGAAAATATGGATCACTTCACTATTATAGCAATGGGTGTAAAATGTGACATATTTACATCTTTTTTCTACAACTTCAACACGAAGACAAGATGAATGTCTTAAGAATTTAATTAACACTTATCCATTGCTAATTAATTTTCAAATATTTGGGAAACGTCTCTACATATGTTGACGAAATCAACTAGAATCACCAAGTAGTGTTGTTACTCGCTCTTCCTGAAACCTGGTTTGAGTGAAAAAAAAAAAAAAAAAAGTCAAAATGAAGCTAAAAACAATAAATAAATAACACACTCCCTTTAGAACAAGCAGGGCATAAAGAACCAGAAACTCACAAAGGCAAGTGTTCCTGATCAGTCATCGCTTCTAATCAATCTCTTGACAATTACTGGCTTGTCTGGTCAGACGTTGCGAGAGCTTCAGGACATGCTCCCTAATTGATCGTTCCTTAATCAGTCAATCTCAAGGTAGGCTTGACCAGTAGATTCAATTGTATTGCTTTTCACTGCTGTCTGCGAGACCTGAAACAGTTTTTTGTTCTGCTGTAACAATTTCACTTAATATGGTGGATGTTACTCTTCAGCAGTATCAGCAGCACAGTGTTTGTGTAAGTTAAATGCAGGTTTCCCAAAGAGACGGTGCCTGAAAGATGGACTATTGGCACTAAACTGTACTGTTTACTGTAAGCCCAAATACTTTAAGCTGTTTTTCCAAGGCTATTGTGTCTAAGGTCTCTATTATGTAAATAAATACAAATCACAATCAAACTTTTCAACCTGCCATTCAAATTACTTTCGGGACCAAGTAATTTAGAAAGTTTTCAGCCTCATAGGTGTCAACAGTGCACCGATTTA
The DNA here is from genome assembly GCA_922788865.1 of Poeciliopsis turneri. Lineage (NCBI taxonomy): Eukaryota > Metazoa > Chordata > Actinopteri > Cyprinodontiformes > Poeciliidae > Poeciliopsis > Poeciliopsis turneri. The sequence continues at coordinate 1,898,005 of CAKLNU010000712.1, read as the reverse complement.
AGCAGCTGTCTTTTTCTAACGAGAAGGAAAAAATTTGCAGTTTTTCTCATCAGCAACTCCAAGCAATTTTTGTGCTCTCTGAGAGAGAGAGAAAAAAATCCCAAATGTAAATGACAGAAAATCCTGCAATACAAGAACAAACCAGCTGCTTGTATATCTTCCTACGATTGGTTGGTTGTGTGTTTAGTGCCTCATCCTGAACAGAAGCTCTATTGTTATTTGTCAATGCACACAGTCAAAGGCATTTGGCTTTAAGGGCCTCAGATTTGCAGAGAGACTGCAGAGTGCCTCCTGGGCAGGTTCAGATATCAAAATATGAATCAAAGAAGCTCGGGTAAAAAGCTCAGATCTGGTTTGGATCGTGTCACACCTTGTAGCTGCAATTTATAAATCAAAACAAAAGGCATGTTTTTTGTTTTGTTTTGTTGCCATTCGCAGCTAATCAATCTGCTAAAACTACCCCATGTAATGAAAAACAGCCAAACTTACTGAGTTGTTAATTGTAAAATGACACGATTTTTACTATTGATGTGTTACAGTGATGCGTCTTAATACGGGAACCACAGATAAACAGGAAATGAATGCTCCTTACTTTGAGGTAATCATTTTCAGATCTCAGCTCTTCTATCTCCCTGAGGTACTCCTCATGCATGCCGTCGGTGAACTCCTCCGTGAGGTCTGAGAACGCCAGAGACGTGCTGGCCGGCACCCTGCTGTCAAACGAGGTGGCCGACCGCTCCTCGCCCGGGGAAGTGCTGTCCTCCCCGGTCTCCACGCTCAGAGAGCGCCGATCCTTCTCATCCTTGCCCGCGGTGGAGCAGGTGTTCTTGGCGGCTGCTCGCTGACCAGCTCTGCTCCCGAGCGGCTTCTCTCCTTCTGCGCCGCGGCTGCTCCTCGACTCGGTGTCGCTGCTCCCAGCATCCGCCGAGAGTTTGTTTTCCTCGGAGGCGCAGTCCGAAAGCTCGGAGCTGCTGTCTGTCGGGGAGAGCTTCCCCGCGGCGCACCCGGAGTCTTTGGATAGGTCGTCGGACCCCGTGCTGGCGTCCGACGCCTTCCTCCGGCCGCTGTTGCTTTTTGCCGCTTTGGACGCCGAAGTCTTGGACAGCAGCGAAGATTTCCCCACCGCTTTACCGCCGCCCCTCTCGGCTTTGCCGTCCTTTCCAGCGAGGCTGCCCACCGGGCTGCGCCTGGAAATGCGGCTGCCCAGATGGATGGCTCCGGGCTTGACGCTCAGGGTCGTGCTCCCGATCCCTCCGCGGATCTTTGTGAGCGACCAACCGGGCACGTCCTTCGGCCTCGCCGGAGACGGTGCCCGGTTTATCTTCTTCTTCTTCTCACCCGTGTGAGCGGGCTGTGCCGCCGTTTCAGCCCCGCGCTGCTGCTGCGGCTGACCGGGCACCGAGTGCTGCCCCTGGCCGCCGTCCGCGCTCTCCGTCCCGCCTCCGCTTTCCATCTTCTGCCGGAGATGAAGTCTCCGTTCCTTTGGCGAGGCGAAAGAAAGGTGAGTCGGAGAGTTATGGACATCAACCTCCTTTGTTTTTGTCATTCATTCCGTGTAGGGCGACACAATGAGAAGCTGCAACAAACCACCTCCTGTTTGCCGAATTAGGGAGGCAGAAGAAGTTGAATAAACAAGCGCAGAGCCACACAAAAGGGAGACCAGTCCTCCTCCTACAATGAGAGCGTGCAGAGCAACAGGACGAAGATGAGCCTGAAAGCTGCAAGACCGCAAAAAACAAAAACCCCAGTTCGTGAAGCAGATTTTCAAACGACTCCGTTTTGTTGCGGTCCTCTCGTTTCTTTGGGATTTCTTTGCGCGGATAGCACAAACCAGCCGGTTCCTGCTCAGTGCAACTGTGTCTGAGAGGAGGGAAGCAATGTGGTGGCTCTGGTCACTATCTCTCTGCCTCTCTCCCCGCCCAGATAATGGGATGCATTCAAAGACGAGGCGAGTCGCATTTCTGAAGCTCTGTCGCCACCGTTGTGAGGAGGCACAAAGCCACCGAGAAATAAACAATAATCCATTTTGGAAAACGACACATTCAAATGCATTGAGCCACACATTTACACCAAAAATAAAAATCCCAGCAAAGATTCCTATCCTTTGGCCCAGACTGGGTCTGAAGGATGTAATAAAAATAAATTAACACAGTAAACAGAAAAGGTCAAAAATCATTTTGCATCACATTGTTGTTGTCTGAGTCAGAAATAGCAGATTCTGACTGTTTTAAATTTTTTACATGCATATCAAACATCTTTAAGTCACATCTCTATAGAAAATAAATACACAGTTGAAGTCTTTAACTTAACATGGTCATGTTCAGTGTACAAAGTGGAAAAAGGTTTTCAGATTTCTCTAAAGCTAGAAATCTTTTTAAAAAAAAAAAAAATGAAAAAATGAAAATTACTTCAGTATATATATTTGGTACATTATTTTAATTCTTCCAGATACTGATGCAGATTCTCACTCAGGAGCCTGTGAGTTGAGGACAAATTGACTTTTCTTTTTTCTTGATGGAGTTTCTACTCTTATTTTAAAGGCGTCTTCAGTTCTGACCATATTAGGACTTTATGGGCTTATGAGTTGAGGTCAGAACAATCACATTTATGAGGACATTGAGGTCAGCAATGGGACGATCAGGGCATGTGAGTCTCTGTCGTCACACTTCTCAAGCTTGAAGTCGAAGAATTCCTTTGGATGAACGGAGAAGAAGCACATTTTCCCATCTACAGTGGGTAACATTAAAAACTTTGTTCCACCTTTTGTGTAAGAAAACATTTGCACTGATTCTGCTGAAAACAGAAAACTTTCTTTACCAACACATTTGTTTGCTTTTGCAATCACCTCATTTGATGTGGTGAGATTTAGGACCTCACATCATCCAGCAGTAGCCCAAACCTCATTGTGAGACCAGGGGGAGGAAACTCAGTAAACCAATCAACAAATTCTTCCACAGTACAATCAACATATTTCACTAATTGTGTATGAAAAACACCCCGATGTGCCTCTCATTGACATACCCTCCCAGTTACAGAGTCTAAAAGATTCCAGTTGCTTTTGGGGCATGAGAAACAATAGAAAATCGCTGCGTTTGCAAGAAATTTTCAGTGCAGTAATTGGATGGCCGTGTAGGTTGGTGAAAACACGAGCTGCATCAGCACTGTCACTGCATTTTATCCAGTCGTCTGAGATTAAGTGATTGGCGTTATGTCACATTTTACTGCCCCCATTTTTTGGAATGTTGGACACTTTTAAATTTTGTTACATTTGTACTTTCATTTCAAATTCATAGGACCAAACCATAAGATGTCTGCAGATTTATCAGGCTAAACTAGTCATTATTTGATCTAATGTTTTGGCTGAAGTGGAAAATTACTCACCGCAAATAATGTGATTCTCGTCTGCCCTATTTTGAAAAAAAGATCTCTACGTATTTATTTTTTGCAGCACAGAACTTTCTAAGACTTTCTGCATCTTAGAAAGTCAATAAGCAGTGCCCTGCATGTATATACTGGTTTAATCTGACTGGTTTCCCTCCTATTCGAAGAACAGAAGTTAAAATCTGTAAACAATTGTGACCACATAAAAGCTTCTTTAATTCCATAATGTTGCACTCAGAATCCTGTTGGCTTCATTGAGATTTTTCCCAACGCAGGAAGCATTAAGTATTTTGTTGTTGTCCCTTAACATGTTATGAGTAACATGATTTATTTGCACATGTCGTTTAAGCAACACCAATTTGCTAGTCCAATGTTTGTAACTTGATGGAATCATTTTGGTTCCATCTTGACTCTGGATTCACTTGACAAAGTCATCTCCTGTTTTTATTTCTTTCAGTAAAGGCCATTTGCTATGCTCAAAAGTGTTGCGCTGTCTGCTTTAGTGTATACATATATATATAAATTGATCTGAATTATTCAGTTTAATTGGTAGGATACTACTGTCAGGATTCAAACATCTACTGACATTGAAACTGCATGCTTCCACATAGTTAGATAATCTACAGTATCATTATTGTGATGAGCTCAGTTTAATGGGCTCCATTACATAACGGGGATTTGTGTTTTATGCTGCTGGGTTTTGATCTCAGGCAATCACCATAAATCGGTCGTCTTGTCAAAACATCTCTTTTATTTAAGCATCTTTGAGAAATTATAATATACTATGGAACAGGGTTTTATTACAGCTGTTTGGTAGGCCTTATCCAATTAGAGGTGGAAAGTAACATACAAGTACATTTAAAAACAAATCATATTGCGTAGGAGTTCAATATTTCTTGGCAGTCATCTCAGAAAGTGAAGCAGTTATTTTAAAGAGATTAATTACACAAACAATAATATTTCAGGCATTTTATTTTATTACAATTTCAATGATTACAACTTTCAGGTAAAGAAAACCCCAAAATTTGGGGACCAATCAAAAACGACTATTTTTAAATGACAAATGTCAGGATTTTGAAAACTATCTTTAACTTAATATATACATTTATGGACTTAGTTGTTGGGTGTCCTCTTGCATGAATTACTGCACCAGTGTACAATGGGATGGGTCAACTGCCTTGTTGGATTTGATATCTCTCATTTTCTTCCTGGCCACAGCCCACAGATTTTCTATGAGGTTTAGGTCTGGGGAGTTTGTGGGCCAATGAAAAACAAGAACACTGTGGTCACTGGTCCAGCGTTGGGTATCTTTGGCAGTGTGGACCGTGCCGTGTCCTGCTGGAAAATAACATCAACATCTCCTGCAGATCGTCAGCAGACGGAAGCATGAAACACTCCAGAATTTCCGGGTAGACTGTTGCATTGACTGAGGGGTCTGGACATTCAGAAAACACAGGTTTCCAATAATTACCTTTTTCAATGTATTCTAATTTTCTGAGAAACTGAATCTTGAATTTTTATCATCTGTAATCTGTAACCATCACAATTACAAGAAACAAAGTCTTGAATTTAATGCTATGTGTGACGATTCTATACAACGTAGGAGTTTCACTTTCTTACATGACTGACAAGGAATATTGAATTTTGCTTAATATTAAAATGTTTTAGCTCTATCTGTGGAGAAAGAGAAAAAAAATAGGACAATCTTCTACCGCCACCTTGTGTTAAGAAGGAAGAGTTGCAGCAGAGACAACACTAGTAGTTCTAAGCGGAACAACCATAAACAAGGAAGAAAACATTTAAGTGATAAGGTAAAATTATTTGCAGGACCACAAGTTATGTAATATTTTGCAGTAATTGTTATGCAAAGTATTCAGAGGTGTATTTTTCTGACTAACAAATGTATATTGACAATAAAAGCAGAGCTGAGTCATGACATGGATTTTGATTTTGACACCACACATTACAACGTTTTACAAAGTGTGATGAAGAAAACGAAAACATTAAACACATTTGTTCATAGTTTGATTAATTACATCACAACAGGACCTTTACTGGCCCTCTTTCGACATTGCCTTCATATGTCACTGGTGTCAACATTTGTCTATAGTCCATTCAGGTTGATCAAATATGGTTTGAACACTTTTCTGCAATCAAGAAAACAAAACACCTTAAAAATTTGAATGGAAACAATCAAGAACTAAAATTATGTGATTTCACCAACAATCTGGGTGTTGGTGCTTGTTGTTTGGAGGATATGAAAATGATTCAAAGCATACCAAAATGCCTAGAAATTCACAAACTATGTTGTTCTATAAAAAGATAAAACGTGGCCATTTTGAAATGGATGTCATGGCTCACTACCCAGTGTGCATGAGCCCTGGGGGAAACCTGCTTCAAACTACTTTTCTGTTACTTATGATGGACCTCTTCAAGGTTGTGCACAGTGTGAGAACTAACTGAATGTTTCCGTTAACTCTGACTAATTAAACAGATTGATTTAAAGAGTTTGATTCGCCAGTTAAAACCTTTTTGATTATCATGATGCCTTACCAAGTTGATCAGGATGCTTTGCATTCTTTGTAGAGTGATTTCAATTGCAATTAATTGTGCACAGATCATGATGACCCTTTATTTAGTGGCACATCAAAAAAATCTTACAAATCCACAGTACTCCATTGTTTCATTAAAATTTCTTTATTATGCCCAGGGCCTCTGTATGTGCTAAGAATGACTCTGTCTTTGTGTGAGCTATTGAGTAGAAGCAGGACTCTGTGTCCCATTGAGAGGATGAATAGAAACTATTTTTTCCTCCAATGTTCTCCGCCTGCTCCCCTCCTCCTCTCCTGCCCTCTGATCACATTCTCTGTTCTCCTCATCACACCATTACACCATTATTGTTATGTAACTGCAGAGACGCACAGGACACTGCCTTTCTGTCCCCTGCTGGTTATCACACTAAATTAAACTGGAATAAGGCCTTTCTTACTTATGCTTAGTTTAAGTGAAAAATGTAGTTCGAAAACTATTTATCTTGTGGCATTTTTCACAGCACACTTAGCTATTTTTTCATATTTTATGTTATATTGTCAAATAAATAAATAAGATGATTGACCATTTTTAGCTTAGAATGACCTAAGATTGACCTTGGTATTCAAAAGGACCGTAAGCCTGTCTTGATCTATGAGGATGCAGTCAGCCATATCAGACATATCAGTGACTAGTAAGCTACATTATTTATGAAAGAAATAATATGGCTTAGATGAGACCTCACACAGGTCCTGAAATGAACCTGTCTGACTACAAGAGTGGGCCAAAGTAAGACTCAATGTAGATTCAAGGAGTTTGCAGTGATAAAATATAATAATACATTTTTACAATAATAATAATAATAATGATAATAATAATAATAATAATAATAATAATAATAATAATAATAATAATAATAATAATAATAAACTTGCATTCAAAGGTGTTTCTCCAGTATTGTTGCTTAATTCGCTGAATTCATCTTCCCATCGACTCTGTCCAGCTTCTCTGTCCCAGCTGAAGAAAAGTGTAACAACAAATTGCATTCTGAGTGTTGTGTAGTGTTACTTTTCTATGAGACAGTTTAAATGTAGGTCAACAAGTGCAGTTTCTCCTCATCTGACAGGAGCGTGTTTGCTTTGTCCTGATATAGTTTGTGACTAACTTAAATGGGACTGTTGATGGGAAAAGGGCATAATGGTGGAGTGCTAAGAGTTGTGGCAACAGAATATGGCATTTATATTGCATTTAAAGATTGATGGAAATAAAATCTATCTATCTATCTATCTATCTATCTATCTATCTATCTATCTATCTATCTATCTATCTATCTATCTATCTATCTATCTATCTATCTATCTATCTATCTATCTATCTATCTATCTATCTATCTATCTATCTATCTATCTGTTATTGTTTTGGTGGTTCTCTCTATCTTTCACCTGATTGGCTGCCGGCCATGTCTGTCCATCTTCCGGTCACGCCCACTGTGCCAGCGGCTTCCGCTTCAGTGTACAGACAAGGCTATACACAATTCCTGCCCATCTTTCTGGGCTTGCCAAAAACATTGAGAGAGGAGCCACAGCGGAGGTAAGAAGACAGACATTTTAACGTCCTGATTGTGGACTATCTGTTTGTTTTCAGACCATGAACTCTTGCTTTGTGTGTTATCTAAAAGGAATACTGCTAACTGTGCTAACTCGCCATATTTTTTCAATATAGCCCGCCGGCTAACTCCAACAACGCTAGCTGTCAAAAAAAAAAAAAATAAAAAAAAAAAAAATCTCTCAGACCTCCGTCAGTCAGGACTTGGGCAACCAGCTGGATGTCTGCTTTTAGGGAAAACCAGCGAGAGTTGTGCTTTTTTTCTTATCCTCGTTTTTGTTTAAAATTCAAGCTGGGACGCTTTAGATTGGCTAGCGAGATCAATTTTCACTTTGTTTGTGCTGGTAATATTAGCAAGGAACAGGCTGGGGGTGGCTCATGTGGAACACAATGAGTGTCTCTTTTGACACATACTCTTGTGTTTGAATCTTACGCCCAAAATGTGATGTAGGGAAACTTATATTGTGTCCTTTTTTGTGTTTAGCTTCTTGGTAAATGGTGGGAATGTTCCCCTGCCTGTTTGACTTCTTCGGTCTGCATCTGACTTTACCTTTTTAACCCGGAGCAAGCTGCAGGTCTTTGACGAGCTGCAGGTCTTTGACAAGCTGCAGGTCTTTGACAAGCTGCAGGTCTTTGACAAGCTGCAGGTCTTTGACAAGCTGCAGGTCTTTGACAAGCTGCAGGTCTTGCCCTCACTAAGACACACATTCTCAGGGGGCAAACACTGCTGTATCATTGTGTGTTGCATTTTGCTTACAAGTACTAAAACCTCAACATTTCATCAGACTCCCTCTCCTTGCATGTAAAGAACTAATATCTTAGCAAAAGTATTTTTTTTCATCTGTATGAGTGCACACAGATGGAAGTAAGATTATGCAGTACTATGAGAAATATGTTGATCTCTGGAATGAACAAGGATGTTTCTTGCAAAATCTTAAATGTCCATGTTGGAAAGAAGGAGAAGAGGAAGAAGAAAAAACAAGCCTTTTATTTGGCTTTATATTTCAACATTGGGCCACTCTCTGGGGATTTACAGTTGCAATCATTTCTTCCTCCCTAAGGTGCCTTAATTACCCCCATAGTTAGTAACTATGGGGATAGTCTCCATCTGAAAGGGAAATTTGAGTCTTTAGTCCCAATGTTCTCATAACAACAGCAGTGCCCGGGACTTTCTCATTTTCTAGCACAGGCTGAAGAATAATTTAGTTGTGAAATGTGTATTTTGTGATCTGTAGTTACATTCAAAGGGAAGAGGAAGACAATGTTGTAATACATGTACTAAAAACATTGTTTCAACACAGCAGTGTGGAGCATTGCAGTGCTAACTTGGACTAGGACACATAGACGTAGTAGTCACATAAATTAGTGTCATTAAGTTGTTGGATTTGAATCTGGATTAGCTGCAGCCTTTTGTTGCCATAAAATCGTGGTAACCTTTAGCTTTTTCTCCACAAGGATTTCATATGAAGATGTTTATAAGCCACTTGATTTTTTTTTTTTTTTTAAATAGTATTGCTGTGCTGTGCCACTTGAGAATAAAGGTGAGCTTGAGGTAATGCTTCTTTTACTAGGCAACCCTCCCAGCAACAAAGGGATGTTACTGTATGTTTAATTTATGGCTGATAAAGAGAGCCAATCAGGAGCCTCTCTTACAAAGACTCTCTGTTAACTTACTCTGCCTTTGATGGCTTGCTGTCAAAGGAGAAGCTTGCTGGTCAGCCAGAACTAAATATGAGACTAACCCTGTATCATTATGTAAACATACTGTCAATGCTAGCCAATATTGCCATAATGGGTACTTAAATATTGATCTGGTTACTCTTTGCAAGGAGTTGACAGCCTTGTGTTAAATTTTTCAATAAGTCCACCAGTACAAATCTTATTTATTTCCCCCTCAGCACGGATGTGTTTTGGATACTCTTAAAACACTGGCACATGATGTGTGGAGCTGTTATCCTACTTTAAATTAAACTGTTATAATTACGTCATAGTGTGGTGACATTGAGGGGGAAAAAAACTCTTTCTTCTTTGTAACAAAGTATTTACACAAAAATGAAAACTAGACATGATCTAATTGCTTTGATTTCTGCCACAAAAGTGTCACTTACTGACAATGCTGCGTGTTATGATGATTATAACACTGGCACATCTTATAAGTAAAAACATAGAAAGAACTCTGATAAAATCGTGTAGTGTTCGTTGTGCAGAAGAAAACCTCTTACTGTTGTGCTTTTTCAAAAAAATAATCCCAGTATCGCAAAGTAGGTTTGTATGATATCAATAAACATGTAACTGTAATGCTATTGCTCAAAATTGTAGTGATGGCGATATTGATTATGTCGAGGCTACATTTGGGCAGTCATCTGGCATTTTGCAGCAACAGGTGGGGGAAGGTGGATTAATTCCTTTAAAGTAATAGTATGACAAATAATTTTAGCAGCTTTGAAATTTGCTTTTTACAACATTTTTATCCCAATATTCTGCTCACCAGTTTTAATCCATCCTCATCATTTTGGTATATTAGACTGTAATATTGTCATAAAAGGTCATTGTTGCTTTGAATTAATTTGAATCTAGAATCCAGTCATTTAAAAAAATGTATTTGCAAAGTTTTGTTTGGTAATGCAGATCGTTCTCCGTATGAACAATCTTTTTGGGTTAGTGGGTCACCATGTGTTTTTGGTCAGATTGGCTTTATACTCATGCTTTCTGTCTTTTGTTTACTGATTTTTTTTTTTTTTTTAAGCAACAGTAAACATACATTAGTCAAAGTAGTATAACCTTGTAAAATATTTGTGAACAAAGCTGCACACCAATGAAAACACAGTCAAGGCAGTAAAGTTTTAAAACTCAATCCCAGCTTTTATAACTCGGGGAGGGAAAACAAAAGTGATTTTCTTCTCCGACAGTTCTAGCATGATTTCTAACCGTGATGCTTTCTGTGTTTTAGTCTCAAAATTATTGACTTGTTTGGTATAGAGAGTGGACACGTTTAAATCTCAAGGCCTGAGCCGGTTTAGTGTCTTGTGGTTTTGAAAGTAGTGCTCATCCTAGCAGGGTTCCTACTCTGACAGGTATCGCTGGAATGTGCTGAGTCATGCTACACCGATTGCCAAGTTTTGTATGTGAGTATTTGTGAGAGAAAGATCTAGTAGAGGATTATGAAAAGTTGATACATTTTTTTTGTAGAACAGGATTAATTAAACTGTTCTAATCCCAGCACATACTGAATTAGTGTGTAATGACTATCTAGGTGTAAATGAACAACCCACAAATTATACTGTTATCATCACCGGCATACAGTGCTTTCTCCACTAACATATGTTTTTGCCTTGTCATTTGGCAAATATTACCTGAGAAAAGACAAAATTAAGATTTCAATAGATTATTTCATTTCTTAAGGGGAAATGACAATCCTGATCAATCTTGCTCTTTGTGAAAATGTAACCACAACCTCTTCCACCCTTGTTAAATTGTATTTTTTGTTGTTGTTGTTTTGATTTTACTTGCCACTCTCAGGCCTGATTATGACCAGACCCGCAGAATCAAGTAATCACCCAAACAAAACTTCTCAGAGTACATGAAGGGTGCCAAAAGATCTCAACACATGATTTAGAAAAATTGAAAAGCGTGTAAATATTTTATTTTGTAAAGGGTTAAAAACCAATTTATTGTGTTTGGGAGAACACTGTGCTAGCTAATATGCAAAAGAAAAAAAAAAGAAGTATATTCTTTGTTCACAACCAACTTCCTATGCTGTTGGTCATTCAACTTTGGCAGCTGTGTTTTTTTCAGAACATTGATGTTTTTCCAGCCTTTCAAGTATGATGCAGTGTAACCATTTCCCAGCCCCAGTGAAACACGATGAAGCTCCCCTGGAAGAAATGCATGTAGGAGGGTTTATTGGCATAGTTGGCTTTTAATTTGTTTGCAATTTGAATATGTAGCCATACTAAACATTTGATCTTTTTTGTTTCCATGGCTCTAACAAACAGAAAAGAGATGAGGAAGGTGGATGGAAATAATCACAAATGACATTTTAGGACATAACGTTCTCTTTAGCCACTTCTCTCAATCTTATCTACATTTGGTAAGCTGTACATCTTTTTCTTTCCACACTCCCAAATTTTTTAAATAACTTTAATCTTTAAAAGATTGTATTTATTACACAAATTTATATATATATATATATATATAACATTTATTAGTACAAGGAAGCACATTTAATAAATATATAACATTTATTTTGTAGGAACATTTGATAAATCAGCAACAAATTCATACTTATCTAATTTCTTGCTTTATGTTTTGTAAAGATAATCGCATTACAGAAATGACACTGAACTTGATTGAAACCAAATTGACAGGGACTTCTAAATTTGTGTTTATAAATGGATCTCAATGCTATTTTAAGATAAAAGCATCTTTTTGGCATTTAAAAACGAATCTTGTTTGTGCTCATTTTCAGAGCAAATGCAGACTAACCTCAGCAGCTGCTGTCAAGCGAATGTTCTTGACCGGGTTAGTCTTGTGATTGAGGTCGGATGAATTTGATTTTATACTTGCGGTTGTTCTATTAAGAAGTCATTTGACGTTTAAACTTATTCAGTCTTGTGATAAATTCATCTTCCTTAAGTGTCTTATTGCAACAACAATGTTCTGAACACATGGCTTGATAGTGTGGAAAAGTACTGGATGTTCACTGTAAGTACACGTTGAGCGGATGTGTCATGATTTGTAACATGAGTTTGCATACTTTGAAGTTCTTGGTAGGAAAACAAAAAAAAATTGTTCTCGTTTGTTTGGTTACCAGCAGCAGAGTGCTTCCTTGTACTAATGCTTTCTAGTGTTAAATAACGATTGGACTGCTGCTTTAATATAACTTTACGTCATCAGTTCAAGACTAATATTCAGTTTAGAAACAATGGGAAGCAAACAGGCAATTAATTTTTTGATTTATAAACACTTCTCTTATTTCAGTAGTTCAAAAACCTGATGTTGAACTACTTCCTCAGTGACGAGATACTTGAACAACAAGGAACTCCTCTATTTCCATAGCAACTGTCCTCCCAACTCAGTAGCTGAGTTTTTTTTTTTCTTTTTACAATTTCTGCCCAAATTAATGCTTTTCTGTTTAGACTCTTTTCAGAACTGTGTGCATCTCCCACTTCTTTGGCTGCACTGGCAATCCCTTTTCACAGATTTCACAGTCAAACCCTTTTCTTTCCATCCCAACTCTGTTGCTAGCTCTTAAAGCCAAACCCTTTAGCAGTGAGGGATTTGACACCAGGTTCTCGAAAACCTCCAGGCAATAATTTATTCTCCTCTATGAAACACTTGTTTTCTTTTGTGATTCTCCAGTGACTGGATCGGCTTCCACCCACCTTTCTGTAGCTGCATTTCCACTGACCATAAATCTGAGAAAATTGGAATTACAGAAATAAATCTGCCTAGTGGGGGAAAAAAAACCTCCCACATTTTTTGATAAAAAGTTTTTGTATTAGGATGAAGTGGTTTTTCAGTTTTCAGTATTGATATATTGCAAAGTTTGTCACCCAAACACCTGAGTAAAGACACCAACGTCTCCTCTGATGGCTGATGACGAGCGCTAATGCTCTGGTCAAAATATGAATATATTTCGCCAAAGTGTATCCATTCACTTATCATGCAAAGAATTTTATTTACGTCAGAATATCAAAAAGGTTTTGCGCACATTTGTAATGGAAACCCAGTTTGTACCATCTTTGTGATTTGTAGTGTCAAATCTGGACATGTTTGGGGTTTTCTGCATACAGCTAGATAACCCTTTGACCTCTCCTGCAACTTTAAACGGTAGATTTAAAGTCTGCCTTGGTGCTGGTAACCAGTCCTTGACTGCTCACATGACACCCAGCTTTGTTGCAGTCTGATGTAAACATTGTACAATAGCTATTGCATTCTTGAGGCTCGTGTGATGTAAGCTCAACACGCCCGTCCTTTTTGGGTTGTCATGGCCATTGAGTGACAACATGGGGAAGGAAGCTGCTGTCCAGCTGGATGGTTTTCTCAGAAGCTACATAACGTGGTTGCTCAGCATCATGTGACAAAACATTTGATGCAAAACCACATTTGGTTTGTTTATGTTTGCTATTTAGTTTGAGTGTTCATTTTATTGTACGCCTTCATTTTCACTTGAGTGTGTCTGTGCATACCACCCGCCGTACGTGTCTCACAGCTTACAAAGGTGTGTCAAGTACTGATGTTGGTGTGTGTAGCCAGACATGGAGAGGTGTGTTTAGTGCCAGGCTTTGTGTTGAACTGTGAAGGCATCACTTGGACTCTCCCTGCAGTCGGTTGGCCTAGGAAGCGATCAGGAGGTCAGTAAGTAGATGTTTTTCTTCTAAGTACTAACTCTGTGTTATACTGTGTTCAAGTGGCCATGAGGTGAAGGTATACCAAGATTTTGAAGCTGCACATTGATAAACTGCTTAGTGTATGGTCATATTTGAGTAATTTTGTTTATTTTACATTGCAAAGAAAGCACAAGAGAGTTGTCAGCTGGCCAGAAGAGGACTTTTGCACTCCTGTGTATTACAAGGAAATCTTTGGAGTTAGTTCCCGTACCTGTTCTTTCAATTTTTAAGCCTAGAAATTTAGCTAGAAATGCGTGTCTCTCAGTCTGCAGTGTTCCAGTGTGGAGTATTTGGGTCATTTGATAAGCTGTTGTCCAAGATCGGAAGCGTAATTGTGATGTGTGCATGGTGCCATGTCTGTCACGGTTACGTAACGACTCACAGACATCTGAGAGAGAGTGACCGATATGATCTGAGGGTCTGCTCCGGCCAATCAGATAGCTTGTCTCCACATCCTATCTGTCAGTGGGTGTGGGTGTGTGAACCTAGTAAACTTATCAGCACATTTATGGAAGACCTATTTGCTGCACCTTGGAACAAAACAGGGTTACCTTGCTCTAATAAAATCCGCTAAGATGTTGACTTGACATTGCTTACAATCGCAAGGATTTAATCTTCATCTACAGTCACAAAAAACATTGTGTTCTGACGTGATTAAGTTTCATAATAACAACTGCATTCATTAATCACTTAACTGCAAGATTAATCATTTATCTCAGATTTATTCTCAGAAACTGACAACTGCACTTCCTGGCTGAATAAATAAATCTATTGAAGTCTTAGTGGAAGCTGTGCCACCGTAACTGTGCTTGCATATATTTTTTACTGAAGGTAATGTGTAAATAATTGATTTTAATGCTCACTTTCTCTGTTGTAAGAATAGTTTTCTCATAACTTAAATAGTTTTCTTGCCGTCTTATATAACTTAGCCTCTAGAAATGAACTTGTAATGGAACGTGAAAAAGGAGTAGCAACATGTGAGCCTGGGGTAAAGTAATGAAATGATACGTCCTACAAAAAGGCAGATTTTGTTATTCATAGCTACTGACCTTAAATTTAAATGACTTTTTTACAGACTAGATATTGTTGAAATGTTTCTAGTAAAACCTTCAAAAGACAGCAGTCCAGGAAATACTGAAGGAAATATGTATGATTAACTATTCACTGCTTTATTAGTCTTACTAGGAGAAAGAGTTTGACACTATTTGTTGAAATGTTTAGTTTTGTCGTCTCGATGTAATTTCAGTGTGAGAACTATTTTGTGTTATTATTTTAAAACCAAAGATCAACCAGTTCATCAAGGTTGGCAACATGTTGCTTGGGTTATTGTTCAGTTCTTTGTGATTATGTCTGTAAAAAGTGCTTTATAAAAAAGCTTAGCTGACTTACAACTTTCACTTTCTTCTGGCCCATTTCTGTTTTTTTTTTTTTTTTTTTGAGGTTTGACCTGGCAATTTTAATCAACCCAGCTTTATTTTCTAAGTAAAATCAGGTGATGCAGAGAAATAATTCAAGATGTTTTGAAAACAGAAACTATTTTTATTAAACTCAAAGTGCATAAAACACACATATGCTACTGACTTATGCTTTTATAGAGTAGAAATAGAGGCAGTTTTAATTTTCTGATATTTAACAAATGAAGGGAAACAAATATTTTTTCAGTGTTTGATCTCTTGATCACTGATCAAATCGGTCAAGGGCAAAACTAAGATTTTGATGATGTAAACTTAGGAATATTTAAGCCTTTGTTTTTCAGAAATAAAGCGTGTCTTCTGCAAACTTGCCTTTTTTCTTTTTTCTATCTTAATTGATTCTCACCTTAATGAATCTGCCAGTTTATTACATTTCATCGTATTCGCTGCATCACAGCTGCTAATAAGTCTGCTGATAACTCAGTCGTAAGCTCTTAGAATATTTGAATGGGACACTGGGATCCGCTCTGTCCACCTTATCGATCATGGACGCCGAGGCCAAAGTTCAGTAGTGTGCTGAAGGCGTTGCTGGTACAATCCTTGTATTTAGTGGAACAAATGGAGAGTGAATGTGAAGGATGCAGTCATTGTTGCTGATTTAGCCTGAAACCTAAATAATACTACTATTATATTTTAGACAAGCTTCCTATATGTATTTCGCCTGCTTTTCAGTCAAACTTGTATTTGCTTTGTGGACTGTGTCATTGTGATGAAAATGTTTCCTGCCAGTTTGGCTTGTGTGTAGTAAGATGAGGCATGTAGATTACAGCAGTGAGACAAACAGGCATGCAGTAAAGATCACGTCTCTAGGAATTCAACTCTTTCATTGTAAAATGTGGTGCAGTGTGTTCGGTGTAAGGATTAATGATTCACCTTCCATAAGGCAGCACAACTTTGTGCTAGAGTTTTGAAAGTTTCTTTTATTTTATTTAGACTTTTACTGTCTTTCTCTGATTCCATCAGTTTAACAATTCTTTGTTTCTTCCAGGTTAATAATTTTTCTTGGTGGACAAAGCCAAAGAAGCTAATCTCTGAAGTCAGAGCCATCAACCTGCTGTTCATTATTTGAGGAACTGTATTTGCGCGGTGGTCGTCCTCTCTTGTCAAGCCATCTCCGATAAATCTGCACGTGGCAAATTTTGGGGCCCCCTTCTCGACGTCTTGCATTTTCCTTTGGGCCTGGTGACGTTCCAGAGGACACATCTTCTGCTGCTATCCCTACAGATGCGCTGTTGGATCGCTACCAAAAGGAATATGTGCTAGAAACTAAAATCTACTCCAAAAAAAAAAAAACTGCTCAACTTTGAGTGTAGAAGATGAGCAATGAAGACGAGTTTTACGACGCCGTCACAGGTGGGGAGGTCTTTTTACTCTCTTGGTCTTTTTACGTGTTTGCCTTGGACAGTTTTCAAAACTTATTCTTCTTTGAGTTGCTCCCTTTTAGAAGTTTCTAAAGCAAACGATTTCCCATCGTCTCACCCTGACTCTAGCATCCGCCTCACTTTCAACAGTCATCTGCATATGCTCTTTCTCTACATCCATGAATCTTCTGTGGTCTTCCTCTTACCCGTCTCCCTAGCAGTCCCTTATCCAGCTTTCTTTCTTCAATATGTTCACTGTCTCTCCTTTGCTCATGTCCAAACCATCTCAGGCTCTTTTCAGGTTTGGATTATGATGCATCCTGACACATTCAGGTATGAACAAATAAAGTAATTGCATTCACACCTGACATTAAAATGTGTCTGGAATGGCCCCAACTTTGGAAGTAGATTTATAGTAATCCCTTGATTAGCTTAAATGTGCACCTTAACAGAGAAAAAGAGAACGGTTGGATAAATAATGTGGGCCTTCAAAAAGCTTAGCAATGGCGCAGATTTTAACCCATTGGAGCTGCATCTCTCCAACATCTGATGGCATGCTGGCAGCCATTGGCTGCTTTACTGTTGTCAGAGCGCTGTGTTATCAAGTGACTAAACACGCCTCAGGGTCTCAGCCTTGCCTGGACCCTCTAATTTTGTCTCCAAATCCCTCAACTTGAGCTGTCCTTCTGATATGCTCGTATCTAATCTGATCTTGTGTTTAGATTTTGGCTCCACCACATCCCTGTCCAATCACAGACTTTGTGATGTTGTATGCTAGACATTAATGAAACTCTTACTATCCTGTAAATCCTCATGCTCAAAGCTGTCCTCCTGTCACAAATTGCCCCCGACACTCGTTTCCATCCATGAGCGTAGCTCGTATTGTGGTGGAATCTCATAGTCTTTATAATGAAAAAAAAAAAAGCATTACCCTCCCGGTGTCTTGGCGTGATGCTCAAGAGCGCGGCAGATGTCACGGTCGGACAGCAGGGAAGCAGAGGTGTCTCGTCCCATCAGAATGTCAGTTCCTGAACCCACACACAAAAAAACAACAACTCTTAAACACGCGTGTGGGGTCAGTGTGACAAAGTAAAAGAGCACTCGGGGTCCAATAGCTGTATTTGCCTGGTGGTCGTCCTCTGTTGTCAAGCCGTCTCCAATAAATCTGCACGTGGCAAATTGTGGGACTGCAAGAGGGTTAAAAAATGTTGGGATTCTTTTTTTTTGTTTGTTTTTTGTTTTTTGCCTTGTAACTGATATTTTACACTGTTCTCTCCCTGGAGAAAGAAAAGATGAGACATAAACTGCAGACGACAATGTCCATGAGCATCCAGTCCTGAGGCTGTAATTCAAGCTGCCTCTGTTATTGAAGGATAAAACTATTCACTGTTATCCAATTTGTTTCAGCCTCAACATGAGTTCAATAATTCAGAGGGAGGTCGTCTTGTGGTCATGATCACCATTACCAAAAATATCACTGAATAAGATTGAGTTGAATTTCACTTTCTTTAAAAAGGAAAAAAATAAAACGATTAAATGGATAAACAGAGATGATCACGTAACAATCCTCGAAGTCAACTTTCAAATTCAGGTGCATGCCAAACACACTAAGAAGTGTAAAAACCAGATGTTTGATAATCATACGGTGTGTTTCTAAAGAGATATAGATAAGACATGGATGATGGAAATCCTATCATAAAACATTGAAAGGCCATTTGCTGCAGAGTCGAGACCAGAGGTTGTCCCAGATTTTTTTCTCATCTATCATTTCGATGGACTGCACGAAACAAAATCTAGTCGGTCTTTTTTTTACAGACTATGAACAAGCTGGCTGTCTGCACATAGACAATCAAATTCAACAATTGCAATAAAATTATGAACGATTCCCCTGCTGTGGGCTGATGAGACGGCCTCACAACTTCTCCTGGTCTGCATGGACCAAATGTCTCAAGGGGGATTGCTGCAAAGGCTATATTGTCAGAAGGTTTATTGACTTTGCATTGGACAGATAACTTCTCACGGATGTTGCTCTGGAGGCTGAATTCGATCTGGAATTTCAAGCACCATTCCAGACAAAAATTTGAAGTCAGGGAACATTTCTCCAATTGAAGTGATCAGAAGTCAGCAAAACTCTTTAGAACAAGAGGTTTCCTGTTCCCTAAGCAATCGATTCAGCGGGAGAAAACGTCCCTTCATACTGGAAGATCTTGTTCCTTTCCCAAAAACACCACCTGTTCTATTTTTTTATGACAAATAATCAATTTTTTATTTTTATTTTTTTTAATTGACCTCTGTGTGTCTAACATGTTAATTATAGAGTCCACACCTTGTACCTTTTGATATAATACAATAGCTGAAACTCCTTTGTGTATTTAAAGAAGGCCTCACCTTGTTTTGAACTCCACCCGGCTGCATATTTTAAGAAATACAGCAGTCTGGCGATTACAGCAGCATTCTGTCAATTCGCCAAAGCAATTATGTCTTTAATATTTTTATGGTTTAAATTTTCATTTTGCTTTGAAATTATGAATATAAAACAGAAAAGTTGCCTTCTGGAAACGGCCACTGATGTTTTCTGAAGAATTGAATCGTGTGATGAATAAAATTTGCTATTCAAATCTGAGCAACAGCTTGTGATGCAAAGCAGTTTGGACATTGATGTGCACAAATATAAAGATCCAGTTTTACAAAGACTGAAAAAGACCACAGCTGGTGGTAAGATAGATATTTATAAATGCTTTAATGCAAAAAACTGGACTCGGGGTTTTTTTTTTTTAATGGATGCACAGAGTATTGACTTTGTGTGATACCTGATGCTGTGTGTTGTCTAAATCGGGTTAATTCTCGCTTTGGGCAGGCCTGGATTCTGACGAGTCGTGTGAAGGGTTGTCTGAGGCCAGTTTCAAAGATGCCAGAGGGTTCGATGGCAACATTCAGAAGAACAATGGATCAGTACTACAAGAGAACGGCATCAGGAAACACAGGTACAGCTTCATTCCTGCACCACATTCCACCCTCTCTGGTCAGTGCTCTAATCTGTCAGGATTATCCTCACTGCAGGAGCTGCAACAACGCTCTTTCTGAGAATCAGGATTGAAATCATCAGTTTTCTTTAATTAGTTTTTTTGTTGTTGTTTTAATTTAATTTGAACTCACTTTGTATTTTTACATGAAACCTGTTAGGTTTCATGTAACACCTTTGAGGTGTTGCATAAAGGAAAAAAACAAAAAGCAGAGATGAGGCATTGTGGGCTGAATCACACACCAGGTTTTGGGAAATGCTGTACATTAACTTCCATTTGTTTTGGTGACGTGATGCAGAGTAGAAAACTAACACTTCAAGAAAGAGTCACAGGTCATGTTCCTGTGAATTCACGTGTTTGTCTGTGAGTTAATAATTTTTTCCCGCAGACATTTCTGACGAGGAATGTCTGCATGTCTGCTGATAAACTTGAAAGATCTCATTATCTTACCTGCATCTGTCTTTCTTTTCCCTTCTTTTTTTTCTCACCCCAGGACATCTTTACCAGCACCCATGTTTTCCAGAAACACGGTCAGCATCTGGAGTATCCTCAAGAAATGTATTGGACTGGTAAGGCTTAGTTTGTTGGATTGCTAGAAGGAAAATACACCTTTGACTCACTGTGAGCTTTAGCTTTAGCATCAGTCTATTTTCTGCCGTCCTCTTTGATTTTTTAGGTATGATCATTGTTAAAATTTTATGTTGCCGTGCTTTATCTGTTCCTAAACCAGTTCTAGGTGTTTGTCCTGTTTGAAGTTAGGTTTCCACCACCTAACTTTTGATTTGTGCTGATATTGAAGAATATGGAGGTTCATCATCCTGTCCACTTTTGTGTACAGCACCAGTCACAATGGCAGCGAAACAGACCTCAGGCCTGATTGTGCCACCGCTGTGCCTCACATATAGAAAAACACCACGTCATTCTTTTTCTGCTACAGTTTTTGCAATGTTGCCACAAGCGGAACCCATATCAGAAAAGACAATACTATGTTATATCAAGTTAATGAGCTCGGAGCTCAGCGCACTTATCTTCCAGTTGTCGTTTGCAATGGCATGCATTCATCGCCTCTGATTCAAATCGGGATTCACAGTCGAGACTCCCTCTTTCGGCATATGCTCCAGTCCAGTTTTGTCAGCTTTAACATTATATTATTCCTCAATTGCTTAAAAAACACCAAATCTGTGAGCGTGTAACCGGCAGAAAACACAGCAGGTTGGACATTCGGCACACAGAGACGGCTTAGCGCAGTGACTGAAACACTTTCTGCTCCTGCTGCTCAGCCTGCAAATGGATACATGGAACTAACAGACATGTAGAGCAGATCGGTGTGTGTGCAAACACCTGCTGCTTGTGTAGATGCTAGTATAATTAGCAGAATTATTGACAAGATGATGACACTTTTCATTGAGCAAACAGTAGAACTAACAATCCTGACTATACAAACAATTTTGGAGGGTTTAAAACATCAACAATCAACAATAAATCAGAATTCTTATCATAGTAAGAAATTTATCACAATAAATGATAAACGATATGATAAATGTCCACAAGAAGAGTTACTGTCACTGTGGACAGGAACATAGATACTCAGAGTAACCTTTTTTTTTTTTGTAACACCGAGGCAGTGAAACAAAAAAGCTTCTAAAAACTCAGATATCACACATTATATCCTGATATCTGCTGTGAGATGATGTGCTGTTTGCTCATTTTACAGGAGCTGTCCAAGATCACGATGCCCATCGTCTTCAACGAGCCTCTGAGCTTCCTGCAGAGGATCTCAGAATACATGGAACACACTTACCTCATCAACAAAGCCTGCTCGCTGTCCGACTCCATAGAGCGCATGCAGGTCAGAGCAAACCTCTTTTATCATCTGCATAAGCTTTGTTTTGCTCTGCACATTCAGTCAGTAGTTCGTCTTTTGTTTTGAACATTTCTGTCTTAGTAACTAAATGTACATTTTACCAGAAAGCCTGCGCATTTGTTTTAGGATCCGGCGTCACCAAATGTCTTTTACGAAGTGTTTTCTAAAGTAGAAATGGAAAAGCAAAGTCTTCACCTGACTCGTCTTACCTGAATCCTATCATTGTCTGCGCTTCTTCGTTTCAGTCAGTAGCTGCTTTTGCTGTATCAGCAGTTGCGTCTCAGTGGGACAGAACTGGAAAACCCTTCAACCCGCTGCTGGGAGAGACCTTTGAACTCATCAGGTACACACACACCGACCCACCTGACCGTCTTTAAAGCTCATCAGCAGTTACGCTTACCCTATTGCCGTGTCCTTCTGCAGAGAGGATCAGGGTTTCCGGCTGGTGTCAGAGCAGGTTTCCCATCATCCTCCGGTCAGTGCCTTCCACGCAGAGAGCCTCTCCGGGGACTTCGTCTTCCACGGCTCCATCTATCCCAAACTCAAGTTCTGGGGCAAGAGTGTCGAGGCAGAGCCAAGAGGAACAATCACACTAGAACTTCTAAAGTGAGACTTTTATGGTCCCAGATAAAAAGAAAATGCTATACAATAATTTGTTCATCACATTTTCCACGCTTTATTTCTCCCCTTCTTCTTTTCAGGTACAACGAAGTGTACACATGGAGTAATCCTTTCTGCTGCGTGCATAACATCATCCTGGGCAAGCTGTGGATAGAGCAATACGGAACAGTGGAAATAGTCAATCACAGGTGTGTGAGCAACATGCGTGTTGCATTTTCCTTTTTTCTTTCAAACCTACATTGTAGTAAAGAAAACAATGTTGGTGATACAACATTCTATAAATTATGGAGAATTAGTTGTTTTCATTTTCCTGGACTGAATAAGTTTGAAAAAAATGAAAGTAGCTCTCCAAGAAGACACAGATCAAAATTATGCTTAAAAAATCAATTGGCAATTACATCGCACACCTTCATTCTAACTTTTTACCTGCCAGTCTTTTGTAACTACTAAGTTGGATTGAACTTAGCATCATTGAGCATCAAAATGGTCCAAATGTTTACAAACATTTAAGTACCTTTATTCAGTATTTCAGGACAAGAGTTAGAGATTTTCAGATAGAGCCAATCCATATTAGTCCATACACCAAAATAAATGTGAAATAGCCCTTTACCTTAATTTTTTAAATTAAAAACCATTGCATTGTGCTATATGTTTTAAGTTTTGACATTTTCTTATTAAAATGTCCAGAATGTTCTAAGATGCTAAACATTTACATCTGAAAAGCATGAAATTAAAAATGTGCAGGAAACTTGCTAAGGCGTGGAAAAGGTTCAGTTCACAGAACCAGCAGGCTGCTGTGACTCAGATTCGTTCTCCGGCTTAGAACTATAAATATTCACAACTTGATCTCCACCAACGGAGACAAACTGAAGCTCGGTTTTTGTTTGCTCAGATATTTGAAACTGTGCTCTCTCAGGCAAACAACCACCTGCTTGGGTCTGTATTTGTCCGGGGAAGCTCTTCAAGGCTCTGGTTATCTTTGTTTATGCCTGGTCGTGTGTCCTATTCACACACTCGCACTGATTCACACCACAGGCTGTGACGCACACTCACACTGTTTGCTGTTGCACTAGCTGGTGAAGAGCCTGGATCCTTAAAAAGTGTAGCGCTTGCTTTTAATTCTTTCCAGATTTGGACAACTAAAAAGAAAAAAATCTAGTTTTATAATAATGATATGCAGTTTGCTACCTTGGATAGGAATGTGGATTTCTAAGAATATGTACATTTAATTCTTGAAATTTTTTTTTTTTTAAAAAGGCAATAAATGTATCTGTTTCGTTAAAACATGTTAAAATCTCTTTCATATGGAGAAGCTGCAGGACTCCTCCACTGTTGTTTAAAAACACCAGGCTTTAAGCTTGGACCTTTATTTAGGCTTCAGGTGAAATCATTTCTGACCTGTAGAAATGCAGAGCTTCCCTTCACATTCTCTGCCTGTTCATTGCCTTGCAGTTCAGTAATTAAAAGGAAGGACCGTTCTTCCTTCTCTTCTCTTTTGTTCTGCAGCACCGGGGAGAAGTGTGTGCTGAATTTTAAGCCATGTGGAATGTTTGGCAAGGAGCTGCACAAAGTAGAGGGCTACATCCAAGACAAGAAGTTAGTGAATGCTTTCGTATGAAGATAGTCTGAAGAGTTTGTCTACTGATCTTCTTAATTCTTTTTCTTTTTCCTTCTTTGTGGCTTTTCTTAAAAATAAATAAATATTTTATTTGAAATGTTTCTGTCCTTCCTTTTTCTTCTCTTTTCATCACACCTTTATTCACTTCCTGTCCTTTTCCTTCTTTTACTCTTAGTAAAAAGAAGCTCTGCGTAATCTATGGGAAGTGGACCGAGTGCATGTGGAGCATCGACCCTCAGCAGTACGAGATCTACAAGAAGTCAGACAAGAAAGGCGACAAGAGCAAAAAGAATGTGAGACTAGCTGTGAATGTGACTAGCTGTGTGAAGCTGATGTTTTTGTTTTGTCCACATTATAATTATTGTTCCTGCTGTTCAATAACGCTCAATTAAGTCCAGCTTGTTTTTCTTGGTGCCCTCAGCCCACTTTGTGGTCTCAGTCAGGTGAATCTGAAGGTTTATGTAGACTTGTGCTGCTCTCAGCGCGCTCACTCCTGTAACGTGGTGCAATATCTTAGAAACCCGGTAGCGCAGAAGTCGGTTCTGTACAGCAGAAGTCGCAGTGAGTTGTTGTCGTCGTTTCCAGGAGGAGCTTCAAAAAGCTGAGAATGACGAAGCAGACGACATGCCTGAAATCCAAGAAACGGTGTCTGTTGTACCGGGGAGCACTCTGTTGTGGAGAATAGAGTCCAGACCACCACACTCTGCTAAGGTATCGCTATAAAGTTGCAGATAACAGCGTAAATAAATATGTATGGGTACTGCACACTTCCTGAAAGTTGGTCAGTACGACAGAATAAAATCTTAGTTAAAAACAAGCATTTTAATCAAACAGTAGATGATTGTGGCTTGGCTTACTGCAGTCGTACCCATCTGCTTTCCTCAGATGTACAACTTCACAAACTTTGCGATGGCTCTCAACGAGCTGGAGCCTGGCATGGCAGCCATTTTGGCCCCCACCGACTGTCGCTTCAGGCCCGACATCAGAGCCATGGAGAATGGAAACATAGGTAATTTAATTTGAAGTTCTTTCCTTATTTATTTATTTTTATTCATCCAAAATAGTCAACTACTAAGCTTAAAGAAATATAAAAGGGTCTTATGTGTTTGTGGCTTCAAACCATTCATGGTACCGTGCGGACTTTTTGTTTTTCTTTGCTCTCATGCAGACGAGGCGAGCAAAGAGAAGGAGAGACTGGAAGAAAAACAGAGAGCTGCCAGGAAGGAGAGAGCCAAGCATGAGGAGGAGTGGACAACTAGGTAGCAAACAACTACAGCACACATATGTCAAACCAGGCCAGTCGTATTCCACCTAAAAACAATTAATTACTATAGAAAAGTGTTTGCCTCCTTACATATCTCTTCTGTCTTTGCTTTTTTAAAGCTAAAAATATGAAAAAACTGTTTGTTTTTACCCAATAATATGTCTTTCAGGTCCATGAGAAATGTGCAATGATTTAAACACTTTTTCCACAGACCTGTATGTTGTAGTCCAGGTGTTATCAGTTTTATTTACATTTATTTATTTACTGTTTAATCTAATTGGTTATGAAATCTTAGGCTACACCAATGATGTGTTTCAGAAATTCAAGTGTATTGTGCTCTAGAAACAGCTACATGCTGCAAACTAATTTCTAAAGTGAGTCTAAAATGAATTGCTAGCTAATGGCAATGTCTAATTTAACCGCTAGAGGGCGCCAATGCACTTTAGTCTCTGAACGGTTTAGCTGCAACTAATCAAATTGTTCACACTAAATATGTTAACCTTGACACCAGCTCTCACAGTAAATGATCTTAAAGTAATTTATAACATTTATTTTTAATAGTGGACTCAAAAATGCTGCCAGTGTTTGTTTTAATAAGTTATCTAATGGTTCCCTGTTTGTTCACAGCACAAAGGTAATGTGCTCTAGAGTTGCATGTGAACTTCAGTGTGCAACAGTTTTACATTTTACTTAATAGGGGCCATTTGATTACACCAGTTTAATATCACCGATCCAACAAATAGGAAGCAGAAATTCATCACATATAGAATATGTATAGAATTCTAAAAAAAAAGATCAAATGGCTGAAGAAAATTATTTTAAAAATGCATAACAAATATAACCTTAATGTGTGTGTTTTTTTGGGGGGGGGATTTGCTTTTTTTTTTTTTTTTAGGTGGTTCCAGATGGGCCCCAACCCGTACACCGGTTCCCGGGAGTGGATCTACAGTGGCGGCTACTTCAATAGGAACTACCAGAACCTGCCGGATATATACTGATACTCTGCTAGCCTTCATCTTTCTCCTCCTCCTCTTCGCTATCATCATCTTTAACCTGCGTGTTCATTTTTGGCCAATCATGATGCAAAGAGAATTGCTAAAAATGCATCCTTTAGGGGTGATGCTTTTGGAAAGAAGCCAAACGTCTGCCATTACTTTCAACATCTCGAAGAGAATCAGTGACCATCAAACGTCTCTTTGCCTCGACGCTGTAAAGAACAGAATAATCACTTATTTCCCAGGCAATCTCAGCAGCAGAGAGCTGGGAACGTACTGAGTCACACGTCTGCTCTGAATGTTTAACATCTTTGCAATCAGACTCTTTCCTTTCAGCTGCCACTTAAAAATACACAGAAAAACGTACATAAGTGGAAACAATAACTTGGACGTCGCAAACCTCACGATGGATTTGTGGATTTAAACGGACTCCCAGTCAACAAGGAAATCAGGGATGTGAATGTTCCTTTGACTGAAGACAGATTTTCGCTCTGAAAGACTCAAAACACTCACAGATTAATATAGAGGACGTTCTGCTCTCAAAGGAACAAACGCACGCATCTACTGTTGGTTCGGTTAGTTACAGCAAGCAATGTCTGCATCCCACGTCCCTGAAACGCCTCGTGTTTCCCACTGAGTCGCCTGATGACACCGAAGTCGCATCGCAGAACTCCAAAGCTCAAAAATGAAGATCCTCTTTGCTTCGAGCTGCGGCTCTGTTGTGTACTTGTATAAAGTCGTTTTACTAACCAGAAGATGTATGCAAGATAGCTTTTGCAGCCCATTCATAAAAAAAAATTAAAAATAAACTTTCAAGAGCTCAGTTTGTACGCAACAAAGTGAAATGCGAGTCATTGGGATCAAAAGGTAATCCCTGAAATAGTTTTTTTTCCCCTCTTTTATACATTAACAGAAGACTATATATAAATGTAAACACACTCAAACTCAGTTAGAGGGCTGGAAAAAGCCTCGATGAACTAATAGTCCAAAAACGAGAAAAGCTTCAACATCTGGTTTTTTGTTGTTTTTTTTTTTTTTTCTTTTTTAACAACTTACTTGTGCGTCTGCATTCAATGCTGAATGACTAAGCTGTTTTAGAAGATCTTGACATTAAATGTACATATTTAACACTTTGGTCACGGCTTGCTGGAGAAACAACCGAAACAGACAAATATCTTAAGTATAAAGCGGTGCATACACATTGGTCTTGTGAATGCGCGTGTAAATGTTTAGAAACACTTTTAAGTCATTCTATGGAGAGAAAAAAAAAAAAAAAAAGCATCACAAAGCGTTAAGGGGGGAAATAATGAAATCATTCGGCCGAATTTTGAAAACGGAACCACCGTTAAGACAACACAAGCTTAAAATAGCAACAAAAGCTACAAAACAAAAAGTTAAATTAGCTATAAAAAAAAAAATGCACGTTGATTGTAGTTTTTATTTTTTTTTATTTTGTCCTGCTACAGGTGTACATATCCACCAGTGCCTTGGGGTCCGTCATCCAAAAATGGATCAGCTAAGAACAAACACACCTACCAAGAGAATGAAAGCACAGATGGATTAAACGCTCCTGAACTGATTGGCTTTAACAGCCGGTCAGAAGCGTGCTCTGGGGTTAAAGCAGCGGGGCAACTTCCTGCTTTGCGTTCCAAGACACTGAATAGTGCAGCGTTAAAGTCTTTCATTTCCATTAAAGCTGCACAGGCCACAAAG
This sequence comes from Poeciliopsis turneri, assembly GCA_922788865.1. NCBI lineage: Eukaryota > Metazoa > Chordata > Actinopteri > Cyprinodontiformes > Poeciliidae > Poeciliopsis > Poeciliopsis turneri. The sequence continues at coordinate 1,870,167 of CAKLNU010000712.1, read as the reverse complement.
CAGCACACACTTCTCTGAGCGATGTGCTGAACTCCGGTGGGTAAACAGAAAAGCTCTTTACATCCTACGGTTTGTTTACCCTGGAATCCGCTTTCCACTACCTGCACATTCAAGCTGAAATAATACATGTTGAAGCAGCGAAATGACTTGTTTTAATATGTAGCTTTTATGTCAGACTGATGCGCTCACGTTTAGGGATGAAAAGACATACATATACATATTTCTGTCGCAGCAAATTTGGAAAGCTGCCACTTAACACTATGGAGCCCGGCTGAGCCACTGAGATCTGCTGGCTGATAGGTGTCGTAATGTTTTGTTTGGTTATTGTTTCCTCACGTCTGTGTTTGTCTGAAATCATGTCTCATCACCGACTCTATGCAACGTTTGCACAGCAACACGAACAGCGCGCGTCTCATCTGTCATTGTACAGTTGCTCTACATTCCACACACACACACACACACACACCTACAGCTAAATTAGACCTGCTCACACTCATCTGTATGTTTAACTTTTAATATCAAATATTTCATTGAATGTGGGTCGGGGGGGGAACAAACTGCAGAGGCACTACAGCTGTCAAATCTCACCTTTTTTTTTTGCTCTCATCTCATTTTAAAACTGTAATGAGTGCCTGGTTCTGTCTAATTCTTTTGCTTATTTTTTTCTTTTAATTTTGTCTATTATTTATGGAGTTTTTGGTTTTAGGAGGTAATTGTTGCTAAAACTTTGGCAGAAATGTGGTATAAAGATGCTTAAGCCTTCAGACCGTGGCTGAAGGCTTAAGCATCTAGCCGGGTGATTAACTTCCTGTTTTTGACGTGTTTGGGGAATTAAACTTAAAGATTTAATTCCTTTCTGGAAAAACAAAAACAAAAAACAACCAAACTACAGATACACCGTCACCAAATGGTGACATTTATCACTGATCAAATGTTTACGTAACATGAATGTGAACAGTCACCGGTCTGTTTCTTTTTTTTTTTTTTTTTTTTTAAATATGAATTTTGCTTCTGATGATTTCATTCGCTGGCCAACATATGTAACAGCCAGACGTTTGAGCGCTAAGGTTCAACCAGCCACCCCGTTAATCTCTTCATTTAACCGCCTCGTGTTGCTTTGACCTCTCCGTGTCGATGTTTATATATGTGTACATGTGCTGCACAGATGTAATCACAAGCAAAATGGCACATTGTTTTGTGCAATTGATTTATTTTTTTAGTATTTAAACCATTTTTGTTCTTTTTTTTTTTGTTTATTTTTTTTGGTGAGAACATTGTACAAATAAATTGTTTTATTTTGAGGTGGGGGGAATGTAAAGAGGGTCTTACCCAAGCTGCGGACAGCTCAGTTGGTTAATGAACGGAGGGGGGAGAAATGTCTACTAATAAAATCCTAATTTCAGTTTTTGACTGTGACTCAGACTTTACTGGCATAAAATGAAGTGTAAGTTATGACATTGCTATAGTGTTGTAGTCTATTGTAGTCTGTATGAGTCATTTGTAATCATTAATTACAAATCACTCAAATGGCCATATAATTTATGCAAATGGTCATGATGATATGGCCACTTGTATAAAGTGTCAGACATGATGCATTCAAATACATCTCGGGTTCATCTGGGAACAGTTTACCTACTCAGGACAGAATTAGAAGAAGAAGAAGAAAAAAAAAGGCAATGCATAGAAATGTGTTTGGCATATTATGACAACCTGTGCAAGCACTTTGAATTTAAAGACGTATGTGACGATAAAATAAGCAATTGAAAGTGCAGGAAAAAGCAGAGAACTGAACATAACTTGCATAAATGCAGAAACGCTACAAGTTGCTGAAAGGAATGTGAAACTGCTTGTTTTTGTTGATGTGCACAGTTGATGCAATGACTTAACCATTGAATGAAGTAGTTTTGAGAAACTCAGTTCTGATCTGTGAAATGCATCAAAGCAACTTAGAAAAACTGCAAAAAAGTTTTTTTTTTCTCCTAGTAATCCAAGAATCTTTTGCTCTTCTCCTGATGTCTTAGTTTTCCCTCTAAATCAACTTGAAGAAAGGAAAGCAGCCAAAGCACAAGAAAAGAATAGCTAAGTTAGTAAAACAAGAGTTCGCAACGTTTAAGAAATCAACAAACTATGGGTGAATTGTTTTATGTATCTGTCTTTTATTTATTTTCCTGATTGAAATGTACTGTAAGGTCATAATTTGTCATTCATCACATTACATGGCATGATGCACCAGGTCTACTACACCCATTTACAAGAGGAATACACGGAAACATACACAAGGTTTTACAATAGGGAAACAGGAAGTTTAGCTCATTGCACTTACAACAGTGAATGGAACACTTTGTCATTTTTAGGATCTTTTTTGTTTTTACTCTTTTCTTCAATCAGCTGGGTTATTTTTAAAGTCCCTCCCGCCTCCCCGCCCCCAGACGATCATCGTTTCGTTCACCTTCCCCCTGAATCTTCACCACGTCATGATCCACCCTGAACTTGGAAGTCAAAATATTTTTCTCATATATATATATTTTTTGTTCTGTTTTAGATGTCATCTCGTTTAACAAACACAACATGTATAGAAACTCTACACAGACCAATATATTTTTTTTTTTAATTCCATATCCGAATACATTGATTTCTTTATTTATTTATTTTTCTTTTTAAATATAATAATGACTTTTAAACCGTCCATAACAAGCCAGCCACGTACAAACACAATGCAGTTTGTCAGCTGATCACGGCCCCGGTTTGTGGTTTTGTTTTTGTCGTTTTCGTACACAAAAAAAAAAAAAAGAAGAAAAAAAAAAAAGGAGCACAAGTTTCGGCAGGGAGTTCTTGGCTTGCATACGCTGCAGCTGGGGTCGCTGTTTGCAGTACAAAGGCCTCTCTCTCTCTCTCTTGCACGCCTCTTGTGCGTGTGTATGTCTGTCTGCGAGTGTGTGTGTGTGTGTGTGTGTGGTGACTTTTGTTTGAGATTTACATGTTGTACAGGACGTGTCCCTCATGGCATTTACATGTTTGCTTGTTTGGAGCGGACTTCGGTCAGTTCACATCTGGTATTTACACTGGAATAAGGATGGTAGGTGGAGGTGGGGGGGGGGTCAAAGGTCAGAGAGGTGGCTGGGGTAGTGGATGGGCTTACGAGGGAAAACATGGAAGGTGTCCAGATCATGCACTTGTCACTTTTACAGATAAAAGATGAAATGACGGTGACAATTTTCCTCATGGCTTCTTCTTTACTTATAATCTCTCACCTATATGAAACATTTACTTTATATATATATATATATATGTATATATATATTTATATACGCATTTGTTTTGTCTGAAAATCTTGCATCACATCCTGTTGACCGACAGTGAAGAGCACGGGGGCTTTGCTCAGTGCGAGCACAAAGATGCTACCTTTTGGGTTTTACAACAAACACCCACAGCCTGGATTTCCCAAAAGCAACCGACGGTGCATTAAAAATCAGAATGGTAAAAACAAAGGTACAAAGTCTTCCAGTGGTAGTCATAGTAATCAAGTTCAAAGCTTTCTTTTAAAACACAGACGTCCTACAGGCTCATGTCTGTACATTTGTTTTCTATTGCGAACCGTTAAGAACTTTATTCCATTTGAAAGCAGACAAATGGAACATTTATTGAGATTTTTTTTCCCCATGACTTTTACAGTTGAAACATTGGTGAAAGAAACAGGCTGTGATGCGTTTACTGTGGTCTGATTAGTCCAGTGCGCTCCTAGACACAGAAAGACACCATGCAGTGTGAGGACAGAGACTCCATGACTGGCTGGAGGGCAGTAACAGGATGGCTTTCTTCAGTCACCAGTATTGTAATATAGAAGCCCTTACTGCTATGCATATTTAAGTCGTCTTCATTGGCTGTATTCATGCAGGAGCAAAAATTAAGACATAAGAAAAAAAAAAACATCAAATATAAATAAGAAGTGGAATAATCTTATTTCTGCACAGTTCTTCTTACTAATTGTGTGCTAGTGGCTGTGTCATTCACACACACACACATTCACACACACACACACACACACACAGGCACACGGATTTCCTGCACCTGCATGAACACACACTCACGGTGTTCTGGCGTCCTCTGAATGTCTTCTGTTGCAAGGCTGCATTAAGCGTGTGTGCTTTCCTGAGGCAGAAGTGATTGAGGATCATTTTAGTCAGTTTTCATTTGTTTATATATATATATATAGTTTTTTCTTTTACAAACTTCCAAAAAACACATGGGACACAAAATAGAGGAAGTTGGTGTTGAATTGGGTAAATCTAAACTTGTCATTTGTTCTACTTTTAGCATTTTTGTTGGTTTTGTTTAAGACACTGATCTAGAGGCAGTGCATCTGTAAAATAAACTCTGTTGGGATCGTGCACATCCAACTTATTGGAGGTCAACGAAAGGCATGAAGTGTTGCTGTTTAAGTTTTTGAAACAATGGTAAAATACCTTTGCCACTAGATCATTTATTAAATAAAATAAACTCTGTTTAGGCAGAATTTCTATTTATGGTTTGACAATTATATGATTATATTTGTTGTGCAATAACATAAGCAATAGTTCAATCTTTATATATTTTTCGTAGCGTTTTTGTGTCTAGATCTGTTTCAGCCTTTATTGCAGCTATCTTAGCATCTCCTCTCCATTTGATAAAATAAATTTCTACATATAATAAATTATGTTTTGAATATTTCAAAAAAATATATAGACTATTTTTACATGGATAAATGATTTGTGAAAGTCACATAAAAGTTCTAAAAAGGCTTGGAGGGATCTTTTATATATATATATATATATATATATATATATATATATATATATATATATATATATATATATATATATATATATATATATATAATTGAGGTCTCAGTCAGGGGTTTTTGTTCCCTATACACTATTTTATTAAAATCTATGGAATGTATATGCAGTAAAAGAAACACATATTACATAATCTAACCAGCGACATTCTGGATCGTTCAGCCAGCAAAGTGTTTCAAAGTGATTGGAGTTCATGTGAATAAGGCTTACAGAGAAATACATACTGCCCCTCAGTAAAATACGGACTTCATGTTTAATTTATTTTCAAAATAAATAAATAAATATTTGGAACTATGCCTTCCTAAAATTGTAATTGCCATGTTCAAATTGTGGACGCAGTCGCTGGGTGTGTGGCGAGCGTGAAAACTGCAAATACAAGAGACACCATCAGGTGTTGGAGATTTAGTCACAGACGTCAATATTGATCATTTATAATGCCTCTATTGCGATCCAGTTGTTCGGATCATAACACCCCCTTAAATGACATGACAAGATTATCATTAAATAATATCAAAAAGTGAACACATTTATGTGAACCGACAGATTATTTTTGCTCTGTACATTTACTTTCCCACAACGACACCTGCCTCCAAATTCACTGCTACCCAAAAATAATCACATCAGGAATGCTCTGAATGGTGCTTCACTGCACCATAGAAAGATACGTCTTATAGGGCACTTCTGCTTCAGCAGCAGTTTAAAACTAATCTATAGGTTTATATTTATTTGTGTGTTTCTTAAACGCCTACATTTGACTTTTCTTTTAAGATCAGCGCAATACGCTCTCTGGTGAAGCATTGTCTGCACAATGGCGTTATTATAGCAAACTCTGTTTCTGGCTGTCAGAAAGGAGAGAAGCCCAAAGCAACCCAACACCTATAACATAGGTAAGTATGTAAATCTTTAGAAAGCTTTTCTGTGAACCCAGATCAGTTCTGCTAAACGAATCAACAAAGTTATTACTGGGAAATAACCTTGTTGGATGACAACTTGGATATTTCACTCTCGATGGTTATATTGATATTATAGAGCTGTTGTTTACCAGACAGCGTTTCAGATCAGCGAAATACTTTCGCCGATTTCACTGCTGCCCTAAAGGCTTCCTGGCCATAACAGAAGTGAAACTTCCCAGTTGTTGTGAACGTGTCTTCAGCTCCCCATATCAAAGGAGAAGGGAACTTGTTTTTTGTTTTATCACAAAATTTCACGGAAAGGAAACAAAGCAGACATGGTTTCTAACTGAGGAGTGATGAACAATGACTGTGACTTCCTTCTGCGTTGTTCTTCTCCTCGGGTTTTTCTCAAACAGGATTCATTGCATAGAACGACTTTGCCTCCTTTGCCTGCGATGCTCGTCGTGGTTGAACTCGCGTCTTGTTCTCTTCCCCACGTTAGATGATGATTTTTGTTTGTTTTTTTTTCCCTTTTTCTTTTTTCTTTTTTAAATACTCGCATACCGAACCCCGAACACGCACATACACACACGCATACGTACAAACACCAGGAGCAGAACAATATAGAGGTGACTTTGAGGTTTTCCTCTGCACCGGGCAGCATGCGAAGGTTCCCAGCGAGCGTTCACAAAGACAATATACAGCAGAAGTTGGTTGGTCTGGACAAGGAGGAGGAGAATGGAGGTCTCGCCCAGTTGGGGCGCGTCGTGAGGGCCAGACCGCAGATTCCCCACAATGCACTGCAGGAGCAACAGCAGAGCGAATTACTGTCCTGAGAATATTTCCAAGGTGACTTGACAGTCTTGAGAGAAAAGATTTGTTTCTGTTGTCTTGGAGAAGGGGTGTTGGGTCAGACGTCTGAACTCCACCGCGATAGAAAATAGGCCGTTTTTTGTTTTTGTTCTTTTTTTAAAAAAAAAAAAAAAAAAAAAGAAAGAAAAGGCGAGTGACTTGGTGACACAACCGAGTGTGTTATTTTTGGTTCCTCAGTCACATGACAGCAGGTTGTTTTTATAGTAAGATCACTGACGCCACGCCAAGTGTGCTTTCAGGTTCACATTTGACAGAGTGAAGACACATGCGGACACAGAGTATGTGTACAGAGCGAACCAGAAGAATCCCAATAACTAAAAAAAAAAAAAAAAAAAAACAGAACAAAAGCAAACACTCCCTCCTGCTTCCGTCAGTGAAGAGTGATGAATACAGTCCAGTTTTGCTGCTTTCCTGCGCCTCTCTGCTGCCCTGCAGTGCTCTCAGCTCAGACTCCAGCTGAAGAAAAGCAGTCGGGGGGTCACCGGACTCCCGCGCCTCTGCTAAGTTCATACGGCAGCAGTACAAGTGGTGCGTTTTGAGTCACACTCAAGCAGAGCTTCGGCGGTAAACCACACAAACGAAGGCAACACATTTTTGCAAAAGGACACAAAGTTGTGCTATTCACTTTCTTACCTCTTCCTCTATTGCTTTCGTAATTATTGGTAGGAACAAAGAGTCTGAAAATTGTCAAGGGGCCCGGAGCCTGGTTCAATTGAACGAAACGCTAGAAAATAAATCAAATCATATCACAAGAAAATATATATATAAAAAAGAAAAACAATGTCAAGGTAAAAAAATAGAAATTAACCTCTCAGCTTACCTGACGACATAAAAATACGCCGCTTCTGATTTAAAATGAAACGTTTGAAATAATTAAGGCGATATTGGTAAACTGCAACATAAAAAACAGGCAATTGACACAGAAGAAGAAGAAGAAAAAACCCACACACACACACACGAAGGCATATTAACTAAAAGCCAAAATTGTGGAGCATTTTGGAGATTTGCCACATAAACTGATAGTAAATATTGTCTTAATGGCTTTAAATTGGATAGAAAGTAACCCCACTGTTTCATTTGCCTCTCTTAGTCATACAGCTTTCTTAAAAAAAAACAACATAAAAAAAAAAAATTAAAAAAAGGAAAATAAACCAAAAACTCTTCTTATTCCTATGGCCAGATCCTTGTGTGTTGCTTAATTAACCTTTCTTTGCTATTATTTACGCCTTTAAGCTCAGATGTCTTTATGGCCTCAGTTATATAATGATGAAACAGTGTAAGGTCTTGGTTATAAAGTTCCATGCATTCCCATGTTTTCTGTTAGTCGAGATCCGCACTCCTCTCGTTTAGAGACATGGCAAGTTGTGAATCGTTGCAGTGGCGTGCGGAAAGAAAGAAGAGCTCCCATTAAGGAAACGCAAGAGAAGTAAAGAAGAAGGACACAGCTCCCCATCTGGAATGTCGGCAGAGGGTGAAAAGAAGGTCAAAATAAACGCGTGGCGACATGCCGGGGCTGCGTCGGCCGCCGCTTCTTCATCGTCTGGCTCATTCATAGTGACGTTTCGATGATTTCCTCGTCAGTAATCGGTGGTCCAACGAGACGACTTTCGTACAAGAAAAACCTGTGATGCCTCTGAGTTTTCACCTTTTTTAATTTTTTTTTTTGTTTGTTTTTTTACAAATTTTTGCTCATTGTTTGCTTTGGAAAAAGAAAGAAAAGAAGAGAGGTGACTTATATTCCTCCAAGATTGAGCTCAGGACTGGAAAACCAAGCTGCCATCTTCTACAGGAAGTCAGGATGCGGTCGTCGTCGACGCAATTGATATTTTAAATCCACGCATCGGGCTGGGGGGTGGACCTCTGTGTGGACACGGCTCCCCCTGTTGGGAGGGAGGGTGATCACTGTCGCACAGCTGTTCCTTCTGCCGTCACTTTCAGCCCCCAGCTGCTCTGCTCTCATGCAGGGCTGTAGATGTTTGTAGCTTCTGCAGGTTTTCTGAGAGGGGCTGCATAACAATGGGAATCCGTCTGAAGCTGGATGTTGGCTTGAAATGTTCTGAAAAGAAGAAAAAGGAGAATTAAAAACCTCAGACTGACCAAAAACGTTTTCATGACTGAATGTCTCTGTGCAGGTCCTCTACAGAGCTGAAGATACACTGGGTCTAAAGTGAAATGTACTACAAAAATAATAAAAAAGAAAAAAATCAGCTCATATGTGGAATCAGATAACATTTTCCCTAAATATTCTTGACTGGTTATCGGTCGGTCATAAACTCAAAGATATATTTATGTTTTTCATTCAGAGAAAACTCGATACAAACATTATCAGGTCATACAACATTTTGCCAGACACTCTTTAAGATATTTCCCAGGATTTTAAATGTTTGTGTAAAAATATTCAGAGATTTTTGCTTAAATTATTAAACTGCAGGCTTGATGTTGCAGATGGGGCAAAGTTACATTTGTATGTTTTGGAAAAGTTTCCGATGCTCCATTTTATTTTTTCCTTCTCCATACATAGCCAGACTGGGAATGAAGTCCCTTCCTCTCTCCCTTTAGGAATCCACGACGTCACGAATTTGGTCACAAACACGAGATGTAGTACACATAAATGTCCACCAGATGGTGTATGAGTCCAAAACTGCACTGTATATTTTAAACATAGATAAACTCAAAGATATATTTATGTTTTTCATTCAGAGAAAACTCTATACAAGCATTATCAGGTCATACAACATTTTGCCAGACACTCTTTAAGATATTTTCCAGGGTTTTAAATGTTTGTGTAATAATAAATAATATGAATAAATAGCTATTCATGAAACCTCTGTCATTGATTTGACACAGTTGTTGAATCAGGTTTAGTTTGGGTTGCAATATATCATATTTTGTGAACATAGTCTATAATTTAAGGTGAATTTCTTCTGAGTTATCCCAATTTTTCTGCTTTTTGCTTTTTCCTCTCCCGTCTGAATTAATCATGTATTTTCTTGTTTTCAGCAGACGCAGCTCTGATGATTTGTTGGATGAAATCCTTTCGGTTGCGTTCGTAAACAAAGCACATAACTATCTGCCTTCATTTAATGCTTGTTTCGTCAGAGTCTTTCATCTATAATATCTTCCATTCAAACTGATGTTTCTTTGGGATTAAAACTTGCAGTCAAAAAAATGAAAAATAAATAAAAATGCTGTGGCAAAGTGGAATAAATAAATGTACATGAGCGGTACGTAACTTCCATGTTAAAACATGCAGAAAGCGGCTGTGGTAAGCAAAGACACAAGGCCACAGAAACTCCTAGTCCAGCCTGTCAGCCTGCTGACGAAGCTCTTATGGGAACATAATGGGAAGGACGCATGTTGTGGTGCCGCTTCAGACGACACGAGAGAAATGTCACTTGTATTCTCTGGGACTTCAGGGCTGCTCCACAGCCATCAAGGCTTTAAAAAGAAAAACAAATTGCACAGAGCCATGACTAAACGCCTTAGATACTCATGATGAACCTCAGCATCGTCAAGCAAGAATATTATTGTTGAAGCTGATCGTGAAGCTAAAAGAAAGTCATTGCAACGACATTTTAAAACGTGAGCCCTGCACGCATCACCTCGGTTTTTAAACTCTAAAATTGAACATTTTCAGCGTCATTTGAACTTTTGGTGGCGTAATCGAGGACTGAAAGCAGGCCTTGGATCAGGAGGAAAAATGGAGTCGTTGCTAACGCTGCTGCGACTTTGGTTGTTTTGTTTGCATGCAAACATCATGCATAACCTTTTACGTAATCAGCAGAAGAGAAAAGCACAAGTTGCCAGCCACCTGATCCTGGATTTAGTTAAACAGCAAACAATTGTTTCCATTCTAAGCTCTGCTAAAAAATAAATAAATAAATAACTAAATAAATAAATAAATTAATTAATTAATTTAAAAAAAAACTTCAGAAGCCATGATGCAATTGGACTGTAACAAGACTGTACATTTATAATCAGACAGTTTTGCTAGGAAGAGCTCTTTGAAAGACTGACACGGACTACTTTACCTCGTATTAATTTCTTTTTTCTATTTCACTGAGCCCCAGTGGAAGACGTGAGAGTTTGTAGTTTTAATAAAACAACCAGTTAAATGGGAATAAAGAGTTTTTCTGTCCTGATTCCCATCAGAGCTTTTACCACAAAATGACTTAACTCATCTTTTTCCTTCCCACTCTGCGTGTGACCCAGGTTTAGTGTCTCCAAACATGTTTTCTATCACCAAACTTAATCTGTTCCGCTGAACACAGGACCCCAGGGGGGCTTGTACATAACACGCACTGGAACACGGACAGCGATGCACATAAACCGTGTTCAGATCAAAAAAACACACAAACAAAACTGGCTCGCTGGGCAGAGAGTTGAATTCGAAGGGTCGCGTATTCAAACATGGCGAGCAGGATCGAGGACGGGAGGAAAAAGGAAAAGAAAGGAAACATTTTCATTGTTGAAATCATATCTGCAGAGCTCTGATCAGAGCTTCTTCAAACACCTTTGGGGCTGAAGTGGAGCAGTGAGTCAGGCCATCAGAAGCCAACCTACATAATGCTTTTTTGACTGAATGGGCGCAAACACCCACAGCTAGTTTCTGTAAGGAACATCCTCCACGAAAACACTGGGAGGAGATTTAACGTACAGCCATAATCTCTCTATACTGTAAACAAAAATAACACGAAGACGATGCCAGGGACAGAAAATGACACAGTATGTAGAGACATCATTTTTAGAGAGAAGGAAATAACCACAGTATTTAAGCAGAACAAGGCAAGATCTAAAAAGAAAAAAAAATACAGTGGGGATCTTATCAGAGAGAGAGCGTCTATATGAGAAATGGAGGAAAGGAAGAGAAAAATGTTTGAAAGCTGGAGTAGTGTGTGGGAGGATTGAGAGAGAGAGAGAGAGAGAGCAGGATTTGTTGGAGCTTTTTTTTTTCTTTCTTCTTCCTCAGGATCTGTTTTGAGTTTGTGAAACATATTTTATTGGTGTGTCATCTTTGCACTGCCTCATGTAATTTTTTTACATGAGAGAGAGAGAGAAAGATGGAGAGAGAAAGACAGAGAGAGAGCCTGCCAGAGCAGCAGCCACACGAGGCCGTTAAGCGCCGCATGGCTGCACAGAGCAGAAACACGCTCAGTGCAACACTGGATTCACACTGTGAAATAAACCGGCAACTTCAAGGCCTGCCCTTCATCCGCTGCGGCATCAAAGGCTTCAGAAGCCACTGTTATCAAGGCAGAGCAACGCAGCCATTTCTGCTGCCTTTTCTTACAGCTGCAGCACAGAACATCCTGTTATGTCTGATTAAAGAAACCTGCGGAGATGTTTGTTTAGGGATCAGTCAGTCTAATAGGTAAAAATAAACAAATAAATATATATATAAAATACAGTCAAGCAATTGTTGGATGTGTTTTGCAATATCTGTCCGCCCTTCCTCCCTGTCTGGCAGTGAATCAGATGAAACCTTCCCCGCGTTTTATCTCAGTTTGAATGATCAGAATTATTTAGATTTGCTGAATGCCAAAATTGCCAGTATTGTCTTTAAAACCAAACTGTCGTGGTACTTTTGCAAAATCCATCAATTTTCTTGATTTGAATTTCCATAGTGATGTTCTGAGAGGTTGCTTCAATATTTCCACATAGTGTCTGTTCCTTTTGATTGCATTATTTATTTATTTTTATTTTTTTTGCACCAGTCCCTCCTGCAGCAAAAAACATACTCTCTACTCTATACTCTTTTATTGTGCCTTTTGGAATAATGGTTCTTCTTTTCTGAGTGGCCGTTCAGCCCAGTGTTGGAACATAACTCGTTTATTCTGTTTATACTTTAGTATGTATCTTAATATACAGGTACGTTGAAAAAAAATGAATATTGTGTCTTCTGGACATTTGCACAATCAGAAGTCGTCCTCATTTCGCCTACTGAGCCAGACTGTGAGCCCACTTAGAGCCTCAGGAAACATTTGCTCAGTAATTAGCTGACTGAGGTTTGGCACCATCAGTTTTCTATGACAGTTTCACTATTTTTTACAGAAACACCAAAGTTTTTGTTCACTATAATCACAATTACACGTAATAAAGACTCAGAACTGTTCACACTGACCAATATGACTTTCTCTTTCTAAAATGAGAAGAAAAAACATATCCACAATATTCTAATGGGCAAAATGTATCTGTACTTTAATGTAGCCAAATTCATACAATATAAATCTAGCTAAATAAAGAACTCGTAGGTTATTAAAGCAGCTACCTCTTAAAGTAAAACTGGAAGAAAAGAATCGAGGTCACAAAGTTTGGGTTTCCGCAGCTTAAAATATCCTGTGAGATATTTATGTTTCCAAGGTAAAAGTACCTTACTGTCTGGCCTGTCAGAGAGATCAGAGTGTTCTCTCTGCCTTTGTATGCTCAGATCTGAGACATGAAGCATCCAGAGGATTCCAGGCTGTTTTGGCTGCAAAAAGGGGCAGACATATTTTAGTCAAAGTCTCCCTCCCAACCCTTTAGGAAACTCGCAACTGGGGATTAAATTACAAAGCAGGATTAGGGTCTCACAAAGTTTAACTTGGATTCTGGAATTGAGCATCTTTGGAAAACTAATTAAACTCACCAAACGGATATAAATCTTATTTGTAGAACACCAGAATGTTTTGATGTGGTATGGCGTTTTCCTTTGAGTATAATCAAACACTTTGAATCAGTGTTATACAGCCATTGTTATGGGGTCCTGCCCATAGCAATGCATAGGGAGAGCAATGACTGACTTTCAGGCACCTATTGTTCTTCACCTCAGAATAACTGCTGTCCTTACCGCTGCGTTCCCTCACATATATATATCAAAACTTGCAGCTCGATCCTGTGAGGGGAGCTATTACTTTTGTTGGCATTTCGAGTCACTGTGGCGACAAAATTAGCAAAAAACGAGCCAAATTCAAGTCAAAACAAAAGACTGACTGACACAAAACAGTGAGTTACACTCAAAATAGATTTTTTTCTCTCCCTCTGAGCTGCTCTTTAGAACTACAGTGATGGCAGAACTACAAACATGGTGGAACAACTGCTATAAACTTGTTGCATCTCTGAATAATACTGTTTGTTATGTCTTATATGCCTATCATCTAGTGGTGGCAAAAGCAACAAAAAATCTAGTATGCTCTGGACTTACGATAGAGTACATGCACACATATTCACGACATAAATTAATAAATGTAATTCCAGTATCAAAAAGTTTACTTTATATCAGGCGAGTCTCTGTAACCTGAGAATGTGAACCTGTACTGGGCTGATTCTGTGCCTTCAAATAATTTTAACAATGCTCCTGTCGATGATTCATAACTTATGACTTATAACTCTGAAACAGGAAGAGGTTTGAAAAAACAGTCTGTGTGCTTCACTGGAGAGAGAGATTCATAACATGGGGACATATGGGTGGATTTAACATTAGCACAAACATTAGCATTTCACTGCCCCCCACTAGTGCACCGCCATAGGTGGGGCAATAAGATTAGCCTGCATTATCTTGTTCTCTCAGGTTAGGGCTCTGCCTTGCACAGCAAGGCAGAGCATTAGCATTCGCATTAGCATTCGCATTTTACCTTAATAGCCATGTTTAGTACACTAAATGGAGTAACTTCAATATAGACAACATGCTACATATGCCCCACATGCTACTGAGCGTATTCACACTAACATTAGCATTTTGGCTAATTTTAGCTTATACACTCATTTTAACAAACTGAATGTTAGTGAACATGCTTGTGACTCTCCACAGGGTACCCTGTAATATTTTAGCTAAACTTAGCATTGATGCTAATTTTTAGCATCAGTACACTGGGTCCAAACCGATGAGCACATTTTGGCAGGCTCCGGTTAAATTTCTTCAGGAATTTTCCAGTCAGCTGTTATCACTCACATAATGCGGCTTTAATTTGATAGCAATCCACTGGATGACGGGTCAACCTGCAACTTGTAATAGATCAGATGAGACAATATCAACACTAATCATAGATTATCAATCTAATCATAATAACACAAACCAGATTACGTAGGTGGCATGATGTGATTATGGGAACAAATGTAATGTCTGAGCGGATGTTGGCAGGTGAAACATTTTTTTTTGACAACAGAATGTTTCATATAGCTTAAACCAAAAGAGCATACAAATTTTAACACGTATCATGCTGGGGAGAGTTGACGCTTTAGAGTTGTTTTGCGCTTTCTTCGAGAGTCACACATCTGGATCTTGAAGGAATTTGCTGGAATGTCACTGAGGAGATTGGCGGCTGTACCTAAACGTTTTACACTTGTAAATTATCGTCAAAAACACCAACAAAGAAAGAGTTCCAGGGAAATCCTAACTTAAAAGTTTAAAAAGATTTGATGTTCACGTGAAACCAAAGTACTCACCAGAACGCTCCGCTTTCCTCTCAGCCATCATCCTCTCTCTCCTTCCTTTCTCTTTTTTCAGGAAAACAAAAGCAGGGGGAACTTCACAGGTTTTTCTTGTATGAGGTCTCATGACTTCTTTTGTGACATTTTTCAGAATGCTGCAAACACATTATTATTATTATTATTTAAAAAACAGTATGTTAGGAGTTCATGCCTCACATTGACATACAACAATTAAGACGTCTATTGCACTAGTATAAAATTGTTCTGTAGTGTATAAAGATATGTGGAGATTTTATTAAAAGCTGTCAGTTATTGGAGCCTGGCGGTGAGAAGGCGGTCTGCGTACATTTATTGTACTGAGACTTTAATGCTTAAAACTTTCAGGACCTGTAATTCTTTACAAGCCTCAAATGCAATTCCTAAAGTTCACAACCCTCATCATCAAAGCCAATAACCTGCCGTGATGGCGCGCAGTCTGTTCGGCATTTCATGTTGGAAACAAGTTCCTACTGTCAGTGCTAAATCTCTCACCAAGCACATGCAGAGCAGCCAAGGCCGAAAATAACAGTGAGAAAGAAAAACAAACAGAAGAGGACCGAACCCAGACTGGGTAAACTGCTTTCATCCCCCTGCTGCCTCTTCACGGCCAGCAAGAGTCAACACACTGCACACACAGCAGCTATCCAACAAGGGTTCATAAAAGTTATTCCTAAACCCGGTGCACTCTAAAGAAACCTTTTCCTGGCACTTCGTTCAGGAATCATTGAATCAAAATACCTCATTTTTACCTCATGTACAAGTCGGAGGACCTCTAAAACAGGACTTGTAAAATAAAGTCGTCGCAGAATACAAATGACAAAGAGTACTAGATTAAATTTCCCATTTTATAGAACTTATTTCCTACATGAATAAACACACATACCTTATTTGTGTCACCTCAGAAGAAGGAGGTGAATTTCTTGCCAAAGCCAGAGATAGCTGCAGGAAGAGTAAGCAAAAAAAGGTTTGATAAATGTGTTAAAGCTGACTTTTCAAACATAAAAAAAGCCCCTAAAGAAAACCACAGAGCAACATCAACGCTTTTGAATTTAAACGTTGCTAAAGAGCTGCTGCTAAAGCTCTGTCAAATCACTGTCGGTGAAGTCTGGAGACAAGCAGCTGTAGGTGTTCAACGTCACTCTTTGGCTTATCTGATGCTTTGGCATCAGCTTGTTTTGGCATAACTGACCTCTTGGTGCCACTCATAGACAGAGCATCATTCTGTCATATTCCTGATGGGGAAATAGTCAATAAATAAATAATAAAAGGATGTAACATCGTAGAAAAATGTACAGAGGCAACAGCAGGCCTTCTATTGACCCGCCTTCATCTCATTAGACTTTTGAAAAGGAGGACATGTTTTATAAAACATTATTTCTTTATATTTGCACCCATATTGTGACAGCAGCTTTTTATGTCAGACTGTTTTTTTCCTGTCACAGTGATGAAGCTGCTGCAAAATTGAGCTTTTTAGAGATGAAGCTTAAAAAAAATCAACTAACGCTTAGAAACGTTTCCTCACTGTTGAATCGTTTTGGTAACTGTTCATCCAGTTAACTTTGTGTCTCTTAAAAGACTCTCATTTCGGTCATAATAACAACTCAATAAGTCCCCAAGCTCGTCCTGTTTGCGACGCGGTTGCAGTCGTCTGCCCTACCTTCTCCCAGCTTGCCGGCCTGCTCAGCAGCGCCTCCAGGAAGAATCTTGGAAAACATTCCTTCTCCCTCCATGCCGGGCTGACCTGCCGCCGCACTGCCAATGCCGCCGGGTCTCGGAGCTGCCTTGGAGCCTAAACAGTAGAAGGACACAAAGAAAGGGCAGAGAAATAAATGTAGTCTAGGTAGGAAGAAGTAAATGCTGCTCGAAGTGGTACTAGATTTGCTTCATGTGAAACACTATTATAGTGTTGTGAGATTGATGTATGAAAGGCATTCGGCTTAATCGTTTAGTATAAAGAAAAAATCTTAAAACCTTCACGAATGATTATTTCAGTGGCTAATTATGTAATAACCTAACACTATCGGGCTTTCATATCGAGGGATGATCCTCAGATTTACCTCAGATTAGGTAGAACATCAAACTATAATGACATAGTTAATGCAGAGTGGACAACAGGTGAGTGGCGAGAGTGATGGGATTTTATGCGTATGTGTGTTGTGATTGAGCATCACCTATTCCTGTGAGTGGGGGCTGGCCTGCCTTCGAGGCCATGACAGGTGCCGCTTTCGCCCCAATTGCCGTAACAGGAGGTGTGTCGATCTTTGTCTGCATAGAAGAAAAACAGACAGACGCTGCTGTGTTTAGGCTAATTTGGCACAAAATTTGTGGTTATTGAGGGCTGTGGGAGAGAAAAACACCTTATGTAATCTGAAGGTGGAATCATGAGGATCCAGTATTCATCTGTTCTCTCAAACAAAAGCCGAATAAGGCATTGTTCATATTTTGATACAGTGAAACAGCCAAAAATTATATTTTAATGGTGGCAAAGATGTAATTTGACTCGGCACTTCTCTCTATTCAAAGCAGTATAGTTGTTTGCAGTGCACATTTTTTTATGGTAAGTTTCATGGCATAGCTTCCCTCACTATCAACCTGGTACATTACATACGTCACGACAAAACATTGAGTAAAATCAGATCAATTCCTTTAAAATGTCAGAGTCTTGCGAGCAATAATTTCTTCATAGATGAGGGTCTAAAACTCTTATACAAAGTGTAGAATAAGTGGCTGGATTTTAGTAATTACTACAAAATAAAAATTTCCAAAATACAAATGATGCCCCATCAAACTTTAGTGCTAATTAATAGTGCCTTTCATTTGAACTTGGAAGTTATACTTTCCGCAAGAAACCTTTACTTTGATGTGAAATTCCAACATGACTGCTTTCTATCAAAAATATCAACAAATCAGAAACATGCAGTCAGTTTAGTATGTAGTAAATATTAGCCCACAGATTTCAGGCATTATTTGCACCCCACATTGGCATCTCAGCATGAGAGAGAAAAAGTGCAAAGAAGATGCAGTAAATGAGAACTGGGCAGTTTTGGATGGCATCCAATGAATATAGACAGTATTCAAATGTACACTTACTAAAACCAAAATCATCAGCCTGTTGTGAATGTTTATTTAAAGTGTAATCATCACAGTCTGACACTCCTTCTGAAAAATAGCTTCAAATGGATTGATGGAGTAAATGCAGGAATAGATTTTTGCAGGGAGAAATCTTAAGTGCCAATTTCCTGGGCGTCTAGCAGACAGTGAATCAGCTGCATCGGGTTATCAACTTTCTCCGTGTTAATCAGGGTGTTAGATAAGGTCTGCGAGCAGAGGCATATAAGAATTTCAGTAAACTATCTGAAATGGGACCGGGTGGTTGTCAGGAAACTCTGATCAAAAGCAGCGCAGGGAGAAATAGGAGGACAACAAACAGGAGAGATGGTCGTAAAAACAGGCTAAAGGAGTAGGAGTGAAGCTCTGAGCAAAATAGCATGCTGAGTCAGTTTCCAAAAAGGAGAAACTGACACAGCATGTGTTACCTCAGAAAAACCCCCAAATACAATACACATTTGTCAAAAACAAATATCAGAAATTAGAAGCCAAAAACAGAAAAATCTACTTCTTTCCATTCAGTGATTGTATTTATAAGTTTTGAAAGATTCCACAGAGGCCAACAAACTTTCAGTGTTGAAGCTATGACTGAGTGAATAAGTAAGTACTTTTTATTATCAGTGATGTATTTAAAGAGCGTAGCTGTAACAGTGTTGAAGAGAAACTGTTCATTGCATGTCGAGACTTTCAGATAAGAACAGGAAGGCTGAAAAGAGTAAAGAAGTTTGTTTTACACTTTCAACCTCAATGGATCATGCAGGATTTTGAAATACTGGAAGCTTACTGGAAACCTCAGGAAAGTGTCCACACTCTAGGATATATACGTCAGGAGCCAAGACATTGTGCTTTAATAACGCTAAGATGCTAAAACCAGCTTAACATATCCACTCCATAATAATTTTGTCCTGACAACAGGACAGTTCTATTCTTGTATTTTCATAAAACTGAAATTGGAACTGTTCCCATCAGGTCAAACAAACACTGGTGACAGGAAATCAGACACAAAACGGTGTGCAGATGTGAGTTGTTTCTGTTCCCATTACTCACCATGGTGGGCGGTGTGGTTCCTGCTGCACCAGTTGGTCGAGCCTGCCCCATCGGCATGCCTGGTGGTCCCATTTGCCCTGGTTTGGCCTGGGCCTGACCCATACCCATGCCCATGCCCATGCCCATCCCCATGCCCATGCCTTGACCTTGGGCTGGCGGCTGCTGCTGAAGACCTGTGGTCGATGCTGTGCCAGGCTGTCCTGGTCTGGCTGCAGCTGTCTGGGCCTGCTGTTGGAGCTGAGTCCTCTGTCCTTGGGTCCCATCCGGCTGTGAACCGGGACCGCCTAGTCGCCCGGATCCTGGAGGACCACCAGCAGAGCCCTGAGCTCGCCCAGTACTGCTGCCGGACCTGGATGAGCCTATTTGAAGGTAAAAATTTTTATGTATTTTTTTAGACCAAAGCAATTCAAAAACTGATTCATCTTATTACCAAAGAGGACATAAAGGCATAAATAAATAATAATAAAAATACGGTGTGGGATCATCTATCTCTTTTTGAATTAAAGTCCATATATAAGTCAAGGGTTTCTTTCACTGATATTTTCTTTTCCTTGAAATGGAGCATTTTAGAGAAGCAGCAGGAGTGAGACAACAATAAACAACAAGTGTTTATATGCAAAGATCAAACTGGCGATTTAATTTCTACACTGCTATGAACACGTCCGCAACGATGCCTTCAGGGAAAACGTATCCTTTGAAAAGTTGCACTCGATATTGTTAATTAAAAATTGTTGATCCCTGAGGGGATTGTTGACTATTAAAAAAAGCATCAAAATTAATCTCAACAGCAAAGGCTATCCTATCCTATCAATGTTTAGAGATCAATCATCAGATTTATTACTGAAGTTGCAAATTTTCTCCCTTTCACCTCAATCTCGTTGATCTATCCAGGATGGTCAACAAAATGTATTCTTAAATATTCTTATTACAGATTTAATCTGTTTCCTTTGCTTGTTAAGCCAAAATTTTGGCAAAGTTTTATCTTTAGTAGAGAGCAAACAATCTGGTAAAAATTTTACTTCAATTTCAATATTTTTTTCAAGCTACTTTTGTATTCTGTAAAAATATGTTTAAATATTTACACATGGATGCAGACAATGTCTACATTTCAGTTATCAAATAGTGATATTTGATATAAATAAAATGCGCTCCATTTTATTTATCGGATTTGCAGGTGCACCCTCTTTACCTGGTGGTTGGCCCTGCATGTCTACTTGGCCCTGGGACTTGCTGCGCGATGATCTGTGTGGATCTCCTTGCCTGGAAGATCTCTGGCCGTGATGATGTCCAGATGGGTCCCGGGAGTAGTCGGAAGAGTGATACCCTCCGGACCTGGACTCACCACGCCTTCCTGAAGATGAAGAACGTCCTGAGGGGTCATGGCGCATAGACGGGTCTTTGGGATGCCCCTTAGATGACCTCGAGGATCTCGGCTCATCTGAGTGACGGGAGGAAGAGTGCCGGCTAGAGGTGCCATGGTGCCTGTGGTCACGTGATGATGAATGCCGCCCACCATGGCTGTACTCATCTTGCGGCCACAGGTCCTCCTCAGGAGGTTCATCATAATCATGATAGGTGTGCTTGACACCATGCCGACTTCTTCCAGAGTGGCTGCTGCCGTAGTGTCGAGAACTGGACCGTGGTTTCTCAAACCAGTCAGTTTCTTCCTGGCCCAGATGGTAGGCTTTGGAAACCGAGAGCAGATCACAATCAATCTCCATGTCGTTTGGAGAGAGCGGCATGCAGGCTGTAAGAAGGAAGAGGGCAGAAGGAAGACCAACCGCATGCAAAAAAAAAAAAAAAGAAGAAAAAGATAGGTAGGGGAAGACACAGAAAGAAAGGCAAAAAGTAAAATTTTACACTCATGCACAGATTTACTCCACAAGTACAAGACACGTTAAACAGGACATATTAAACACTGCAAAACTGTCTAATACAGCAGCTCTTTTTCCTACATATCTTTACTGACTGCTTGAGGAATCATTTAAACCTTTTCTCCTCAAACAGTCAGTATTGTTCAGATTTTTTTTTTTTGAACACTTTTAAATAAAATGCCCTTTGACAAATGGAATATAGAAAACTTTGTCTAGACGAAATTTTGCAGTGTTGACATAAACTTCTTATATCGAAACACATTAACAGTGCAACAGAGCCAATAACGTGTTGAAGAAAAAATTATTGCTGTCGTGCAAAGACCTCTTAAGTCAGTCAGTGTTGTGAAGACAAAGACGACCACGCTGAAGAACCATGCGACTGTTGAACAAAGAAACGGCTGGACGGACAGGCGGAAGGACGGACAGGCAGGCAGACAGACAGAGAGCAGTCCACGACTTATAGAGCTCCAAGTAACTCTCAGGACGAAGAAAACACTGACATGCAACGACTATCTCTGTCCTTTGTTTTATGTTATTTTGCTAAGCTAGCTTCTGGGTGGGTGGGGGACGTTTAGATAAACGGTGGGAGCAGTAGTAGGTAGTGAGACTGTGGGGATTTGGCTCCCACAATTACCTTCACTGTCTGACACAGCACAATGATAATCATCAATAATGTATGTATCATCCGATTTGTAGACATGTGTCCGGGGAAGGTCCCTTATATGGTCTTGAACATCTGGCAGCGAGTGACTGGAACCATAATTGCCATAATAGCAATAATATCTACTGCTGCGACTGTCATATGGGTCACGACCTAAGCTCGAAGATCTCCCAGAACCCATGAACTTCCCCAAAGGGCTGAGCGGGCTCTCCTCCTCAGAGTATTGCCGAGTTGGATGGCGTCCTCTGTAGCCAGAACGGTAGGAGCGGTCGTCTCTCTCATAGGATCTGCTTCGATAGCTATGGTAATCTCTGGCTGAGATCTTGTCCATGCCGTAGCCATGGGAGCGGGAGCGGCCAGTTGAGGTGTAGTAAATCCGATCGTCCTCATCCACCATCATACCGTAGTGTCGACTTCCATGAGTTGTGCCACTGGTGCCATCAAAGGCACTCCTCTTGAAGCCATAATCCTCGATCAGCTGGCGCCCTCGAATGTGAGATGAGGGGTAAGCCTCACCTGTAGAATAGGAGGCCAAATCTGCCTCGACATCTCGAGCCTCCTCTATTGGGGAAAACTTTGAAATTTTCTGCTCCATCGTCCCCAGCTTCCTGTGCTTGCTGCGCTTGGAGGACATGACAGCGGGGGCCAGAAGGCTTCTGGAGGACGCCAAAGGTTTCTGTACCCCGGAGCGGATGCTGGCAAGTTTGTAGTCGTAGTCATAGTAATAGGGGGATCCCCCACCCATGCTAGTGCTCACGCTGCTGCTGCTGCCCCCTAGAGGTCCGTGCCTGTAGCTGCTCTTACCCCTGCCGTGGTGGTCGTACAGCTCATCCTGCATCGCTGCTTCCTCCTCAGGTGCCCTGCCGTAGGGGGAGCTGCCAGTTCCCCCACGCGCCGTGCTGCCAGATGTGCTGCCATGGCCATGGATGTCGCCAGGGTAACGCCCACTACTGCCATGATGCATCATGTCCCCTGCTGTCGTGCCCAGCCCGTCCTTTGCCGTCAGCTCGCTCACATCATCGATCATCATGTAGTTTCTTGGAATGTTTTGCTCTAAACCAGGAGCCCCATACATTCCTTCTGCTGTGCTGTAGGTGGAAGGACTGTCTACAGGGTGTCCATAGGCATTGGAAACTGTTGAAGTGTACTGTCCATAGGAACTTGCTGTGGTGGTGGTGTAGCCATATGTATTAGCAGTAGTTGTTGTATACTGGCCATATGAACTAGCTGGGGTTGATGTATATGGACCATAAGTGCTTGGAGGCACTGTGGAGTAACCACCATAACTGCTGGAAACAGGTGCAGATCCATACGGCCCATAGGAGCTTGCTATTGTTGTTGTTCCTGTGTACGGACCATAGGCTGGCGCTGCACTGGAAAAGGTAGCATCTTGGGCTGTGGTTGTGACCACAACTGTCGGGTTGCTGATAATCTCATAGTTGGTTGGTATCTTATGTTCAAGTTCAGCAAGTGATGTCTGTCTGGGTCTTCCAGGGTGAACTGTAAGAATATCAACTTGGGGCTGCCCAGAATATGGGGTCGTCTGGGTGGGGTAGGGGGACACAGCGCTGGGATAAGGTGAGCTGTGGGTGGGGTATGGTGGCTGACCAGGTGGTGCAGGTCCAAAACCTGTAGGACCTGCTGGAGGCTGAGGTTGAGGTGCAGATGGTAACCCCGAATCAGTTTGGGGATAAGGGGGCTGAGCTTGTGGATAGGTGTGGGAAGGATAGGATGTTTGAGGTTGAAAGGTAGGTCCTGGAGGAGGGGGATGCGTCTGAAGGGTCATGGGCTGTGGCAGGGCCTGTGACTGCGACACTGTTGGGTAAGGAGGCTGGTTGAATGTGGATGACTGGTATGGCACACTTGATTGCTGAGATGGTGCTGGTGGTTGGCTCTGGGGATATTGACAAGAGATGAAGGATGAGGTTGGTGGGTACTGGGCTGCTGTGTTTAGGTCACTAGTAAATTGGCTAAGTGGAGCAGTGCTTGGTCTGGTTGTTAGTAGCCCATTTGTCTCATGTGATGCAGCAGCTGCTAAACGCAAGTTATTCAACTCACTGTCAGACATATAGTCTCTGGTGTCCCCCATACATCTTAGGTAGGCAATGTCCCTTCTTTCCCTCTCCTTTACCAAAGTCTCTTTCCTCTGATGAATTCCCAGTTCCAGGTATCTCAGCTTAGCGTCAATTTCTTTCTCTTCCTCCTCCAGTTCAGCTTGTTGCTTTCGAAGCTTTGTAGACTCTTGCTCCACGGCCTTCAGCTCGTGGGTGAGATCTTTGAGGAGGCTGGCTTTAGCAGCCAGGCCAGACCTTGAGCTGGGTTTGAGGCTGGGCACGGAGGACAAGTAGATCTGTTGTTGGGCAGGTGTCATCATGGTCAAGTGAGCTGATGTAGCAGTCTCGTCTGGAGGAGGGCTGGGCAGGGTTCGCTTAACCTTCCGAAGCAAAGAGCTTTGCTGTAAGGCTGCCAGCTGAAGAGAGAGAAAGAAAGGGCAGAGGGGGAAGGAAGGGTGGGAAAATGTGTGGAGGCCAAAAACAAAACAAAACATGGAGAGCATTTGAGGGGGAAGTAATGGGGTGCACAAGGAACAGTTGATGGGATATGAGATTGAGAAGGTTAATTGGAAAATGGAGAATAAATGGAAAATTACAGATAATAGATTAAGTAAAAATATCAGATGTACAAGAATGGGGAAAATACAGAAAGAAGGACACAGATGAACAAGGTGATGATGCAGACAAGAAAGTGAACAGAAACAAAGAGGGATGATTTTGGGAAAACAACAAAATGAGAAGTGATGCAGGGAAGAAATAAACAGAAGAAACCCGAAAAAAGTAAAAATCAAGTGTGCACCAAAACAAAAGTGAATGTTTTCAACCAGTGTAGACGGCGGTGGAAGAATGACAAAAAAAGTGAATCAAGAAATGTGCACAAAAAAATAATTAATTTTCAACAAAGTGGGACCAAAAGAAAGGAGGAAAATTCAAATGGAGAAAAAGATCAAGGAAGAGAGGAAACAAAGAAAGGATGCACCAAGAGACCAAGGTCGACAAAGGAGACACATAAAGACAAACAGACAAAGACAACAGGAAACAAGAGTGAAGTTTGTTAGAAGACGTACAGAAACAAGAAAATTAGTGTCAAGTTAATATGGTAGAAACATTTGAGAGGATCCCAAGAGATTAGAGAAAACATACACAGAAGATTGTGACAAATTGAAATTTTGACTGTAAACTAATACTTTAAGCACATGCTCAGCTTAATATATATTCTTTCAATTGAAACAAGGCTCATGTGGTGATGAAAATCACATAAATTATTTTATGGAATGTTAAAATTTTAGCCTTTTATCCATTCCAGTTGTTCCCAAACATTTCAGCTTCTTACCTAAAAAATAAATGGAAGACACCCAGAATCTGACAATTTTCTCAGTACACAAGAATTTCTAACAAGTCAGTTCAACAGGGGTAAAATGATACCTGGATATACTTTAAAATAAATATATATAAATATACTTTACTTTTGTTTTTGTTGTTTTGTTTAATTCTGCAGAGGACCCAAAGGGGGGCCCTGAGAACTAAAACTGAAACTTTGGGAACTGGAGTGACATCATACAACAAAAAAACTGAAAAAAAAAATAAGGTGAAGAAGTTTCATCAATAAGTACATTTTGAGGACTTACACAGCTGTAATTCCCCTATTGTAATAGCTTTCAAAATCAGCACATAAGGCCAGTTCTTTGAATACTGTAAATGAGTACTTGAAAAGCTTTTGTGTATGCAAAGACCTTGATGTTCATAAACAATCTGAAGGAATTTTTCTATATATAAAATTCTTAGAATAGAGTAAATACAGCTCCTATAACTGGTATCATCACTGTTAGCAGCTTTTTGGACCATTGGCCCTGCATCAGTGACTTTACCTGGCTCTGCAGTGCTTGTTGTTGATACAGGGACAGTCTGGCCTTGGTGTGCTCGTCTGTGGTTGGGCTGAGGGACCTGGGGTCTGACATGGACCTATGGGTGCTCTTGATGGGTCGGGGCACAGATGGGTGTCGCTGGGGGGATTCAGCTGTATAAGACTTCTGCTGAGGTGTGACGTGGGCCTTGTTCAGTCTCTCGCTTGACAGGGAGGTCTCCAGGAGGCGGTGTGGGGACACTGGCGACACAGGAGAGTAGAGAACCTGTGGAGATTTTGGTGCTGTTTGTTGCTGCCGAATGAGGCTGGAGATGGACTCATTGTGAAGGTGGTTGTGAGGCTGATAGTTAATATCTAATGGGTCAGGACGACGTCGCTCAAATTTTGCTGCATTTGCTGCAACATGTTGCTGCTGGCGCTGTTGGGTGTGAAGGTCAGCCGAACTGGACGGCCCTGTTCCGGTAACGGTAGAGGAAGAATATGGACTGACTGTAGTTGGCACGGTTAGCTGAGGAGCTACAACACCCTGCGACTGCCCTTCTGAGTCAGTCTGGCAGGCGAGAGATTGTCCTTTTTGTGTTCGCTCTGGTCCAGAAATGTAGTGTACAATCTCTACTTTGTTAGGGTCTGGTAATGTCACATGGATTGCTGGGGAGACTCTTCCTAGGTGCTCAGCTTCGGTCTGACAGGACACCTCCCTGATGGTCTGGACAGCGATGCTGGAGGAAACTATCTTTGATGTGTCAGCTTTGGTGTCTGCAGTTGAGGTGGTTGTCGAAGCAGTGCTGGTGCCAGCTGCCGTGGACTCAGCGTGGCGTGAAAACCGGGAGCGTCTACGGCGAACTGGATGCTCCGTTTCAGCCTTATCCTCATCGTCATCTGTCTGGACGGAGCAGTCAACGCTCCGGCCACGCCTCCTGGTACGATGACGCATCATGTACCTGTTGGTGCAGGGAAAAGGCACAGAAGGGCATGAAGAAAAGAATCTGTAGATACTGAGGCCTGTGACAGTGATTCTTATGCCATACCACCTACATACTCATAGCCAAGGAGGGTATTCCATTTCTCACTTAAAAATAAAAAGAAAAATATATTGTTACCTCTCTTCTCCATCTTCGTCATCAGTTTGTACACAACTATCCACAATTCTGCGAGGGGAGCCATAGAAAATCACACAGTCTCCATCAGAAGTGTCTCGGGTCAGCCTGCTCAGGGAGCTATGTTTCCTCATACCGGCTCTGGCTTCCAGTTGTTCATCCTGATTCCTCAAACAAATCTCTGAGGAAGAGTTAGGGAGAGAGCGCGAGCTCATCTGAGAGTCTATGTAGGGATGCAGTGGCTGTCCAGTCATATCCAGCTGTTGACAAAAGCATATTGATTAGAACTTCCAACAATCACCCGTGACTGTAAAGTTTTTGAAAACGAACCTGTTGAATAGTGATCATTGCAACTTTCTTCTTCACAAAATGTAAATAAAAATGGAGTCACATCAAATTTCAGCAGTTGTAGTATTTCTGAATTGTCTTTGGCAAAAGACCACTAGCCATTTCTCCTGCTAGTGCTACAGTCATGCATTTGTTTCGCTTGTGTTTAACCAGAAGGCAATACACTAATGGCCATACTCTGGTTTTGGAGCAGCCTCTGTCTCTCTTGCATTCATAAATGCACTTAAACTTTACTTCAACTGAACCAAAGCCTATGTCTGTAGGTAAGCAAGAGTTTGCCTTTTCTGGTCCACATTAGAGTTTCATTGTGTATTGAAACTTTCCCAAATTAACCAGACTTTCGAGGCAATGGAACTAGTGTTTGATTAGTGCGGACTAATCAGGGCTGATGTGAACGCACCCTGAAGTTTAACAACTGTCTATCAAAGTTGTGCAAATTTCTCACCTGCATGGTCTGAGCGGCAGTTTTCAGCCGCTTCTGCTCTTGTAGTTGTTGCTGGAGCTGCTGCTGCAAAGACTGTATCTGGTCGAGTTGGGATTTCTGCTGGGCCAACTGCTCTCGTTGGAGAACGAGTTGTTTCTCTCGCTCTTGCTGCTGCTGCTGTAACACCTGTAAGCACACACAGACAAAACATGGACATGTTTGACGAACAGTAACAGAGGAGACCAAAAAGTGACGCAAAAAAAAAAAAAAAAAAAAAGGATGGTGAGGTGGTAATAATGAGAATAGATAGACAAACAAAACAGAGATACAAAAGGCCATGATTTAGTTGTAATTAAGATCACTGGTTTTCAAAAATGCAAAGCAAGATTCTTGAAAGCAAATGTGACATGAAGCTCTTATGCTGATGGATTAGCTAAAGAATGATTACACGTTAGTCAGAGAACTGAAGCGGAACTGAAACAAAGTGCAGCATGTACTGGTAATTCTTACCAGTTTTGTAACAATGCTCATATTAAATATTTGAAGCATTTTTTTTGCAGCTCAAATGATTGGTGCAGGAAAGGGGGTTAGGTTTTTGTTCCTATTGTATGTTATGAAATGCATATTAATCAAACATTCATTTTATAGTTCATTCTCATTAGGGGGGCTTCACCTGTTTTACTGAGTTAACTTGAAAGAGTTTCAACTGCTTGTTCTAACAAAAAGAAGAAAATGCTTATGTTAGCTCTTGGTTTTTTGTAAGACATACTGAAAATTTTATTAGATGAAACGAGGAATTAATTTAAATATGCTTTTAAATGTTAATTTGCTTCACTCAGAACAAATAAAAAATATGACAGGAGTTCAGGCTCATCAGTATCTTATATACATATACATACAACAGACGTGCACACACATAGGCGGAATCCCATTTCCACAGTGTAACTCACTATCACTTTACTGATGGTGAGCCAATAGGAACAGAGAGCTTAAACAATTTTACATTTTCAGAAACATGCTTCAAAACAAAGAGGTCTAAGTTGAGCCTGCAAATACATTCAAAAATAATCATTAGTTATTTTATATACTGGTCCAGGAAAACAATTTAATGTTTCAGTAGCCAATTCAGAAAAAACTCTGCAATCTCTATTTAGATCAATTCCACTGTTCTTCCTAAGGTGTAAAAAACACCACATCATATGAGTCGTATGTACCAAGGTATCAGCAGGTTAATTAATTACTGGTGTAAAATAGCATAATCTTTACTTATGAAAACCACTTGAAAAATTATAAGACATTCAACTTAGGAAAATAACAAAAAAACACAACAAAAAATACATTGACACCACGACATAACTCTTAATTGCAAATCCTGATTTTCCCTATACCTGTTCCTTGATGTTCTGCAGTTCTTGTAACTCCCTCTGCACCAGAATTTGCTCCTTCTCTCTGTGCAACTTCAGCTCCATTCTTTCGCGTTCAAGCTCTTCTTGCAGCCGCAGCTGACGAAGTTTCTCTAACTCTACACGCTCCCTCTCCATCTGTAGGAGCTGCTCCTGCTGTCGGTGAAGCCTCTCTGCCTCCGTTTCACCCTCTTTATGTATTGCACCTGGTGGAGGGAAAGGAGGAAGACCACATGGAATAGGCAAGCCGCTAGAGGGGACCGATGGACCTGCAGCAGGTTGGGTGTAGCCTTGGGTTGTTGCTGGAGTTGTGGGTGGGTATGCGTGAGCAGCATGAGGAGGCTGTGGCTGCTGAGCCGTTGTCACTTGTTTCTGTTGTTGGGTGTTTAGATGTGTCTGGGACAGGTTTATTGGCTGCTGCTGTGGTTCGGTCAAAGTGACAAGCGCTCCTTGTGCTGAAGTGACCTCTGCTGAGGTCACTTTGGAAACTTTACCAAGGTAAACAGGTTCCTCTTGGGCTGTTGAGCTTGTGGTTGTCAAAGACATGGGGAGAAGGGCTGCTCCTGGTGCTGAAGTTGATGCAGCAACAGTAGTAGATGCAGTGGTTGAAGTTGTCTGAAGCAGACCTGGTGCTGGATAACGAAGTGGTACTTGTCCAGTTAAGGGCATTCTTGGGCTTATGGGTAATCTGGTGAGACTGGCCAGGGGCACCGGTGTCATGTTGGGAGAAGCATATGGCCGATAGACCCCTCTCAGAAGAGGTCGAAGTACAGATGCAGGTTGGGTGGTGATGGGAAGAGTTGAAGCTATTGGGGTCTGAATGGTGGAATAAATCATTCCGTCAGATGACCTAATAGCAGCAGGGTACATGGCCCTCAGACTAGCCTGCCTGGCATTGATAAGATTCGTCAGAGCTTGATTTTGAGACATAGGCTTTCCATCTAATCCAAAGATCAGACTTTGCCTTATGCCAATACCTGCTGCAAGTCTGGAGGCACTTGGTCCAGTACCTCTGCCTAAGCTGCCATACTGCAGCAAGTCTGGGTTGCTTCCATATCGGTCCATAGAATTAAGTGCGGCGCACATTCGACTTATCTCCCTTGCAGTTGTAGCACTGTACTGAGCCAAGTTAGCTTCTTGGAAGCTTGCAATATCACGAGCAGAATAACCATAATCTGAACTGATGTTAGACAAAGAATTGTATCGTCTTATCGGCAACGTTTGTGCTGAAATGTCTCCTCCATGACGTAAATCTGTGTAGGAACCATACTGCATGCCCATATATCCTCCATAGCTCTGTTTCATAGCGGTTAAGTCCATGACAAGTTCACCAGATTGTTGGAGGTGTGGCTCATATTTAGAGTGGTATGACTGTAAGCCAGCATCAGCAAGGTTCGTATCAGACATTGAAGGCTGAAGCCTACCAGGAAAAGGTAACGTGTAAGCCTTATGTGCATCCATTGGGTACTCATGGTACCTTCCAGGTTGTCTTTCTTGATCTGACTCATCTGTGATAGGTGGGGCAGATGGTGGCCTTATGCCCTCTTTCTCAGGACCACCAACACAACTTCCACCAAAGGGCAGTCTGTAAACTACATCACAACAAGCTGGTTGATCAGGTTTTATTTGCCCTCCTGTCAAATCCACTGCATCCTGTCCTTCTTCTACCTTCACAAGTTGAGTCAATGCCCTTACTGGCTCAGGCCCTCCATCCATTTGTACAACCATACTATGTGGTGATTTACCTCCTTGCATCACACCAGGTGGGCTGGGCTTCCCTTTCAGCTCAACAGGACCAGTGCTGTAAAGCTCAGGATTAATGACGGGTGAAACCGCACTGACCACTGTAGATGCAGTACTAGTCTGACTGACTAATAAATTTTTTTTAGGCAAAGGTGAGATCTGGCCTGTCAGGTTATACTTGGCTAGAACAGAAGCCTGTAGTTGGTGCTGTTGCAACTGATGGTGCTGTTGTAGCTGTTGTTCAAGAAGCTCTTGTTGTTTCTGTAGCTTCTCTTGTTGTTTTTGCAATTCTCTTTGTTGTATGCTGAGATCTTCCAATTTTGCATCAATTTTCGGAATGGAAGGGTCAGCTGGAGGAGAAATTGCTGATTTGTTCTGGGAAAGACACACCGCTGAGCCCATGCCCTGACCTAGATCTATTCGGTTTTGATGGGGATCACCATAAACCACTGGTTGTTTTAGCTGGGTCATAAACATAGAAGCAGCCACAGTGACACTCACAGTGGTAGGTGTGGTGGTCTCTTGTGTGTTCAAATTCATAATCAGTGGTTGTATGATTGTTGAATGCCTGGAACCTTCTGGTCCACCATGGTATTTCCTGCTTTCTGTAGCTAAGGAAGTAAGGTCCATTCCCTGATCAGTCATGATAATGGGAGCTGAGTGGGTTGCAGTTCTTAGATCTACAACACTACCACCTTGGATCATATGGCCCTGCTCAACCCTTGAGGTGCCTGGGACTGTAGATATTCGGCAGAGAGAGATATTATCCATGGACACAGACCCTCTGGTGTATAAGCTAGCAGTAGTGACCATGCTTGTCCCCACATTCACCTTCTCCACTCTTTGTGCTCTATAGAAGCTGTGTGTAGGTGACTGTTGATAAGGTGGTGTGTCTGGGGGGCTGCCACATGGAGAGTAGCTATCAAATGTTGACTGACGGCTAAATCGAGTGGGTGAGGATAATGGAGAAGTCGCAGTGTTCACTGTCATTGGCCTAGTTGGACCTGGAGGTGGGGAGTATGGAGCCTCCTGGGAAGACTGTTGCCGATATAGCCTTGGGGAAATGGATCGATGTGCTGTTTGGGTTCCCTGAGCCATCACAGGTGATGTGGGCCCAGAACCAGCTGGCTCCATCCGCAGTGCTGAGCTGAAGGTCTGTGTGGAGAACTCAGCAGTAGACCTTCTGGAAGGGGAGCGAATAGGACTTTGTGGTGGTGGGGGTGATGGAGAGAGAGGAGGACTTGTGCTCCTGTAGTATGTAGTATACTTAGGAGAGCGAGGTTCGATAATCCTCTCAGCAGATGATGTTGAGCTTTCTCGCATTTGAACACCTCTTGTCTCCCCAATCCTTCTGGTGATTACTTCTCTTTGACTGTAGGCCTGGGTAATCTCTGCGATCTTGCTACATACACTTGAGACTGTAGCTGAGGATGTGGCAAGACTCCCTGTGTGTCTGCGTGAGGTATCAGATTGGGTTGATGTCATAGTGTGGCTTGATCCTGTTTGGGAAACTGTCACTGCATCTCTGGCATAAATCCCATAAGCTGCAATGGTGGTAGCAGCCACTGTTGGAGTTATGCCATTCTTTCCTGCTTGGCTTTTAATTCTGTCTTTGTGCCCATCCTTTACGGTGAAGTGCTGGCTTACTCTCACGTCTGGTATTCGACCTCCACTCTCAGCAAAGGAGACAGGAGCTGAGACCTGGGTAGGACTTGTCCCAGGAGTTAACAGAGCATTGCTTTGCTCTACGAGTTTAGCAAAGGCTGAGCCTGTATCCAGCAGCTGCTTATCTGCAAAAGAACTCTCAATTTCAATCTCGACTTGCTCATTTGTGGCCTGTTGCATCTTCGTGATGTTCTGAGATGTTTGTCGTATTTCCTCGTAAATGTCATTTTCTATTTCTGCTGCTTCGTTGTCATATCCCGTTTTCCTTAACCCCTTTGATCTTGGTCATAGTCATCTTCATTGTCATAGTTTTGTCCATTAATGTCCTCCTGTTGTAGCTTTTCTTGTTTTTGCAGCATTTCTGCTTTTCTCATCATTTCCTCGTAAACTTCCTCAGCACTTTTCAGAGGTTTGGAGGTTGATGATGGTGCAGTGGTTGTTGTAGTTGAGGAAGATTTCTCTATAGGTGAATAGAGAGACATAAAAGTAGGCAGATTGTATTCACTGCCCGACTTGTAGATTTTGGACTCGTACCCCTCAGCCTCAGAGTCCAGACTTTGGGGGGAATATTCAGATGCAGAGGAACGATGAAGCTCTTCCATCTCTGCTGCTTGTCTTAGTTCCTCTGTAGGGGAAGCATCTTCAATTGGTGACAAATTACTAGGTGGTGTTTTGGATCTTTCTCTGCGTCTTTGGGCCCTCAGCTCCTCCTTATCCCTTTTGGTTTTTCTCGCTGTGCTTCTTATTCTCTGCTGTTCGACCTCTCTCATCTTCTCCTGCTCTCTCAGAAGTTCCTCTTCCTCTCTGAGTTCATCCTCTTCTGAGGAGTCTTCAATGGTCGGAAGCAGGGGGCCATGAGACCGGTGGCGTGCTTTTCTCTGCTGCTTGGCCTCCTCCAGTCTTTGCCTCCTGCTTGGGCTACTGTCACTGTCTTCCTCCATCGATGAAATGGATGTTGGAGACTGTCCTGAACCATATGAAGATGAAGTTGGAGGCAAAGTTGAAGAATAGTCCCCCCTAGAACGCTCCTCTGGAGATCCGGTTAAGCTCTCCATCTCCAGCTCTGGCTCCCGATCCAAGTTTAGATCATTTTCATTGCTCAACTCCATATCTCGGCTGTAGCTGTTGGTGTTGTTGAGCTCAATGGTTTTAAAGCGCCTCAGCCCCCCTTGGGACGCCATAACATCTTCCTCCCCTTCCTCCACAGAACCCTTATAGACATCGGCAGAGGTCTTGGTTTCTTCCTCAAAACTACTTGAATGGTGCTGAAGCCTTCTCTTTTCTTTCCCTGAGTCAGAAATGATGTGCTTATGGTGGCTTTTCTTCAGTTTCTGGTAGCCATAACCTTCATCTTCCTCATCTTCGTCTTCCTCCATTTCTTCTTCCTCCTCTTCCTCATTGTCCTCATCAGCACTCATCTCCATGATTTGCCTCCTCATGAACTCCTCATCAGTCATCTCTGTTGGATCAGCCTCTTTTTCCTTTTCCTTCTTCTTCTTTTCTTTTCTATCTTCCTTTACGTCTTTCCGTTTGCTCTCCCAGTCTCTGCCATCTTCCTCTTCCTCCATTATATCCTCTAATTCCTCATCGGAATCATATGCATCTGGAGGAATTGAAAGGGAACGTGGTCGGTGTTTTCCTCTGTC
The DNA here is from genome assembly GCA_922788865.1 of Poeciliopsis turneri. Taxonomy (NCBI): domain Eukaryota; kingdom Metazoa; phylum Chordata; class Actinopteri; order Cyprinodontiformes; family Poeciliidae; genus Poeciliopsis; species Poeciliopsis turneri. The sequence continues at coordinate 1,836,187 of CAKLNU010000712.1, read as the reverse complement.
ATCTAAGTCTCTGTCCCTGTGCTTTCTTCCCCTTCTGTCTGGCTTTTCCTCAGAGAGGCTTTTCTCCAGCAGTGGCCTCATCGAGCTCTCCAGCTTGGTGATTTCAGAGGGGCTAGGAGGAGAGCCCCGCCCACTGATTCCCCTCTCACTCAGTTTCATTTCCTCCTCTTGGATTAGACCTGTAATTTCACTGTGTGAGCTGGAGATCCCATCAGAGGAGTAGCCAGTGTCACTGAGACTCTGAGGGCTGCGTGACAAGTCATGGGTGCTGTTGTTTTTTGTGTCCTACAGAAAACAGAAACACAGAAAAATTACATTAGGTGAAATTTTGCTCTATGGTTTGGGTCCAAAGTAATGGAAATTGACAATTTTGTTGATACATTTTTTTGAATATAATTGAAGAGATTTTGTTTTTGGATTTAAAATAACCTTAGTTTTTTTTCTACCTGGGAGTATGTAAAAAAACAAAAACAAACAAAAAAACCAAACACGTTTTGCACAAAAAATTTATTTATTGCAGTGTAGAGAAGACTAAGTTAATCAAATTATCATAGTATAATAGATCCACATTCAGTAGGAATCAAGGGCCACAAAATATTAGCAGTATAAGTCTTAACATTCTGTTTGAAAAACATTCTGGTTTTCAAATTTTCTCAAGAATTTGGAACTGGAAGAACCTCTGAACCACACAACTAGAAAATAAAATGAAAGCCTTCAGTGAGTTTTCACTCATCCTTTTTCAAGCTCTTTATGAAACATATATGGACATTTGGGACAACCAATCAGTGACTTATCAAAATAGGGTAATTTTGATTAATTGCATGAGCCTTTGTGGATTTAAAAATGTTCTAAAATGAATGAATATGAAAAATAATGGCGTTGCAAAGAGAAAAGGCAAGAGGACCAATAGGTTATTTTACATTCTACACAACGGAGGCTAAATGCCTTATATATGGTATAAAACCTGGAGGTTTGCTCTCTCAGTTTTCTACATATAAACAATGTAAATTTTAGGCATGGTGTTTTCAAATATGTACTTTTTTCATTTATGTAATCTAAAAGACGTAAAATAGGTAATGAATGGAGAGATTTGACTTGGTATGTGAAAAACCAGCGAAAGATTATGGAAATAAGGTTGCTATAAAATGACAAGAGGGATGGTAGTTATTTTGCTTTAGGACATGTTCACCTCTCACAGTCAGTTAAAATACATGTTTTAAGTCGTTTTTGGACATCAAGCTCAAAATGACATGTATGCAGGCCCACTGACGATATTAACATTGCCTCATGTTGCTCCACTACTTTGGTATTCAAACCTTTTTTTAAACAAAAGAAAAACAGAACAAAGAACGTCAAACTTACGTCATAGTGCCTTGACTTCTTGATTTCCTTTACTGGAGTGATCTGTTCCCCTTTCTTCTGCAAAGGTTTGGTCTCTTTGGCAGTTTGGTTCTCAGGCTCCGTCTTGGGCTTCTCCTCTGGTGGTTTCGTGGGTTTCTGGGCCTCGGTGGTTGGCACTGGTGCTGTGGCTGGCGTTGTGGTCTTAGCATCGGTGGGTTGTTTGGCAGGCGTGGGACCAGTAGGTCCACCGAGACCTGTTCCCATCTGGGATTTTTGTCCCTGGGGTTGGACCGGTTTGGGTCCTTGCTGAGTGGTCGACTTGAGAGGGCTGTGCTGACTGGTCGGCGTCTGGTGACGAGGTGAGCCCATTGGTTGGTGCTTCGGGGAAGGATGGGGAACAGGAAGAGGAGGCTCGTCAAGGGCTCCTCCAGACAACAGCCGCTGGGTCTGGCAGTTAAGACATAACCACTCTTTTTTCTGAAGAACACAGAATAAAAAAACAAAAGACGAGTAATTAGTTGAAATAGATATGCACACATACAGATGAGGTTTTGTAGTCTTCACCAAGCATTTGGTCTAAAACTATGACCCAGTTTGTTTGGTTAGAGAAGAGACTCGCCTTCACAGGCAGCCATTTTGAATTACAGAACCTGCTGATCACAGACTAGAACATGGATCTGCAAGCCGCAAATGGATCCTTGGACCTATTAAGTGGCTCTTAATAACTGTGGGTAAAAATAATATAATGATAATGAACCAGCAGATGTAGTTGAATATAATTAATGGAGGTTTCAGTTTTTTCATAGAGTAATTAAATGTCTCTTAAAGTACCAGTATTGTTCTTTTAGATCTAGTTTTCATGTGTTTAGGTTGTAAACTAAATGTTTTCTTTGCATCATTTCTCATAGAAGAAAATGTATCTGCTCTTTAGGGCAAAAGTTTTGGTTTTCTTTTGTTTAAAACCCCAAAATATAAACAAAAAGCTGTTTCTTTAAAAAAAAAAAAAAAAAGACATCAATTGTCCTATTTATCAATAGAAGTTGTCTTTTCCAAAAATCATTAGCGGCTCTAAATGAGATTTACTTAGCTGAGCCGAGGACAGAAGTGACTCTTTGAGTTGTAAAGTATGCAAACCCCTGAACTAGATGAAAGAAGAAGCAACAAGATGGTTAAATTATGCTGTTTAATAATGTCAGTGTTAATGACTTTAACGTACGTAAGACGATGGTAGGTTTTTACCTTGTAGTGATGTGTTCAAAATTCACTGTTTGTTAGGTAAAACCATCTTAGAAAGAAAATATTTTACACAGAGTTAAATAGTGACAGGGCTGGACCAATCTACCAGGATTGGTAAGATGTGATCTCTTCACGTCGTCATTAGAAATATCAGAAAATTGATTATAAGGTGCAAAAAAGGAGTTGAATAAATATTTATGCACGGTATTTCATAAAATAAAACTTATGTAATTTGCCAAAATTAAAACATTGTACCCTTAGATTAGCGTTCTTCACTTTGTTTTGAGTCTTTCCTGCCAACACGCACTGCACTCAGTGACTCGTTTCTGTGCATTGTGGAGATCTCATTTGAAAACAGAGCTGTCAGAACGATGGCAGGCTGAACTAAGCTGACACAAGTTTCCAAAAGGCCAAGCCATTCTGTCAGCCACACACTATTTTCATCCCATTAGCCTTTACTCACACCACTTCACAGACTGCTAAGTGTTAGGAAGCTGCATCAAGCTGACACAGAAAGGGCAGAAATGACTTTGAAATAAACACAGAGCTAAACATTTAGCATCTTCAGTGGAGATTCTCATCGCTTGTCTGAAATGAAAGATGCAGCAGATGGTTGGCTGGGCTTAAAGCTGAACGGCTGCAATTAGAGGAAATGTTGGGTTTAAAAATTGTAAAAAAAAAATATCACAAAAACACATTATAATGTTTTTCACTATTGATTACCCATCCGTCTGGTTGCCATGTGAATTCATATACATGGACGATTCATTCATTCATTGAATCGTTCATGAATGGGTGAATGGATGAAATCTTTATTTCGAACATGTAAACAACAAACGTCAGATTTTTGTTTAAAATAAAAACCAGACACACAAATAGTAGTTCAAACTTTCATGTTTAGACTGAAAATTTGTAAGAGAAACTCAAGCATTTTTATTTCCTGCCGTCATCTGACTCTTGCAGTAATGCATTTCAGCCTAGCACATTGAAATATTTTCCACATCATTAAATATTTCTAACTATTATTTGCCACTATTATTCAGGTCTTACTATCATGACCTGAATAATAGGTTATGTTTGAAATACACATAATTTTTAGAACAACTGATAATACAGGATTATGTCCTCTCCAGGCACTGATCAGTGCTGCTCAGTTTTTGTGACTCCATTGAAAACAGTACAAATGCAGGGATGTGCATTTTTAGACTAAAAAGGAACATCCCAACCTTTTTTTTTTTTCCAAATTGAAGATGCTGGTCACTCCTCAGCTCAAACAAAAAATATGAATAAAAGGCAAACTAATATAGAAAGCCAATTTTATTTTAAAAAAAAATAAAAAAAAAAAAAAAAGCCACTTTGTGAGATATCAAATGGTTTTTAAGGGAGAATAAAAAGCTAATACATCATGATAGATCGGACCTTTAGTTAAAGTCTGTCAGGTATAGTTGTAGTTTTGCATAAAAACAAAAACAAAATAAAAAAAGATCTGTTCATCTCACTATTGTAATGTCAAACTTTCTTTTCAGTGTCTCCAGTGTCTTCTCACCACCCACCAGCACCATCTGTTTATTCTCTGTCTCTGTGTCTGCCTCTATCCAGGACAGCTAATGTTATTTGGGGCAAGAGAGAGACTGTATTACCGACGTAATGAATAATTGATAGATGCAGCACTCTCTCTTCAACAGTTATCTACCATCGCTGCTGTTTTCCACCTGCTCTTTCTGTAACTCCCCACTGATGCTCAGGCTTTTCTAAATGGCTCTCCGTCCTCCTGCGCCTCCTTTATCTCGGTCTCTCTCCGAATCCTTTCGCGTGCTCATCTCTGATTAGGAGCCATTCTAAGACTCCCAATCCTTTTGAGCCCACCTTCTATAAGGGATGGTTTGGGCTGTGCAATATCGCTGATTATGAGGAGACAACCAAAGTCTTAGTTGCATTCTGTCATTTTTATTGTCCAGTGATGCATTAAATTAATAGAAAATGATTAAGAAGAAGTGGACTGTCTGGAAAATCTATTTGTGACACGTAAACATTTGGAATAAAGTATCAGAAATATGTACATTAGAAAAAAATCTATTATTATTATTTAATAACTCTTTGTCAAACTTATTTAAGTTACAAAAAACCCCAAAACACTTAAAACTAATAAGTCACATTTTTATCTGCTATCAATAAATGAAGATTCTTATATAATCTAGCTTACAAAACAGAACAACTTTTCTTTGCGTATTGCTTTAAAGATCTTAAAATTACAGATTTTAGAGATGAAAATAAATTAGCCCAATTTAATAAAAGACTCTAGAAGGATTAAAATATGGTTACGGAAGTGTGTATGTCCAGTGCCGATCCGTTCAGTGGTTTCTCAAACTACTGACGCCTTTTTTTGTGTTTTTTTTTTTTTTTTTTTTTTTGCAACTGTTGTTTTTGTCTTGAAGCCAGCAGATGACGCCACAGAATACCTGTTTGTGAGCAAGAAATATCCTGCAGAGTGCACAAGTGGTGTCCACTTGACCTACATGGCACAAACAATGTCAACAACGCTCCATATGTCAACCTCCTACTTTCTATTCACTTAGTGGCTTCAGGTCGTTATATCGGGATCTACCTCTCCTCTCATGTTTATCGGCTACTGCTACATTTTATTCTCTCCTTTTAAATTCTTTTTGTGCTGCTAGTTTTCTATTCTGTTATTTTCTTTTAGAGGATTTATACTTTCTCACACTCCATCTCTTTTGTTAAATACAGTGAAACCATCAGGGTAAGTGTGGAAAGAAAAACCGTTCCAAAGCCAGGAACAGGCACGAGATGCACTGGAGAAACACTGACTGGAAAAATCAAGCAGCAGAAACAGGAGTACAGTAAAACCAGAACCATGGAAATGAACAACTGAAGGCTCTGACAAGGATGGAAAGAAATTGCACGGCTTTTAACGACTGGGGAGATGATTGACCAACAGAGGAGCAGAGGGAATATGACTAGTGAACACAAATGGAAGGAGTGATTTAACTCCATCCATTTGTGATTTCCAAAACCAAAATTAAAACAAAGAAAAGTGAAAAATAAGGAACCATAAAACACAAAACAAACAGTAAAAAAATTTATAGGACTGTATAGAAAGTTTAAATGATTGAATTAAAGACTAAGTGACAACTAAAGCATAAACACCAATAGATGATGACAACAAACACAATGTTTATCAATTATAAGTCCAGTACTTGTCACCATGTAATGTCATCAGTCAGTTTTTGACTAAATCTCGTTTAATTCAGCAAACAAAAATGATTTTGGTATCTAAATGTTCCGAATAATAAAAACTGCACATATTGCCACATCTTTCCCAAAAGCATGATGGAAAATTATTGGCTGATGTTTTGAAAACTTTTTTTTTCAAAGTATCAATGAAAAGAATGCAGCAGCAGAAAATTACTTTATTATTAAACTGAAAAACGGACAAGTAGTCAAACGTTTCCATAAAGTCAAAACACCAAAATATAATAATAATAATAAAAATAATAATAATAATATACATATAAATATATATACTGTCAACAGATGCCCATTAACTTTAATATTATCTGACAATATTGCAAATGCATTGTGTACATTTATAGCGACCAGGCCAGTTGCTATGGAGACGTCTTTCAACAGCACTACTCTCCTATTAGGCTGCTTCCGGTCTGAGTAACTCATCTTTCCGTTCAGTTTAGGCACATTTTCATCCACAGTTTATCTCATTTCTCTTTTCGACACACAGTCATTAGACTCCAATCTTTCCCTCCCTTTCATCTCCCTGCTTGTCAATCTCAGCCTAGTTTTTTTTTCTACCTCCAACAGTGTGTGGGGCTATTTTTACCCAGAATGCCATTGTTTTTGCTTGAGCGCACACTTCCCTTGTGCTGGCTGATGCTTTAAGCAGCACTCTGCTGCATAGCGCACACACTCCCGCACAAGCACAAACACACATGTAGACACATGGCTCACATCAATGCAACGCAAAATGGAGAAGTGCAGGTTGGAGCTCTCCAGAAGGAGGGAGGAGAAAAGAATGAGGAGAGAGGTGGAGAGAAGCACCACCAGGGAGAGCAAAAGAAAAATGCTGGAGTGAATGATGCCGTGTGTGCATGCGAGCGCATGTGCTGAGTCCAGCTTGATCTGGAGGCAAAAGAGAGACGAGGCAGAAAAAGGAGGAAGATCAAGAGAAGATCAGGGGGCTAACTGAAAAAGACAGGAGTCAGGTGCTGCTGATGTTTCATAAGCAACCTGTTTGCCAGAACGATAATGTTCACCATCCACAAGTTTTAAGTTCCTCTACAGTTATTTCAAGCAATGTATCGGCTATAACATGTTAAGAAGTTAAAACAGATAAAATATAGGTAGAGGGAAGTGAGTTATGAACGGCGACTTGGTTGAGTAAAAACACAAAACAAATGGGGTTAATTTTGGAAAACAAACAAACAAAAAAAAAGACACTTATGGAGCACAGGAAAGAGGTGGTGAATTAAAAAGTATTGGAGCAGAAGGAGGTCGAGAAATGAATTAGCGCATGGGGAAGAGGGAGAATTATAGCAGAAGCTGCTCTGCTGGTTATGTAACACAAACAGGTTTCATTTCCATTTCACAGATATTTAAAAAAAATCTCTCTCCATTTTATCAGCTCAACAGAGCCTCTTTAATTATGTAACCTTATTGTGAGAGGCAGAGTTGTGGAGGCTGTGTGTGTGTGTGTGTGTGTGTGTGTGTGTGTGTGTGTGTGTGTGTGTGTGTGTGACTGCAAACACATCCACCTCCCCTCACATCCAGGCAGCCACTCATCACATAGACAACATAAAACCTACACATGGTTGACATGCCACTTCTATACTCTTGTAATAGTACTAGAAGGAGGATCTCATTAGCATATGGTTTCAGCTTAAAGCTGTCTTGTTTTATGTCTGTAATCATGTAATTTGGCTAAATACCTCCAGAGATGCTGCCTGTTTTAATATTTGTCCAATTTTGCCCGAATGTATCAATATGTGTTTGGCAATCAGACAGAACGATGTGTGGAAAAGAAGAAGTGGAAATCATTTCTGACGTTAAACTGTTGTTTAAAAGGACAGAGAGTTGGGTGGAGTCATCAGTCAGAGAGAAGAAGAGAAAAACAGAGGAAGAGTCTAAGGAGGACATATACGTGTGCCCAACAACAGGAAGCTGATGGACTTTATTCCTTCTTCCTTCAACACATACATGAGTTTTTCCTCATGGAGGAGGAGAGTGTCTTATGCTCCCATTTCTACTTTTTTGTCATTTGCAGTTGTCTTTTCCTTTCACAATGACATGGTCTGTCAACAAATTAGAGTAAAGACACAAATGTGAACCTTGTCCAGTCTCTATTGATCCTCTACATTTTACAATATTTCCCATCAAAACTTTAGGATAGCTTAAAACAACATATCCTGTCAAGAGTACACTGCTATCTTGACAACATGACTTTTCAATTTGACCGTCTCATTCATAAACAATGAAATAGCAACTACTTATACTGAGACTCCGACATGTTCAGATGTTTAATTTTGAGAGCTGAACTGAGGATTTCGAGAGAGAAACTATCTTTTGCAGATAATCCAAGGGTTTTTTGTTGTTTGCGCGAGTTGTTTTGAGAAACGCACCACCCTCTGTTGCTAATAAATGTGGAAAGAGCTTAAGAGCAGCTGGTTCAAATAACTTTCAATAAGAAGTGCTAAACTTCAGACACAAAGCCAGTGGCCAACAGCTCCCATGCACTGGATGGAGGCTCATGCTGATTAAACTATACTTGAAAGGTTCTTTTGCCAGGACTCTCTCTCCACTGCTCAGGGACAGAGAACAATCACAGACTCCATGATGAAAAAAAAAAAGAGAAAAAAATCAGCTCAGAGACATCTGCCTTTGTGCCAGACAGAGGCAAACCAAAGGCAGGCAGAGGTTTGTTTACGGTACGACCCATGAATCTGTCATGGAAGCTAATCGTAACAGGCTAAGTGTCTTACTGGGACTCACTAATACACACAGAAGTACACCAGCAAAACACAGGGGGAACATTCGCAGTGCGAGATTGTGTTCCCCTGCACGACGCCGCGCTTGGATGTGTGTGTGAGAAGTGACTGCAGGGATCAGAGGATTTTTGACTTTTGCAGTAATGGGATGGCGGCTCGCCAGCAGCAGAGCTACAGTGGGCCTGCTTATCTCATCACTGACTCAACAGGGAGCATGAAGACAGACAAGTCAACAAACTTCCACAAGTGCTTCAGAAAGCATGTGTTAGGAGGACCAGAGTGAAACAAAAGCGCTCCATTATGTCAAACCCACAGCTCAAAGTCAGACTCTCTAAGCCTTCCCACATAAGTGATATCTCTCCAACTAATGTACAGTACATTAACTGTAAAATATACAACTGGCTGCCTTTGATGTATTTTAGTACAAAGATTTTGTTTAAAGTCTAATGTAGAGTAGCTACTTATCTAAAGGTTAATAATCCGTGAACAATTTTGCAGTAAAAGAGACGGATTATATCCGAGAACTCGGTGGGAGCAGAGAAGAGACTGAGAATAAGAACCTGCAGAGAAACGAAAGAACAGATGATTTCAAAATATGTTAGAAATGTCATTGTGTCTGTGAAAGAGAATGGGCTTCTAATTTCGTAATCAAGTTTGTGTGATTTTTAAAAGGAAAAGTGTCTGGCATGTTTCATCAAATGTAAATCGGGTTTAATTTAAATCCGATACGTTGAGTCATGGTGACACACTTTAATTCTATTTGCTTAAGGGATTTAATGATTTTTTTAAATTAATACTGCGGGTATTAAGTATTCATCATGGTAACAGAACATTTTGTCACAATACTTTATTGGTTTAGCCTTTCAAACTGTTAACCCAACAAACAAAAAACATTTTATCATGCTGGCGATAAAGCATTTATACTGGATTATTATTTACCTAATGCTTTGTATCCACATTTTTCATTTTAAAAAGCGATAAAGGCAGAGCAGCAGCGGATAGGATAAGTAATACTGAGCCCTGCTATGCTATGCCACATTTTCCAAGTACTATTTGTAATGTAAAGTTAACATTTTCTCTGTTTTGTTAATCGACTGTATGGAGAAACCGCTTGCTCAAACAGAATACAGTAGAGGTTTGTACATTTCTCTAAAAATATGACGACGCCCTTTGGAATTTATTTATATCCAACAGGGTATGTGGTAAAGAAAGGAAAACTACTATTAGATAACTTGACAACAAACCATTATTTACATAAAAAAATTGATGGGTGAGTTTTTTTTTGTGTGTGTCTGTGATTTAAAATTCCCCCTTGTAAATGAACGAGGGTGTGGATGGGGATTTGTTTCATGACTGCATTGTTTCAAAAACCATGTCCCCACAACACACAATGTTACATCATGTAGGTTCTAAAAATCCAAATTGACGCTTTTTTCTTTTTGTAACAGAAAGTCTCCAATAAGACAGTCCTTTTTCTTGCTGGATGTACTCAAGGTGTGAAACTCGTCACCAGCAGAGGACAGAGTGGGAGGATGCTGGGTATTATTAGGCTCTAATTGATCTGGCCTCAGTATGAGACGGGCTTTGAGACTTTGAAGTGGTGAAGTCTGCACTTTGAAGTTCAGGAGGCAGTCCTGGCATGGACAGCAGCATTATGGGGCTGGAGAGATTGCTGCCGCATCCCGGAGGGCTCGGAAGAAGAAGCCATAATCAGACAGATGTTAGAAAGAGAGGAGGATGAAAATTTAGCTTAAGGCACAGAGGAAAGATACGAGAGGGGGGAAAAAAAAACCCATCCTCACTCTTCCACAGTAAGACTAGATTGTGAATAAGTTGGGAGGCTGAAAAATGGAAGCTAAAAGGAGAGAAGATGAAATGGGAACAAGATGATTGAAGAAAGCTAAATTTGAAGAAATGGGGGTGTAGCTCAAGAAGTAAAAGAAATGCCAATATTAGTTTGGATTTACCCTTTAGAGGATCAAACACACTGTTGATTATTTAACTCTATTCATCTTACATCAGTAATAATCAGCTTCTCTCTCAATGTAATCAGAGTGATGTGCTGTCATAGCACTTTGCATGTCGTCCCTTGTTTTCTTGTCCGAGTAGCACAAGAAACATTCTTACACGTTTGCTGTTTTTCATGGCAATTCTCATGGTTTTCTCTCAACATTGGTTTTCTTCTTCCATAAAGGGCAGGTCTCCATTCCTCGACAATCACCGTGATGCTTCTGGCTGCTTTCCGTCTCCATCAGTTTAGGTGGGTGGCCGTGTGCTGCAGTTGTGCCGTGTGTGTACACGAACGCTGCGCTTTTCAAGGTCAATGAGCTTCTCGAGTTCGCTCGACATTTCGAGCAGTGACGCGAGCAAAAGTTCAGAGGGTAATCTTTCTGCAAGTCACTGATCGCTTTTAGTTTTAGTGAGTAGGACTTTTTAAAATTCATTTCATTTTCTAAAAATGAAATGATGAAATGTACTAAAGTTACGAGAATGAAGTCATAATGCTGTAAAAAAAGTCAAACGAGAATTAAGCAAATGAATAATACAAGAATAAAGCTGTAAAGTAACATCACAAATTTATTCTCATAAGAAGAATATGACTATTTTTATCACTATTCTCTTCATATCATTATTTTTTAAACTTTCTTAATGCAGCTCTGATAACCCATTGTGGTTCATACAGATTTCTAAACGTGTTTTTTTTTTTTTTGCCCCCATAATTATTTCACATGCTAGATTTTAGATGAATCTGGTTTGTATCAACATCATCCATCCATCCATCCATCCATCCATCCATCCATCCATCCATCCATCCATCCATCCATCCATCCATCCATCCATCCATCCATCCACCCATCCATCCATCCATCCATCCATCCATCCATCACGCGCATCCTTTGTGGGGTCACCAGTGGTCAGTGGGCGAGAGGCGGGGTCACCCTGGACAGGTCGCCAGTCCATTGCAGACATCAATACCAATTGAAGCCAAATCAATGCATATCAACTTCTTGCCAAAAGGAAATTGCGATACTAGACATAAACATAAAAATGGTATTAAAAACATCAGGATAAAATGGAGACGATAACAATGAATAAGCAAGAGAGCCGGAGTCAGAAGATGTAGGACAGATCAAAAGAAGAGAGGGGGGGAAAAAAATCAGAGCAGTGAGCAGCCAAATATAAAAAAAAATGTGAGTAGAGATAGTGGTGGGGTAGGATAAAGATATTAGAGAATTAGAATAAGAGATAAAAGGAGGATAAAGGGTGAGCAAAACTGTGGCGAGGAGGGGAAGAGAAAGGAGTGGCAAATTCTAAAAATGAAAACTGAATTAGTTCTGCCTCATGAAACTGGCAGTTCTGGCTGAGAGATGCATCTGGGACAGGATTTCGCTGTGTGAGCGTCCTCCACTGTTGCCGCGTTCGCTTCACTAAATGCGTGTGTTGTGTGTTCGGCTGGATGGCTGCTCACGGTTTCTGTTGCTCCTGTGTAACTTTGTGGGTAAAGATAAAGCCCCACCAACCCCAGAACAGAACTGATGTGGCGTTGACATTTAAGAAAAACATGAGCTCTTTCGTTTTGAAAGAGCAACACCGAGAAGGAAGCTCCGACGAGGTCAACACCGACTGACTGCACAAAACAAAAAGCAGAAAAACTACAAACGGCACCTGCTATCCTGATGCAAAGGCTATCATTTCCGACGAATCGGAAGGAATCCATTGCAGTTAGTAGACTCACTCACTGGCTTTATATACATACATATATATATATACAGTATGTATATATTTATAAAGGTATTTCCTACCAATGTCACATACAGAGCCCCAGCAGCAAATTCTGGGTCTTACCTGGAGTTTCCTTTCTGTGGGATAATGTTTACAATAAAACACCTGGAGCCACCTCAGCTGACCCATGTCATCCAGTGTCAGACAATTTCTTTAAAAAAAAAAAAATGTTCTGAGTTTACAGCATCCTAGGACAAACAGCGCGCAATCTCTCCTGGCACTTGAAAATCTTCCGACCCTCACAAGAAGTACAGTATGAAGATTCACTCGCAAGCACCATGCGAAGGTTGGCCTGTCTGTTGCTGGTGACTCATGTCCGCCCTGACTGTTCTGTGTGATTGTGTGTGTTTGATTAGCTGCTTGCTGATTAATCCCATGAACATAACACAGATTTTCTAGCAGCAAAACAATATGTGGGTCAGTCTGCACTCGGCCATGCGTGGGATCATAATAGCTGGACCTTGCAGATGAACTGGCCCCGGTCTTATGCAGGAGAAAAAGCACACATTACTTTTTATAGCGTTTCATTATCATCCGTGTATGATGTCAAGCTACCATCTAAAGCTCTCCTCACCAAACCAATACAATAATGGCTGGTAATGACAACACAGAGGAGTCTGCTTACTTTTAATCAGCAGTTCACTGAGTGGTTTTAACTTTATCAGGATAAGGGAGATGGTGGTGATCAAGTGGTGGAATATGGAAAGCCCATTAGCATTTTAACGGCTCACCATTGCAAGACGTTTGTTTTATTGATATTGGGAGTCAGTGTTTGGCTTGTAGTTCACAGACTGCATTGCATCATTTGCGATGCTCAGCAGATGCTGCACCATGCATCAGGCCATCAGGAGCAATCGGCGTTCTAACAGTGTCAGTCCGTGCAAGTGACATGTTTTGTAGCAGATTTAATTTTGTGTTTTCACTTTGAGAGAAGAGAAGATACAGGTCTGTGCTGCCTTAATGAAATCTCCAGCAGATGAATTGAAACTCGCACTCGGTGATTTGATGCCCAAAAATCAAAAATATGACCAATATGTAACCAACTCTATAAAAATCCTAGCCTGCAACCATTATCGAGAGCTCCAGATAATGTGCTCTGTTTCTACTCTTTGTCAATATGACATTAAATTAGACTTCATTTAAATCATTTTGACTCTCAGGGTTCTCTTATCATTTAAGGTTGAAAATGTTTTTTCTTCAGGACAAATCCATTTCTTTTCTCATTTTCTTGGATGATTTCAACGTCAAAATGATCTGGTCTTTGCCGGATACTAAACGTCAGATTCTACGTCAACATGTGCTCCACAGATTACATGAAGCCCCTAATTTAATAGTAAGTTCCCTTTCTTTTAGCCACAACTGTAAATGTACTCATAGAGACAATCGTTCTACCACATGCTGCGTCGCTGTTGGAGGATCTGCAGTGTCTGCAGGGGCGACGCAATCAGAAAGTGACGATTATTTGTCATCTCTGGGCACTAATCACACATTGACTGTCTGCCGCTGCAGCTCAGACTGGCATTGATTAGGTGTCAATGTCAATCCTCTGAGGCCATCAATTTTTCATTTTACACAGTGCAAGATATAAGTGCTCTTTCTCTGCCGTGAAGGAAGCGAGGACGGAATGAGACAGGTTAGCTAAAATAGAGGGATTTTTTATTGTGTTTTTTTTTTTTTTTTTTTTAAGTAATATTGCAATTTATTTTTGAAAAGCTGAAACTTTTATTCATCTAACCGGACAAAGCCTGAGGTTGAAACCCCCTCCATCTTTTCCACATGTAACTCTGAAAATATTTCGTTGAAGAGAAAAGATGGAGGCCGTTGAGAAACGAGCAATCGATAAAAAATAATTAAACATTTGCAGGGGAATCCTCTCAGTGTAGTATAACTAAGATATAAAACAGTCAAGGATTTAGAATGACAAGTAGCATTAAACTTAATGGTAGTGAATGTTTGCTGATTTACAGCAGTCGGGATTATTAAAATGTACATTTACCGAAGGCCAGAAAAACAAGGCAGAATTTTTTAATTCAAACCAGAAAGTTAAAACAACATACCTACACTTTCTTACAACTTGAGAAAGCTCAGATGATGATGATGATGCTGCATACCTTAAAAAGCAAAAAAGTGACACATTCATCTGCGCATACACTGACATAAATGTGTAAATACCTTTCAGAACAGAGGACAGTTTTTATTATTTTGAATGACGTGTCCAACCTGATTTCATTTCAAACAGAAAAAAAAAAAAACAGGCTACCCTTGCGTGTCTTTTTTATACGCCTTATGTAAATATTTATTGTTGTTTCATATTTTATTATATTTAGTCTAAAATCATGACAGAATCCCTGTTTGCGTTCAATAAAAAGTTAAACCGAGGATTATTAAGACCGTCTTTATGTAACTAAGCCTTTCTTTCATCATGCAATCGTAGACAAGCTTGTAAAGAGTAAAAGTCTTTCACAAAGTGACCAAATTTGGATTTTATTTAAATGTCTGATAAATTAATGTAAAAATTGACAGCAATCATTTGGTATTAAACATAAGTCAGTTAGAGGATCTGAGTTGATTTAGCATTTAATCACAATAACAGTCACACAGAAGCCAATGGTGTCTGTTTTCATGTAGCACATAAAAGCTGCTGGTGATGAAAACTGAAACTCATCGTCTTGTTGTACAGTAAAATACTGACGGGTTGAGCAGGGGACACTTAAAGAACAAAAACAAGTCGTCTCTTGTATAATCATTTGCAAACAGAAGCTGCTCTCTCTCTTTCATGCATTTAATCTCTGCACAGAGTTGGGCGCAAATCATGTCATTCGTTTTTATCTCTGTGTTTCTGTTGACTAGATTAGTGTGAAATAGATGAGATAATGGGACAAAACGCACAGCAGATGAAGAGCCCAGAATGAACCCATTCGCACATGTTCAGTCAAAGTGCATCAGACTTAAACACCCACAGCTGTCCACTATCCCCCTTCGTCCTGAAGGAATAGTTCTGTGTTAAAGGTACTTGAATTGACACATGAAATGAAATGAAACGCCACTTTCTTTGCCAGAACTTACTCTGGTGTAAGGATGGATCGGTATCCGGAGGCTTTCATTGGTCAATTGCAGAAATTTTCATTATTTTCTAAGATGCGATCTGATTGGTTGGAGTACTTAAGGTTTTTTTTTTTTATATATATATAGCTTCATGGTTGTGTGCACAGTGATGCGTGTTAGCTGGAGAGATTAAATCTATTTACTGTATCTTCCCTGGGGAATCACACAGAGAGAACATCTCTTCTTCTTTTCCTTTTTTTTTTTTTTTTGCTCAACATAAAACTGCTTTGTTGCGCTTCATTTTCACACAGTGAGGTGCCTTTTTATAGTACAGTAATTTTACAACTGCCTTTTGGATTTACTCACGTGATCTTTGTCTGATATTAAAATCTGCTTTATGCCCTAAAGCACCAAAAAGTGGAGCAGCAGAATAAATCTTTAAAGGAGCACAAGGTTGGTTGTTTTTTTTATAGGTTTTTTTCACATGTGGAGAAGAATCATGTTTATGTTTGTTAAAAAAACAACAACCTTAGCTTAACATTTAATCTAGTTTGAAATAATAATGTTTGTCTTCTGCAGGCAGATGGTGTTATGATACATAATTAGCAATATTTAAATACATGTTTGTTCCGGATAAGAAGTGAATTCATTGAAAAGGCAAGTCCACACAAAACAATCCACAACAGATATGAGTTGGAGGTGAGCGTGTGAAAGCTGAACAAAAGGACCAATATATAAATGATCAGTTCTTCTTCTTCTACTTGCACTTTCTGTCTTATCACTTGAAGTCTCCGTATTTTTATTCCACTACAAAACTGTTTATGGTTTGGGTATAAGTGAGATTTGACCAGGTGCTTTTTCACAATTAAATAGCCCAATAGATTTGAATTATTGTTTGGGGGAGAAATCAAAGCCAAAACTATGGAAAAAATATATATATATATATTTGTAAAATATACCAAAGTTAACTGTGTAAAAGAAAAGAGTCGAGACTAAAACTTGTCAGTGTATCGGCTGTGAGCTGTCGCACAGAAAACAACCACTTGAGATATTAACAGGTGAGTCAAGTCAAAGTGCATCTGAAGGAATAATTTAGAAAAGAGACACATTTTGTTGTTTATTTTTTTTAAATGCATGTGAGGGCATTTTATCTAGAAAGAAACTGTCAGGAAAAGCTGCCTGCAAAGCGTCTGAGTGAAAAATGCAGCTAAATAGGATTTAAGCAGATCTCTTAACTACATTGCAATACCAAGAAAATAAGCTCAGCAACGCTTCCACACAATGTGTCAATTAAGTGTTAATTATAATTGGCTCAGGTAACAATTAAATTGAACACATCTCTTGAAGTCTGTCCCTGCTGCAGCAGCAGAGGAGTTATTGTACTTCAGCACCATGGACAGGGGCAACATCAAGCTGCAATGACCACAACCAGCCAGCAGAGGCGCAGGAAGCTCATGAGATTCACTGCAGCCCAGAATAATACTCGCAAAGTTACATTTTGCTGAGCAGACGAAAAAAAGGCTTGGGTGGGTTTGAGTTGTTTAGTATTTCAAAATCTTCAAAAGCATGAGAGAAAAGTGAAAGAAAGGAGGGAAAAGAGCCGTGATGAAGAGGAACAGGAAGAGGGAGGGAAAGACAGAGAGCAGAAGCGGCAGGATGCAAACCACTGGGCTGCTGGTTGGAGCTGGATTTTTCTAGTTCACATTCATGCAAACAACTCAAGTTCCTTTGCCCTCAGAGGACATTACAGTGAATCACAGAAATTTCCTGGAAAACCTCATTACCCACATTACATTCATACCCACTGCAAGGCTTGGAACCAAAGCCATTATTACAATTTGCAAAAGAGAACCAGGCCTTTGTGTAAACAAAAATGTAAAACTGCCCCATAAAAACTCAAAACATGAGTCACTTGCTCTCATGTTCCCTTTCCCTTCTGCTCTCATCCAGTATCTCATGATACAATCCTAACTTCTGTGCTCATTTCTGTCTCCTTTTCTTTTAGCCATCCATCACTTTCCCTCACGTTTCCCACTCTGCTTGCTTCCTGCTCACTCTCTCATGGTGCTTGTGAGGTGGCAGCATTGTTTTAAATGCTGCAATAATGTGGGCGTATGAGCCTGTGCATGTGAACACATTCCTGTCTTGGTGCGCTTGCTTTGTTTGCCAGCTGAAATCAGCTTCTCCTTGCTCTCCGATTTTAAAGGCTCAACTGTTGTGGAGCTACAGTGTGCATCCAAGCTTACAAGTAGACATGTTTACTCACCGAGTCTCGTTATGCGCTGTATAAGGACACAGCATGTAATCTCCCACTCTTTCCACGCCATCATTAGTCATTGTGTCTCTCACTGAGCCGAGCAGATGAACAGAGTTTTACTGACAGGGACAGTTCGACGCCACAAGAACAGAACCAGTCTAAATAAAACCACGTATCGCCTGTTGTTTACCACAACCTTTTTATTAAGTCTCAGACCGCATAGCTAAGGCTAAGGTTGGAGTATTTATTGAGAGAGTGCGTTAATGTATATTTATGCTGGTGATAGTTGATTCGCCATGAGAGAAAAGGAGCAGCAGGCTGACAGGACAGAGGAGTGGAAGATACACCCTGCTGAGACGCACTGAGTGGCTCCGTCCACATCGGAACCATCCACTAAGTAAACAGCAGCAGGGGGCTACAAATAAAGTCAGAGGATCTGACTGGGTATTCCCCCTGGTTAAGTCCTCTGTGTCTCTGTCCCACGAGACGACTCGTCTCCAGCAGCACGGTGACCTCTGACAGAGCAGCTCGCTCTGTCGGATTTGCACTCCGCTTCACGGCTGACTCGTTACCGAAGTCGTTCCCTGATTTCCCAGTTCTCTCAATCCGTCACATTCAATCCATTCTTTCAATCTTTATTGGCGACATGTGGTGCTCTCTCTTGATTTCGATCATTACACTGACTTAAAGGTTGACTTGGACTTGTGTCTCTAGCACTTGAGACGTAACCTAATCGCGAATGCTGTGTTTTGATTAGTTACAAGTCATAAATCGCTATAATTTCTAGAAATAAAAGCCTTAAAACATCAGTTTGTGTGTAATTAATCAATATAATTTGTTTCATTTAGTGAGCCAAGTTACTGAAACAAATGAACCAAAACTTAATTCACACCATACCTCTAAGTCTAACTAGTAAAGTAAGAAAAAACTGCAAAAAAAAGTGAGGAGGACTGGGAAAAATGACTTGACATTATTGGTAAAACACACACAAACACACACACACATACACACAGAGTATGTGTGACTGATGGACTGTTTACATTTGCATGCCCCCTTATCTCTGCCAGTGCCTGTGTGTGTCACGTCTTGGTGGCTTCTCTGTGTCAGCGGACCGAAGCCACACATATGGGCTTTGACAGCTGATTGACAGAAGGACCACCAACATTCGTCATGGCAAGCCAAGCTGACGGCGTCAGGCTGTGAGGGGGCGTTTACACACCGGGCAGAAGTTAGGGAGGGTTTTAACTTTTCACACAAAATTTGCACAGAATCTCCAAAATGAATCAATAGTATAAAGAGACGTCCGTCTGTTGTGCAGTCGAAAGAACAAGAAATGCACTTTCTGGTTTAGCAAGAAGAAAGAGAAAGAAAAGAAAGTGTTTTAAATTAGTTTATAGCCAAGTTTTATACACTTCAGCCAGTGACTAATGGGTTAGTTCCAAATAACCATGATGGTAAAAACATGGCCGTCTGCCACTCTGTGCCTGCTGTGATTGTGGATAATGGGTTCGCCTGTTTTACATGGAAGCAAATTAGACAAACTAAAACCTGAAAAATCTAAGTAATTTAATCGTTCAGTTTACTGTAACCGTTTCTGGTTTATTCAGCGTTCATCAATGCTGTGGTTGCCTAATCCCATTTTATTTTTATTTAAAAAATGATCTTTGGACAAATGCAACATGGTCTGTACATGTTTGGATTGGGGTTGTCATTACAAACCAGTTTTATAAAGCAATAAAAACATAGAATCTGTGAGAAAGGATGATAAAAGTGAACGGCCCTTTTTGTTCTGTTTTGATGCCCTTCACAGCTTAGAATGCAAAAAAGTGACAAAGACTTTTTAAAATATCTGATGTCAAAATATTTGACATGTATTTATTTTTATATTCTTTCTCATCTCAACTTTTTCACACGTTTTTTTATGTTGGTGAACAAAGACAAGGGATAACATCTTTGAGGAAGAGGTACAGCATTTTTATTTTATTTTTTCCATCAGGGTTTTTTAATTCTTTCTATTCTTCCTTTATTTTTTTCATCGAAATATTTTTCCCAGACTTCTCCTGTCGCCTGCGTGGATTCATGTTTAAATGTCATGTTGCGTCTGTTTCGACGGGAATCGAGCGAGTAGAAAATCCACAAATAGAACGACATGAATGAATGTCGGTGCAGAACAGTGAAAGACAGGTGCCATTTATCTGCTCAGCTTCTCTGTTCAGACGCGTGCATAGTGAGGAAATTTGAACCAGAAACACCTCAAAATGTGAATCAATGTTCTGTCAGTCTGTCACAATCCCAGGTTTTATTTCTACTTCCCATTCCCACGCAAACGCACCAACTGGGAGTTTCAGAAAAGCTCTAGCAGAACAAGAAACGGTATTATGAAGGACGGGACGCAAAAGAAAGATGGAAGACGAAAGAGAAAAGACGTTTGAATATGATGTGCGTCTGAGTCATTCACTCTTTTAACTCACTAATCAAGGTGAGTCATGTCTGTGTGCAGTGGGTTTCCTTTCACATCAGATGTGATTCTCTTTCCTTATTTTATGGTGCAAAGCATAACGTGGGCTGCTGTACAAGCTCCATTTTTACACCCAATCAAACACACGCTCACAGGCACATCCTTCAGCTCATGAGTCATTTTTTCTTTATTTAGATAAAATGAATGTATGAGAAACATGTAAAAAAAAAAAAAAAAAGGAGCAGGTCAACACGTTTTTTACTTTGATAGGAAGACATCAGAAACCCAGGAGAAAAACGAGGATTTACAGATTTTTTCTGCCCACATATCCACACAATATTTTGGGATTTTGCCAATTTCTCCCAGCTTTTATTCAACTGCAGTCGAATGAAAAGGCCCAGAAAGTCAGACATTCTACCTTTTTATCTATACGACACAGATCCAAGCAGAGCAACCCGAAGCAACTGACTCTTGTCTCTTTTTAAAGAGACTTTTACTTACTTCAAGTGATCAAACATGTGCAGAAGCCATAATCCTGTAAATATTATAATCTTAGACTTGCAGGGGGAAATTCTATGCTGCGAACGATTGAATTTGGGAGAAGCGTCCACATGCAAACCATCACAACTCCTGGCCTATTTGAAAGCATGTACAGTTTTGAGACATTACTCGGTATCTGCTTTCCTTTGGCTACAATAATCCGACTCTTTATAACAGTTCAGCTTACAGCAGTGAATTGTCATAAAAAAGAATCTTTTTTTTTATCAACAGTGAACAATAGTATTTCACTTAATACCATTTGCACCTTCAGGGTTTTTCTGTATGAAACCTCATCCATTCTGTGATGCATTAAAATGGCAAAACAGTTTCTTTTCTTTCAAATCTGCCACTACTGTTGTCTGTAAAGATCTTTTTTTTTTTGGTACCTTTGTTCAGTTTGGCTTAAAAGCAGCTCAAGTGTGTGAAACATACTGAATGACTTAAATCAGTGCCTTACATGTCTTCTAAACTTCCAAGTTTAATCATTTCGAATGACTCATTTAACTCAATTACTGGATATATAATAAACATCTTTCACCCATCAAGTTGATCAGTGGGCGGTTCGGATGACAATGCACTCCGCACAGCATTAGCCCAACTCATTAAACAACCACAGTTGCGCTAAGTTTAGCAGACATGCTGGAAACTGAACTTCCTTTTGCGTCATCTGTGACACGGAGGTGCTCTGAGAAAATGTCAGCATGTGACACCGACAGACTGAGAACAGAGGAAAACAGCCAGACAAAGAATTGTTTTAGAGCCGTCAACATCATGGCAAAGTTTGTATATTTAGTCTTTTTCTAAGTTTTCATGCTCAGAGACAGAGCTGGAGCTCAGCATGGGGCTTTTGACACGGCTTTTTAACGTGGACAAATCCTTGCACGTCTTAATGCATCCATATCCAACTGCAGATTTAAAATCTAATTTAGGTCTTTGTGTAGTCTCAGTTTAGGCCTGTTGATTAGTGGGACACAGTGGTATGACATGGTTACCAAGGAGAAGGTCAAATATATGTTTGAGTGAAGTTTTATGGAGAATGAACCTGAATGATCGCCTCTTATTTAGAGCATCATTTCGGGCTTGTTTTTGTTCCCTCACATAGTTAGGGAATGCCCTTCCTCTACCCCACTTCTTTGGGCTCCGACTTGCTCGGAGTCGTGTTGCGTTTCAGTGAGAGCGTCTTGCTGGAATGTGTGAGCGGGCCCTTTAATCAGCCGCGGAGCCCAGGGAGGAAGCAGCACTCCTCACTGACCCATTTAAAGGCGGCATGGTGGAGAGAACCGAAAGTAGGACAGAAGAAAGGCAAACCTGTCAGTACGCAGTCAAACACACAGATAACACACGCATGCTTCATCAACTCGCTGGAGACTGGCTGCTTCTTTGCCCGAGATAATAATATTGATTTGTCCTTCTCATCCCGTTTGGTTCTTCATATAAACCATGCTGCGCACTATCACATGCGAGAGATTGGAAACTAGTTCCATCGCTTCTGTCCGTCTGTTCCTGCTGTGGATCTGGAAGAGGTGCTGCTTGACAGCCACCATGGAGGCAGTTCAGCTTTCTCTTTAAAAAAAACCCCCAAAAAAACCACATCACTACCTCTGCCAGTAGGGGTCTGTAATAATGGCAGACAAATGGGGGAAAAAATAGCTTCACACACAAGTTTGTGAGCAACATATTCTGTCATCCATCTCCAATATGATGCTCAATAAGAAGACCAAATGCACCGTGTCTTAATCTCCAGATAAGTACTTGCCCACTTCCGTGAATTTTTCATAAGACTTCTGTGGATTGTGGAGAACATCTCCAGAAAACTCACAACTATTTATAGAGAATGACCTCACCTGTACTCCTGAAAAATTCAGCAAGGCACATGTCGAAACGCTGCGTTTCCCTTCGAACTTCCTCTGGAGGCAAGTTCACCGTCCTCATTCTCACTCTCCTTGTCTCATGTTATTGCTTATTTCCCTACGTCTATCATTCTGTTTAAACCATTCAACGTTTTCTGAAAGCCCTTCATTAAAGCCACAAATAGAGATGCACTAAAATAGTTATTTTACGGTATTTTCAACGTTGAAGGATTCACCGTGTGTGTTTAAAACAAGAAATAGCGGCACGGTTCCTCCAGACTTTAGTCTCAGAACTAACTCCTGTTCCAAGTCAGTAAATGTTTTATGTTACCTCATTGCATGATTTTATTCTTTATGCACTTTTAATGTTTTCTTTCCCCCCTGCAGTAATTGCCGAAAATCTCCGCAAAATAGTATCTTATTTTGTTCCAAGGTCTCATCACAGGCAGAGTTCGTGTCACTTCGGCCTTACCCAGACTTCAGTATTCAAGTTATGTGTATAATTTATAGCAGGCATCTGGCTGCAACAGAGGGCTGTATGTTTTCCAGCGCAGTTTGAGAGGAAAGGACTTTTGAGATTCCTAAGAAAAATGAATAAAAAAGCTACAAAGGCTGAGCTGTAACTCAAGAGAAAGAAAAAAAAAGGCGCAAACATTTAGAAAAAAACGAGAGAATGTAGAAAATGAGATGAAGACAAATGAGAGACGGCGTCACTGGATGCATCTCTAGTGAAGACGAGATTCGTTCTTGGTTGGTTGGAATGGCAAGAGGTGTGTAAAGGTCAAAAGGGAAAGGCAACAAAGACTCACAAGAGAAGTGAGAAAGAATTAGAAAGAGAACAGATTCAGACAATGAACCCGAGCGCTCGGTATTCATCATCCGCAGGTATTTAAAGAGTTGACTGTGACTCAAGATTGCATGCAAAGCCAGGAGCAGACGACATCACAAAAAGTGGAGCGGAAGAAAACGCATACACAGCAAAAGTTTCAGAGTCTTAAGACCCAAAGCTTCACAGCGCAGTTACTGCAACCTGTCTTAGCTTAAACACTTGCTGGTATAATTTACATAAGCAAGGCGACTTTAGGCTTCAGTGATGGATCTGGTTAGATGTAATGTAGGGTGAGTTTCGTCCTTTTACTGTTCGGTAAATTGTTGTGTTTCCACTACTTTTTCTATAAAAATGACAATTTAAATGCGATGTTTCCATTATGACTGAACAATGAGTCTGTCATGATAACAACTGTCCAACATATTTTTGCTTCACCCTCTGATGTCCCCAAGTGTCGGCAGTCAGAGATAAGAAACTTATCACAACGGCAGCAGAGTTTATGGGCACAGGCAGAAAACATTCTGTTTGTTCTCATGTCATCATGGCATGAATAAATTTAAATCATCATTTGAACCCTTTCAAAACTAACACATTTAACGGAGGGAGAGGATAACAATGGTGAGAGGTTCAGGCAAGCAAATGGCCTCGTTTTGCATAAAAGTTTACAATTTCTTCACAAGATCAGGCAGCAACACATACAGAAAAAGTTGGTTGTCTAAATGCATAATGCATGGTTTAAAAAAAAAAAAAGAAAGACGAGTGAGTGGAGTTTTGCTGAATAAGTTAAGAGTTCTGACAGAATAAGCGATGAGGGCAACGAGAGATTAAAAACGGGAGGCTCAAAGTGGACATGGCTTCCTGCACAGCAGAAAATCTTACAAGGAGCTGAGCAACAGAAACGTCGTTGAAACTGCAGACTTTTTGAGGCTCTATGTATAGAAGGACCCTGTTTAGAAAGGTGAAGGTTTTAAAGCCACATGGGGAACTGTGAGGGATCGGAAGAAGAAGCAGATTTGAATGGATGGAAGGAGCAGATGGAGAAGTTTAGGCTGGAGGAGAGCAGGGCATGGTGAGCTGTTGTATTATTAATTGTGTTGGGTTGTCACGAGGTGCAGCAGAGATGCATCTGTCCATTTGGAGTTCTTGTTGTTCCTTCAGCTGCTGCTTTCGTCCTCTATTTTTAAACTTCTCCCTAAATATGGAAACACGTCTTCTTCCATCCTTGTTTGATTTGTTTCAACCTCATGCCCGTTTGAAACGTGAACTTTTAAGATCAAAAATCCTTTCAGTGCAGACCGTCGGTCTAAATCCGTCATGGCTATTTACCGACTGTCCATATCGGACACGTTTGTGAACGAGCTGCAGCAGCCGTTGACGATGTGAGTGTAATCAGATTTTGGACCATTCAGACTCACAAACACCCAAAAGACAAGGGAACTTTTGAAGCCAATGACTTTAACCTGTAACCAAATGGAATTAAAATGCTGAATCACATTCAGTGAATTGGTACACAACTCGCCATGAGTCTCATTTGTACCTTTTGAAAATAATATTCATCAAAGCCACAATTTTGTTTTTAAAAATTGTTATACAATGTTAGTATGTATGATGTGGCTTAAATTTTTGAGGCCTTCGCAGAACAGCTATTCTTTTCTTCTGATTTCAGGTCAAACTTAGCCAGTGACCTGTTCAGGCCATCGGCTAAGTTGACTTTTATTTTTGGGATCTTACAGTGAGGAAGGCTGAAAACAAAAGAGCACTAAACTGTTCAGATTTTGCTTGAATAAGCTGTGGATAACCACGTGTCATTTTTGTTGCGCTTCACAATTTTGTCGGTCTATGATGTAAAAAACATCAAATTCACTGAAGAATGTATGAAAGACTTGGAAAGAAGAAAGAAAACAAACAAACTTAAAACATTAAAATGAACATTTAGGATTTTAGGAAAAATCCCTTTTTCCTAAATGATGACATCTTAGAGTGAGTTATATGTGAAACAGAAAAGTTTAGTAAAAAAATAAATAAACTACAAAAAAAACTGCAATAATATTGAATTTAAATAAATAAAAAAGTTAACTTCAGTAACTTCAGAGGCCATAACGGTGAAAGAGTCATGCAATCATATGCAGGGCGGTGACTCATCTCTGCTGGAGTTTGCAGAACCTAACAGCTTGTTGCTCAACCTTTGCTGACATACGGCTCTGGAGAGAAAACGAGGTTGTAACATTTATAAAACTTAAATAAGCTCATTAGAATAAAGACTAAAATTTGCATCTGTTCCAAACAAAATTTAAGTTTTCATTTTTATTTCTTTACTTATTTATTTTTGTGCAAAGAAAGTGCACAAGTGAAATCCAATATAAAACCTTCAGCAGACATGCAGGCACAGACTTGTATAAAACAGACACAGATGTGTGGTTCAGGCACGATGTGACAGCTGCTCCTTTCTCTCTGTACTATTTTCAGATGCTGACCTGCGATTCTGCTGAACCGGCCGTGTAAACCGTAGCGACGCGCAGAAACACACACACTGGGCAGAAACACCCACTCACCCAAACACACATTTGCCAAGTGAATTACATACATTTTGCTCACACATGAAACATTACAACACCCTTTACAAAGTCAAGTCACCTATAATTACACACACATGCTGACTGATTGGTTGAGAAGCCGTGGGCAGAGGCGCAGCATGGGGCGGGGGGAGTTATGACGATTCTAAGGGCCCCGGATCGACAGGGGGCCCTCCACAATTTATTTATTTATTTTTTGTTCATAGAAATTAAAAAATACATTGGAACTCAAGATTGATTTTTTTGGTGGCGCCTCTGCCGGTGGGAGGAGAATTATTGTGACTTGGACATCAGAGGCTGACAGTGTGTGTTTGTTTGGTAATCAGTGTCTGTGGGAGATATTTGTTCTGCGACCGCGCGTTCCTGAATAAGACTTGGTTACCATATTCCAGAGTCATTCATTAGCTTTTAATTGTTCGGTGTTGACTGCATGTCAAGCAGTTCATGGCGCGTTATGCAGCTTCTGCCTTCTGTTGAAGTTTCTTTAATGCCGTTTCATCGCTCCATTACCTCGTTGCTTACGGAGAATCTATTTTCTGCTCATCAGCTTGCAGATTGCTACTCTAATTTTACACATTGTGCCAGAGAGCAGAGGAGATGCTGAGTGTAGTTAATAGAGGATGATGACTGAGGACGTGGAAAAATGAACGAAACCATTGATCTACTCTTGCAGACATAATGCCTACAGGACATCAAATATTCAATCAACTTTTGACCACAACAGACCAAAAAGGTGTTTAACTGGAGAATTTTCTGTTCGATTCAGCCACAGAGAACTAAATAAAGATGAAAAGAAATGACAGCTGTAGTTTGTAAAAAAAAAAGAAAAGAGTGAATACCTGAACATGCAGGGGGGGGGGGGGGACTGCAAATTGGGGTTTTAAATGAGTTCTTAAATGATTTCAGAGTAAGCAGAGAACATGCTCCACTGATTCAGCATTTAAACATGACTCAGAACAACAAACAGTTTACTCGGATTAATCAGCTTGTTTTAATGCAAAGTAGTAGCTGCCCCCGGTGGACATTACACACACACACACACGCGCACGCACATGCACACACACACACACACACACACACACACATTTGACATTCGCATCAAGAACACAATGTGGCCCTACGCAGAATTACCAC
The DNA here is from genome assembly GCA_922788865.1 of Poeciliopsis turneri. Classification (NCBI taxonomy): domain Eukaryota; kingdom Metazoa; phylum Chordata; class Actinopteri; order Cyprinodontiformes; family Poeciliidae; genus Poeciliopsis; species Poeciliopsis turneri. The sequence goes on along the minus strand of CAKLNU010000712.1, from coordinate 1,809,127 downwards.
GAAGCAGAATGATTGTCCAAACCACATGCACCCTGCGTATTAACTTTCACAGTCAATAATCCCTTCAGGTGCAGTTAAACACTAATAAATGCACACTCTTTGGTGCAGAGACACAGGCAGGTGGCCCAGATGCACTAATACTAATAATTGTTCTGACAGCTGCAAAGGCCTGAATGACACACTAACCAGAGGAATAACCTCATTCACCAACATCTGCTTCATGGAGCAACTGTAGTTCAACAACGTAGAAGCAGAAACCCATCAGTGGCCTGTTTGTGTCATCAGAAGGAAATGTTTCTTTTTGTTTTGTTTTTGTTTTTTTCATATCGGGGTAAGATTAAATATTTGACCACAGACTGAAGCAGAACATTCTTCAGTCTTCTTCATTCTTAATTTCTATTTATAAAACTTCCGAGACCCGAGGATTATTAATAACCTTCTGTTATGGCTGGTTTTCAATGTTCTTAACTGGTTCTTTCCATTATGCTATGCACTCTATGTCCACCTCATATCTCTTGAATTGTCCCTGTTATGAATAAAGTACTATCTTATTTGTACATACTTTAGTGCTTATAAAATGAAAAGGCACTTTACCGGAGGTGTGAATTAGGTGTGTAACTGTGAGCTAAATAAAGATGTGCAGATATAACAAGACGTCTTATGAGTCATAACGGTTTTATTTTCGGCGCCTGCTTTAACATAGTTAAAAGGAATGCATTTGGAGTGGCTCTGTGAGATCATCTTTTTTTTTTGTTTGCAGCTTTTCCTTCCACTCTTTGCTTCACTCTATTTTTTGATCCTCTTTCCCTCTACTGTTCCACTTACTGTCTTTTGTATGACTGTGTGTGAGAGAGTGCATCGGTGCCCATCTTCCCTCTGGACTCCAGTTTGCGCGTGATTCAGCTTGTCTGGTTTCCTCTCCGCTTTGGCTCTGTTCTCTTTCCATCTGTTTCCATCTCTGCTTCGCTTGTCATCCTTCTTTAATGTTACCTTTTTTTTTTTATTCCTCTCTATGCTTCTGTAAACATATCTCTCTCTCTTTCTCCCTCCCTTAAGATGGTCTAGCTCTCCTGATTGTCCAACCTGTCAAGTTCTTCTTCCATCCTTAGATATCTATTAGACTTTTTTTTTGTTTCTTCACGTGTGTCTTCAGCAGTCACAGAGAAAGCCAATAATTATTATTCTGTATGTTCATGTATGTTCAAGCTAATGAATCTTGAAAGCAAGAGTGGAAAATAACTCCTGTAGACAAAACAGAAAGCCTGTATGTGGAGTTATCAAGAATAAGAAATAGTCAAAGTCTAATCTTAATCCTTCAACCTGTCTTGGAAGTTGGACGTGGTTGGCAGGGAATTACGTCACAACCGAGTTGTAATCATTGTAATGGCAATTTGGAAAACCATCCATCTGCTTTTCAATGCTCTCTTAATCCTTTCAATGTTGGGAGTAGTGTGTGTGCGTATGTGTGCGTGGACAGGTGTGTGTGTGTGTGTGTGTGTTGGGGTGAGAGGATGGAGGTGAAGGAGGGTGTAGCCATGACAGGCTGCCAGTCCATCACAGTGCAACAGAAATGCCATGAATGCACTCCCCTGAAGGCATCTCTAAATAAGCTAACATGGTTTAGCTGACAGTGCTAACGTCATGCAGCCTCCACTGTAAAACCAGATTTGGTTAGATTTTTCATTTCTATTCACTAGATAATCTGGACGAGAACTGAAATACAATATAATTCAGGAACTGTCCACACTGGTGTTTGATTTTGCAACAACAAATTGTTTTCAATGTGGACAGAAAATCCATTTCAGAGTTCAGAATTCATTTTAAGATAATACATATATACAGTCTTTTAATCAAATATTCATTTTCTTATTTTCTTCTTCAGAATCAAGATTTGTTAGTTGTTTCTTTTGCTTAACTCATAACTAAGAACTAAATAAGATCAACTATTTGGATCATTTCATAAGTTCAAATGTTCAAAAACATTTTCCACGAGTTTTAGATTGGCATTGGTACTTTTTTTTTTATTATCTCATGTGTCTTTATATGGGTTTTTTTTGTCTTTTAAAAATATTCTAATCCAAGATTTTTGATAATTAGTTTGCAAAAAATAATTATTCTTTATTCTTGTATTTCATCTTGTTCAACATTTTTTTTTTTTTACCTTTTTCATTGTGTGGCCAGCCAGGCAATCAGTAGCTTCTTTCAAAATGTTGTTGTATTTTAATGTTGAGGTATTAAAGCTTCATTTTACTTTAACAGTCAGAATATATATATAAACTTACTGTAAACAGAGTCAATAATACCAAATGTTGGGTAATTCCAACTTTGGTGTTTATGGTTTTGTGTCTTTTTTTTTTTTTTTTTTTGACAAACAGAATTGAAGATGTGATGACATTTTCACATTTTTATTCAAGCCATTTCGTGTTGTAAATTGAACAAAACTGGGATTCACATTAAAAGACACTTCCTGTTTGCAACATGCATTCTACAGTCTTATTCAAACATTCACATTGGGCTTCAAAATCCATGGCCATTTTTTAACATGATGAGAAACTATGAGAAATGATGTAGCAGAAAACACAGCGCATTCTGGAGTCACAAAAACAGCTTTCAGACCTCACGACTTCCTAAAAGTGAATATCACTGTTTGGACAGAAGTTTAACCTTTTGAGCCTTATTAAGGGGGCAACACCAAATGATGAGTAATAATTATACGGTATGTGTTTTTCTTATTACATAAAATCAGCTGCAACGTACCAAGGCCACAATCTTGACCCGCATTTACACACTCATCGTCCCTTTAAGTCTTGCTCTGAGTCTCAGAACCGCGACAGATTCTCTCGGTCTAAATAACATTTTGAACAATATTTGCTCTTTAGGTGTGTTTGCATGTGTGTATGTTAGTGTCCTTTACCAAGGCGGTTATATTTAACCCATTATGTCAGAGTCCACCCAGCGGCAATTCCTGCATCTGACACTATAAAAATACTGGCAATTGTACTTTATAGGGACCCTTAAGGCAAAAATAAATATAAGTCGTTTTAATTAGTTTGCTAGAGTAACCCACTGGCAAATGGGTTAGTCTATTTTTACATTTTTCACAGATATTTCTTTTTCCGTCCACCCTGGCATTCAGGTTCAGGCTTTTTCCTAAGCAGACGATTCTTCTTTTCCATTTGTCTTCAGCCCTTCAGCTTTGTCCCTGGCAACACCCTAATACGCTATTCGTCTTCCTGTCTTTCATTTTCCAATGCTGTCTCTTCTCCTTTCCACTCCAAGACTGCATTTGGATCAATAAAGGGGAGGTGATGGAGCACTGGACCTTTATACTCCTTTCATTGTTCCATGGGCAGGAGCACTTTGGAGGGAACAAAGAAAATGTGGGTGGATAGGATGTCTGTGTTTTCTGACTGCGCTTTTCTTGGAACGTTCATTCTTTCTTTACTAAAAATATGTTCACTGCCTTCTTCACGTCATGTCTATCACCGAAGTTTGGACATTTCTGTATGCTTTTCTGAAAATTTCTCATTGTTTATTTTGAACTAGAAAAAAAAAATCTAACTCAGTGTTGATTCTCTGACTATGTGGAAAGTTTGTGACAATATGAATGCAACACAACTACAAAGTAGAACCAATCATATGACACTTATTCTTTATCCATACATTTGACTAAATATGCCTTGCCGAGAAACATGTTTTTTGTCAACAGAGGTCGTCTGCATGCTGGACAAGTTAACAAAAGGCAAAAATGAAACAAATACAAAACAAAAAAAACTATATACCATAAAGCATTCCGGGTCTATGGTTCTGGACCATAACCTTTTCAGCAAAGTGACAAAACGTACCATATCTGTTGGACTGGATCACATAAAGAAGACATTCCTCACAAGTATTGTGTCCAGATTAATTGGTGGAACAGCAGCGACCAAATCTGAGATGAGACGGACTCCACATTGATTTTCTTTTTCAGTAGAAGTGGTATAAAGACAGTTATTTATGGACTGAAATGCTTGTTGAGACTCTTTGGTTGTTGTAACATTCTTGCTTAATTTGCTTTTTAGCCATGTGTGCTTCACTGGTATGGTAGTAAAACTATCTTTTTTTTTTTTTTTGCTAAAAGCTTGAAAAGTGGATTTTGATGAGTTCGGGGAACCACTCATCAACAAAGCATTTGTTTGTGATGCTTGCAAAAAAAATAAAAAATTTTCAGCAGTTTGGTGTGGACAAAACATTATGCTAATCAAATATATCAGCAAGAAAATGTATCTCTTGATTAAATTAAATTGATTTACTTAATGTAGGAGCTATTAAAAGAAAAATCAATATTGCACATTTCTGAAATGAGCTTCACTCCTTATAAATGGATTCAAATATAGAAGGTGAAGGAATGAATGAGTAAAACAACAATCTAAAAAAATAGAATAAAGATCATGAGAAATGCACTTCAATAAGTCATGCAGCATCGAGGAACAGAAGAAAATAGAACGGACCAGAACAAAAGGACAGATAAGAGGTTTGGGTTTTGTTGCATGTAAGTCCAACAGCAGAATGAGTAGCACGTTACAAACAATATTGATTTGTCTGGGAAGACTTAACTGGGGATTTGTACGTTCTGATGTGACTCTTTAATGTCAGTGTATGTCAGTGTGCAGGAGATGAAGGCACGAAAGCGTCTCTTCTTACCTCTACTAGATGCGGTGTTGGGTTGAAGCCACACAGGTTGCACACTTGGCTTTGACATTGCGTACAGTTGTTGTAGTTGGGTGTGTCGGTGCTGCCGATGTTCAGCTCTGTTTTACAGAGAGGACATTTCACCTTGGGCTTCTCGGCCTCTGGAGCAGTCACGGGCGCCGACACTGGTTCCTGTTTCTGCAACACTTTCTGCTGGGGAGCAGGCGTCTGCTGTCCTTGCTGCTCTTTTTGACGCTGAGTAAGTGGCTGCTGTGGCGGCGTTTGTTGTTTTTGGAGTCCAGCCTGCTGCTGCTGCTTTTGGGTTGGCCCTTGAGGTCCACCGATGGTGCCTCCGGGTGTTGGGGAGCGCCCATTTGACTTGGTGCTTGAGGTCCCCCCATTTGGGTCGGCGGATATGGTCCACTTAAACCTCCCCCTTGACTTGTTGCCTGTGGACCCCCAATTTGGCCTGGAGCTTGAGGACCCCCCATGCTGAAAGGCTTAGTGCTGCTGGCCCCTTGTTGTCTGTTCTCGGGAGTTGCATTGCTGAACACCACCTTACCTCGTGCAGGGCTTGACTGTGTCGAGGCTGTGGGTAGAGGGTCAACGTTGATCAGGGTACTAGCCTGATTGAGCAGCGATGCCCCAAAGCCAAACAGTTTGGTCAGACCGTCCTGGGCAGGGGCCTGACTCTGAGGTCGGTGGGCCGGGGAAGATCCAGCGCTTCTCGTCTGGTCATGGTGACGTGTCATAGGTTGATGCATCGGAGAACCTCGACCCAAATCTGGCTGGGAGGGTGCCTTAGTTAACCCAGGCAGAGGTACAGCACCTGGGTGGGGAATTCGAGGACCTCCTTGTTGGCCAGGGCCACCTGTCGGACCTCCAGCGTCTCCTTGAGGTCCAACACCTCTTTGGGAGTACGGGTCAGACCTCACGCCCTGCTGAGAGGGTGTTGTCTTAGACTGGGGGCCACCAAGGCCTGGATGTGTCTGAGTCTGCGTCTGGGGTCCTGGTTGTGACAGAGGGTAAGGCTGAGGCTGGAACTGGGGATACTGTTGGGACTGAGGATATGGCTGAGACTGGGAGTAGGGATTAGTTTGGCCATAAGGCTGGGAATGAGGTTGCTGTTGCTGCTGTTGCTGCTGTTGCTGCTGTTGCTGCTGCTGTTGCTGTTGAGTCCTCTGACTCTGTGCCAGAGGTTTGGGCTGTGCAGCAGCAGCCGCCTGGGTTGGCTGTGGAATGGGCTGCTGTGGCTGGACGATGGGCTTGGCTTGGTGGGACGGAGAGTGAATTTGCTGTTGGCTCTTTGAGCGAGGCGTGGTCATATCAATGCCAAGAGCTCGCTGCATCTGACAATTCAGACATAGCCATTCCTGGACCTGCAGCCAGAAGACAAAACGGTACAATGTTACATTAACCTAGAAAAGCCACAATTTTCACCTTGGTCTTCGATCGTTTCGAAGGACACACAGCACATGCAGCTCACGTAACAGGTAATAGTTCTTACATACAGTTTGTGGTCAGGGTTAGAAAAACAGTAAGTGAGTCCAGCTGAAGATTTATTTCTGCAGCTGAAGTGTGGAAACCACTTCTATGATTTATTGTTATTCCCTATTCAAGTTGATTGCCATTGATTCCTGCACCTTAAACGCTCTTGCTGACTTCGGCAAGATGTGCCGTATCATTTTGTGCGTACATCTAAACTTTAAGCGATGGAGAAAGGATACACGTGAAAGCAACAAAAAGATTGGAGTCGCTCTCGATGTGCATTGCTCTCGATAGAGAACAATTTTCAGAAATCAACCTTAAAGACAAGCTGAAGGAGATTAAGCAAACACAAATCAAAAGCAAGGATAAAAATCTGAGCTGAAGCTGCAACTCTTCATTTACATCTGTTCTTACACATTGGTATCCACACCCAGAACCAGAATGACACACATACAGATGCATAAAGAGACACCCAAAGTCAAATTTTATAAATACACAACGGCTCTTAGTGAACACCATGATAGCGTCACCCCTCGTTTTCTTGTCCTCTTCTCTTTCTTACCTTCCTTTCTTTAGATGAGAACTGATGATTCCCGGTGTCCGGATCTTGCCCCGTCTAATTCATCCCGGTTTAGGAAATTACCCGGCTCCTGACTCCACAGCGTCAACCTGCTCGTGTCCTCGATCTGTCCTGTTGAAGCTACGCATCCACTACAACACAACTGCCCCGAATACTGCTATTTTAGCTCCTCTGCAAAGCTAGTAAATCTCTGCACGTTTCATGTCTGGCTCCCATCCCCTTTTTTTTCCCATAGTGCACTGCGGAAATGGACTGTATTACCCCGCCTGCCATCTAATAACCCACCCCCAAAATGAGCACCCAGACGTGCACAAATTGTCATTCTTGGCATGGGGCTACAGAAGACAAGCTGATTACTTCTGAAGGAAAATGCTTCCATCAGTCACTGTGCTCTCCCAGCCTGCTTTGCTGCATGGCATTCCTGCCTTGAAAGCATCACTGATCCCATTTTCTGTAAACTCAGCGGCTACATCCACTGCTACAGCCCGACATCCCGCTTTCCTGTTTAACATATTCTCTCTGTAGCTGTCCCTCCTGCAATCCTTCCCAATCAACCCCTTGTTTGCCCCCCTTCTTCAGATCCCTGTTTCTCGTTGCCTTCCTTGTTTAGGCATTTTATTTTCTGCCCGGATTCAAATGAGGTTGAAAATGTAGGTCTTAGCGTCTTTAATGGCTTCGGTGGAAGGATGTTTGGAAGCAGCGATTGCCGTGGAGGTTCTTCCTGTCGTTCCACTATAATTTAATCTGGTGAAGATGGCAAGAAGTGGATGGAGAGAAGTAGACAGTGAGAAAAAAAAACACGAAAGAAAAGGGAATGGGGGGGAGGGGATTTTAATGAGTCCCTCTCTTCCCTTCTGCTTTATAAACCTCATCACAAGAGACACTTGAAGAAGTGAGGGAAATACTGAGTGATGGGAAGAGGGATGGAGATGGAGAGAGCAAACAGCAGAGGGAAAAGAGTCAGCAGTTTTTAAATCCAAGCAACTCCTCACTTCTCAACGCATTAGGCTTAATCAACTGCACAGTGGTGCAGAATACCCGCTTTTGCTTATGTGGATAAAGCTGGTGATTTGCTACATATCCGATTGCTCTTTGTGACAGGTGGAAAATTCAAAAGGGTCATTAGCGTCGATATGACTGAAATGATCCCTGGGAGTCCCTGACTTGGGCATTTTTTGCAAGTTTTCCTGTTTAAAAACAATGAAATCAAATGGGGTTCATTATGTTTCAGAGTCTAATAAGTAATGTCTACAAACATGAGAATTGTTTTGATTTGATCAAGAGTCAAAATGTGTCATATTTCAAAACAATCAACACGTGGGAATGGCAAAACCTAGAAACAATGCACAATTCAATTCAATTATAAGTGATGGAAGAGTTTTCCAGAAAAAAATGTTTAGTTAAATTATCTATGAATGTACTGTTCTTTGACTATTTTTATTGCAATATTTTTTTCTGCTATAAATTTATTTGTCATGTAAATATTTAAAGTCAGACCAACCTGTGACGATGTTACGAGTAAAAAGCAGATTTCAGATGACAAATTGTTTTAAAAAGCTACAGAGGCCTAAACATAGTCAGAAGGTTCTTTACTAGAGCCTGTCTGATTGGATGCAGCAGGACAAATGGTCTAACATTGTGGCCAGTGTCTTGTGTTGTTTTGGTCTTTCTGATGCCAAAACCACACAAAAGGCATCTCTGACAATCACCAAAAACAAAACAAAACAAAAAAACCCGAATCAGCAAATCCATCTCGGAATGAGTCAAAAGCCTTTTGAGAAGCCTAGTCAAAGTCTGGAGTCAAATCACATCGAGATGCTGTGGTCAGACCTAAACCTGTGGCTGAGTTAAAACAGTTCTGCTAAGACCAGTCAGTGAAAATTCATCAGCTGCATGAAAAGCAAATACAAATAGCCAAACTGACCTGGATACTTATTATCAGTTATCGCAAACAACAGATGTTAATTGTTACGTATTTCACAAACCTCCATGTTGGTCCAGATAGCTGTTTTCTCCCAATACATGTAATTATTATTTATAAAAAAAAAATCAATTTTGCATATTCTAGGGTTATAGAAGAAATCTGTTAGAGGCCACATGTTTTACAGCACTGTAACTATGCAGAAAAGTAAACTTAGATATAATGGTTTAAACACTTGAATATTACTACAAAATGATTTTTTTCAGGCATGAAATGAAAGAAGAGGAGAAAAGTGTCACTATTTAGGCGGTGGCGTGAATTGACCTGGAGCGCTCCAAGTAACCAAATGACCTCACAGCTTGTTATTACATTCTGCAGGAGGTCTGTTCATGACCTGTCAAGGAAAATAAGGTCCACGGAGCAGGAACGTCCAAATCGTTGCTAAAGTATTCCTTTGAGAATCAGTG
>CAKLNU010000711.1:0-49060 GCA_922788865.1 Poeciliopsis turneri | reverse complement strand
TTGTGCTTGTTCAGTGCATATTGCTCTCTAATAACCATTGAGTAGTCATACCAGCGTCTCCAGAAGCGGAGTGAGTCGCGTTTTTGTTCGCCAAAATTCACCGATTAAATGAATTTTGATGAGTTTTGATAGATTTGATGATTTTGATGGTTTGAATCAAAGTTTGATGAGTTTGGCGCCTGGACGTTTAAACGGAAATTTCTGCTTACCTCGACGCGCAGGTTGAACAAAGCTACGAAATGGTTGCCGCGAGCATGAGCTCGTCTTTCATCGACCCTCCCTACTGCTCGAAAAAATAAAATAATAATAAAAAAAAAACAATAGAAACGGAGGTGAAAATGAAAAAACGCTATATACGCTGAGATTCGCTGGCTCCTCTCCTCCTCCACTCCCTGCCCGAGGGGCAGAGAAAGAAAGAGCAGGAGTCAGACAGACCTGAGCCTTCATCTCTTTGAGAAGAAGAGGCTCTTCTCGATTTCTCTGCTCCTTACAGAGCGCCGTCTTTCGGAGTGGTTCACTGGGCTCCGTTTTCCATGCCTAGATGTAGATGGCAGATCTATTTGAATCTAAATATAGGCATTGTGCAAGCAAACAGCAAACAAACAAAAAAAGAAATTAATCTGACGACAACATATTTTATTTTTACATTATTCTAGCTTAATTCATTTGACATTGATGTGTAAACATTAAATTAGATATAGAAATCTAATGGCAGAAGTAAAACTTGAAGTGTTTTGCTGCGCAGTAGCAAAGTAAAATAGCACTGCTGCCTTACAGCAGATCCTGGGATTCGATTCAGCCGAGGCTCTTTCTGTTTATTTCCATTGAGATGAAGACGCTTCAATCTGTTCATACTTAAGAATGTTCTGTTTGCTTTATCTTTGTGACCTTGCAAATCCCAGATGAGATTAAGAATTAATACACTTTCAATAAGCGGACATGCTTAAACACTGCAGCGGAATTTTATAGAGCTCTGTGTAGCATCTCGCCTTATTACCAAATATCGCCATGTCCAAGCCAGAGAGGGACACCGAAGGCAGGTTTGTGTTTCATAGGTGTTGTGCGTGAGGCTGCAGGCCATATTGAAACTCTTTATCTGCGCGTCAACTTCCTTCTGGCAGCAGCGCCAGAAATAAGACAAAACCAGATTACTGCAGTTGGGAGAAGTAGACTGAATCCGTGAGTTTGGATGACAAAGTAAATAAATAATGAAGAAATCAATCAGGCCAAGGGATGGCATTTCGTTTAGTGCCCTGAATTAGGAATTATTAAGTCTCTCCCTGAAACACTCATCGATGAAAACAAATGTTGCCTTGGCTTTTCTTTGAGCAACAGTTACAGGAGGTAACATCTCTTGAATGCAGCTTTAAATTGAAGAACAAAGTGACAGACAGAGCTGAAGATAGAGTGAGGCATGGCGACAGGTGTGCTCTTTCAAGGGGTGTGAAGTAGTGCAACAGAAGCTTGACAACAAAATGCCTCCATTCATTCTGTGAATGTGGACATTAACTACAGAACCAGAAATGTGACAGATGCTTTATGACAGCGGCCTTGTTTTATTTTGTAATCAGCAAATAAATAAAAAATCCTTCACTCATAGCCTTGGCAAGCAGAGTATTTCTCATCATTCTCTCCCGAGTGGTGGGAGCGACGCCGTTTGGCGTTGGCTAAAGCTGTGAACTTATTCTGGGGCACAGATCGTCCTCCAAATGGTTGATCGTTTTCACTTCATTCTGTTCTGTCGCTGCTATTTGCGTCTCAGTGAGAGTGAGTTCTTGGGCCAGATCTTGGCTGGCCTTCGCTCCAGGCCAGTTTACAGTACTGGTGTCAGGGCCAATGGCCGTGGCTAAGGAACGGTGCAAATAAATGAAGAGAGCGTCGGCTTTGAAGAACATCTCTATTAGATAACTGACCGAGTGCTTTCCGTTGTGGGTGGTATCAGCGAAAGCCAGTCCGCAATTGGTTGTGCAGGACAGTGGGAGGTGTCAAATAACATAGTAGTGGGGCTCTTTCTTCCTAGAGCCTGATTTAGAAAGTTACAGTGCTGCTGAAGCAAGGGATTTGCTTGATGAGTTTTCTATTAAAGGATTTTCAGAAAAACGCCCGGCCTCCCAGTGAACCAAGTAACTATATCAGTTGGACCTTGATGGAAGTAAGGAATCATCCTTTGGGAGAGAACTAGGCGCTTTCCTCAGTGATTCAAGTTTCCTTCAGACTGACCGCGTCATGTGTAAAGTGGGTGCTTAGGCTGGTTGCAGGTAGGATCGTCTTAGGTGAGTGACCGACTCAGCAGAGAGCTTTTTAATCCGCCTGGCAAAGACGAAGTCGCGTGTGTTTGAGCCTCTTCTGCATGCGTTTTCTGCCATGATGGCGAAGCTTTGATTTATCTTCAGCTACCAAGTGAACAGTCATGAGAATTACCCGAAAAAATAAAATCTAGTAATGTTTTGGAAGAGGAAAGGAGGAAAGACAAATAGGTGATGTAAGTTTAAAAAGAAAAGAAAAACAGAGCTCTTTAAACATTAAAGTAAGCCCACAGTGATCTTAACTCTTGCGTTACAAAACTAGACACATTCAAAGACAAAGAATATTACATCCATTCAAGCCAGTAGTTTCAGATATTTTTCATTTAAAGTCAAATATCAGTCAAAAAGCTTTGCATAAAACTGATCTGAAGAGTCTTTTTATCTGTAAGTCATATGAAGTATTGTTCGGTAAATAAAGACATAACAATGCAAGAGTTGCTCGAAAGATTGCATTGAAATCCCAGCCAGCCCCAGCTTTTTGCGTTGAAGTGTCAATATTTACAACATAATGGGCTCAGTCCGGTTAGAAGAGAAAGTGTGATAAAGGCTGCCTGAATTAAGGAAATCACTCTGGAAAATGAAATATTTCTGCATCAGTAGAGAAACAAAAAAATAAAACAAAAAAATGCCGCAACAATCAATGAGACTTGCATGAGACTTTTTATCTTCTCTGTGTAGAATATTGTAATTAACCCACCACGTCAGAAGCAAAAATTAAAGATAGGTGAGATATCATCGTTACTTTTTAGCCCACTTTTATTTTATTGACCTTTATTATTTATTACTTCTATTTGTATTTTAAATCAGATTTGTTCAAAGGATTGTTTTAGGCATTGATGGTGGACAACTTAGTGCAGTCAGTTGACAGCAGAAATTGTCTGAAAAACTACTCAGTGTAGCTGAAATTAAAAAAAACTCTGCAAAGAAAAGAGTAGGTCGGAATTCACCAAATGTCGATGCTACAAGACTCATTTGTTGCCATCAGAAATGCACGTGGCACTTAGCACCACCACTTGCTGCTTAGTTCAAACTGCTATTTTCGCAGCAAAAATAAAATAGATCATTTAAAATGCATCAACTTATCTTAATCAATGCGTCAACCAATTAAGCGTAACGCAGAAAACTGCCTGCAAAAACTGCAGTAGCTGGTAGTTCAACCGCGGTTCGGCTCGAAGCGTCCTTCGCTATGAAAGCTTGCGTTGTTTGACATAAATAGTCGCGGCGGCGTCTCAGACGTTAGCCTGTATTGTGAGACGGCTTCTAGAACCGGAGATTCGGTGGATGCCATCTTTAAAACCCTCAGTAAATCGAAGCCATCCGTAGCAGCGATGCTCTGCGGCCTCCGCGCAGGCGCGGCCGGCATGCGGCAGCGCAGGCTCTTCCCAAGAGATTTCTCCTCCAAGTACCCATCTGAGTCGGTTGTCGTTTGGCAAAGGAGTTTTTCCTCCCAAGGCTTATGAGTGCATTTGGCAATGGCGTGTGACTCAAGACAGCCGGCTGTAATCCACCGGACGTCAGGAGGAGAAGCTGAGAGAGGGTGAGAGCTGGCAGGTTCCAAATGTTTTCATGCTCACTTTTATAAAGCTTCCCCTTTTTCGCTTTTTAGTTTTAGATTTGACCTCCCAGCTTCAGGAAGGTCGGGAAAATTTATGCTAACTCAGTACAATCTGCATGAAGAGGCTCAGAACTCTCTGAAAACATGAAAGCCAGCGTCGTCAGTCGCTTCGTGTTCGTTATCACAGGACTGGCAGACGGTCTCGTATCAGGCACCGAGAAGGGAGATTATCCGACTCTCCTCAAGGCCAAAGAATAAACAGCACTTTCTTAATTTGAACATTTAGAGAAACAATCTGTTGGTTGTGGTGATTGCAGTCAGAGATGCAGTCTGGACTCCAGCGCAGGAGAGTTAAGAAGTCGTGTATAATCCAAAAGTGAAACTTATAAAGTCGGCTTTATGCAACTTGTGAGAAACCAAAAGCATTGAATTTCTCGTTCTTTGGAAGTTTGCATAAAAGATAAAAAAATATCAAAATGCCAAGTATTTTTAGTCTGAATTTTCATTGCAAATATCTTAACAAACTTGGAATGAGACCAAGATCTGCTTTTCAAGAGGCTGGAAGCTTGTTTCCTCAGGCATCCTTGAAATGTGCTGGCAGATCATTTCGCTTATCCAAGACATTTTTCTCAGCCAGAAATGATCTGCCCGATGAAATAATTTTCATGAGTATTATGACATTATTGTCTTAACAGAAACCTGCAGTTGGTGAAAGTCGCTTGGAGACAGATTTTATCTTAGAAATTTTGTATAGAAACTCTCTCAATGCCAGGCAGGCAGCCTTTGTGTGAGTGGCAGTGTTTCTGGTTTTACTCACACATTTTTCTGCTGGCAAAATCCGCAGCAATTTGAGGATGCCTGAGGACAGGACAGAGAGTCCCAGTGGGCCACCAGTGGCCCCTTGTGGATGAGCACCGCCCATGCCACAGACTCAACGCAATACCCTCCTCTTGTGTTACAGGCGCTGCACGATGCATAGACTTCTCGCGTGAGATTTTGTAATGACGGCATGCAGGCGGTGAAGGCTAGCATGTTTTATGCTGAGTAGGAAGGAGGCTGCGTACGGCCAACCTCCGGTCAAGCCATGGACGTGAGGTGGTGTATTGCTAAGACTCTCCTCCTGACTCTGACTGTGATTATTTTGGGTACATTGCTTGAATAGTTTGAATTACTATTCTGAAAGCTCAGAAGGAGAGTGAAGATGGAAGTTTCACCCAGATCATCAGTCTCATATCAGACTGTCACAGCAAGTGAAAACTGGTTTTAACAAAATATAAAAACAAACAAACATATTGCTAATAAAGTTACGTACGGGTATTATTCTGAAGTCTTAGTCATACCGACTTCCCACCCAGAATAATAACTTTGGGGTCGTTTGCATCTGGCGTCGCGAAGCCAGCTCTGCCGTCGCCAGCTGGTTGCTTGAATTCTCCCGAACTCGCGTCTCCTTGATTCCAGCGAGCGACAAGGCGATGCTCAGGCGGTCGGCGGCGCTGGCGCTTACCGCAGCAGAAACCAGCGTCATAGACGGCTAAGACGAAAAGGCGAAATATTCTGCCCAGTCGCGAAGCGAGGCGGAAAACCGTTAGATGTGCAGCGTGGCAGCAGCTGCCGCTGTGGCTGCTGTGGCTGCGATCGCGCAAAGCAGAGATTTGAATGACTGCGCTTTTAAAGAAGCATCCTGCTGAATTACATCATTCATATGTGATATTTTCGTGGCTCCTGGGCCATTGCTCCAGATGATCGTCCGTCCTCTGATGCAGGAGTAGCCGCGTTTCTGCTCCAGCTCTGGGCAGGCCGCAGAACCCAAGCCCGGGCCACGCCATCCAAACTCGGCAGCCAGGCCGGCAGCTGCGTGGCGTCGTAAGATTTCCATCCGGGCTGTTGCAGGACAACCCAGTCGTCGGCAAATTGATCGCCAAACATTTCTGCTGCAACCGAGCAACAAACAAACAAGTTTTCCACCCTGAATGACATCATCTGCCTAAGCGTTTCCCTGCTTTGGCATGATAAGATCTTCTCTCAAAGGACTTGACCACGCTCAAATCTGATCATTGGACGCGCTGCGTCTCTGACCCTCCATGTGACCCAGAAGTGTCGCCGCCTCACTGGTGCAACTTTTTAGCTCAGAGAGTTAGGAGGTTAGGGTTTGGTTAGAAGAGATTTAGTCAAGCAGTGAGAAAGAGATGGCGACATCTTTTAAACACTGTGTGTAAAAACCTAGATGCTTACGGAAGAGGAGCTCACCTTGTTTAGAAATGATGTCTTCAGTGCCACTGTATCCTAAGAAGAGGATTGGCTTACAGATGAGAAGAAGGCCGTCAGGATCAGGATGTAAAGAGAGGCGAAGCCAGAAGACAATCATAGAACCTGTTGTGTTCAGTTGAGTCAGCTGAGCGGCGGACAAACACAAGCTGATCCCAGTCAGTGAGCACGTAAAGCGAGCATCAAGCGTGTCTTCTGGTGGCTGGGCCGGGCCCAGCAAATCCCACTGCGTAACCGAGGCAGCAGGCAAAATACCTTCCTGGGCCGGGCCTCCCGGCCTTCGCTGGCCGGCGTGGGCGGTCTTGACAATTTGATAGAGATGTTCAGAACTAAATCTCGGACTACAGCGATGGACAAGTAGTTGACGAATGCTGCCTCTTTCATGGATACTGAAAAAGACATAAAAAAATAAAAATCTATCGATTTAAAAATTTGAGCGTAACAGTAAGCGACTGCCAGAGCTGTCTGCCCAAACTGCCGTGTGCAGTAACACTCGAAGCATGTTGCATGCAGCAAATTTTATCTTTTCCATGTGCGTGTGAATTTCATTCGCGGTGTGTATATTTGTGTGTATTGGGATATAAAGGGTAAGTGGAGACATTTTTGGGAGGCGGAGAGACTCACCAATTCCCGGAACTAGACAAATAAGCTGATGTCATGGCATTACATTCCCGTCGATGGTCAGTACATAATGATCTCTTGCGTCACTCTGGCCGGTGTAGGCCTTACAGTGCAGGCTCTGCTCTCTTTGCAGTTGTCCAGAGAGCAAACAAACCCGAAGACGGAAGACGGGCTGATGACCTGCTCTCGCAGCTCACGCCAGCCAGGGCTCCAGAAACAAGGGACCTGGCGGGCGAAGACCAATAAACAATGAGACGAAGCAGAATGTTTACTTACCCACTTCAGCTATGACCACCTCGTTTTGGCCTCACAGTAGTCTCTGGAAAGAGCTTGAGTACCTACAAGCCACATACATTTGAAAGATGTAGAGTAAGGGGAATAGAAAAAAAAAAAAAAGGAGGGGAAGGATTTCATGTTAATGTGATATCTATGCTTGTGATTGGTGGATGAGGGAGGTGGATGTTAGAAACGGAAATGAAAGGCTGGAAGCGCTTCTAGGAGCTGCTGGGATTTCTGCCAGCCTTTGCGGGTCCGATGGAACAATGGCTGCCTCGTGTTATGTTGTCAGCGGTCCGTTTATCTGTCTGTCTGGCTGCGGAGTCAGTGGCGTGTCAGAAATAGTCTCGTCGTTAGGAAACCAAACTGGGGCTGTGCTGGGCATGAGAAGTGAGTCTGGCTCAAAATCAGCCTCAACTGAAAGCGCTGGCGCCTTCGCTTTTTGGGCGAGTTCATGTTGATGGTGGTAGCTAGCCCCAAATACTAGTCAGTTACTTTGTGGCACTTTGATTTTGACACCAAAGTGTTAGCTCCGTCAATAAAGCAATGTGATTGTTGCTAAGCAAAATTCCGTTTTTGAAGGCCTTTAGTCTCAGTCTGAGAGGATCATCTGTGGGGTCATTTAGAAAAAAAATCTGTTCTGAGTCTGATCAGTTTGAGAGATCATTGGGTGTCGTCAGTCGAGATGTGGGGTACAAACAGGACCTTTTATGAAATAAGACCAGTTCTGAAATTCATTAAAAAAAGCAATTTTATATCACAAAGATCCTTCATTTTAGCGTGTCAAATTGGGATGTACAGATACCGTTTTTGTGATCAATTGAGCTGCGTCTGCTGTTAATTCGGCCGTCGATGAGTAGCAGCCATGGCACGTGTATTTTTTTTTCCTGCATCTTGCTCGAGCCGCCGCCAATCATAAAGTTAACACAGGCTCAGATAGACGGACTCTCATCCGGCTGCACTGCTAACAGTCTGTGTACCCAGGGCAGTAAAATGCATCCTTTTCTCTTTTCTGTTTTTCTTTTCACCGGGAGGATGGCGAAATAAATCATTTCTTTAGTCTTTTGCTGTTTTAGAAGTAATTTAGGGCAGAAAATCTCACAGGAACAAACATCAAGCGAAACTCTGCTCTTATAAGGCTAGAAAAAGAGAGTCTGTTTTTAGAAGAGGCAGGCACTTTTTCTAGCTGATTTTCTGAGCTAGAAATGATTCCCGGCTGCAGCCGCATGTAAAATGCTGGCTGCTCACACAGATGCAACAATAAAAAAAACAAAAATTTATTATTATTATTCTTTAAATCTCAAGCATGAGACACGAGAAGCGCGCACAAAATGTTTAAGATGGGTATTTTACAAAACAAAACCTTGGATGGTCTGATGTAAAGAGGTGCGTATGTTAAACCATAACACAGGAAACCACTTCTTTTTTTTTTTTTTTTAGTAGCTAAACTCTGGAGTAGGCTATTGCCAGAAGTGCAGAATCAGTAAATAAAGGAAGGCTAAAAATTTTTTAAAATAAATAAAAATCTCGTATGATCTTCTGGGGAATTTATAAAAATTATTAGATTATTATCAGTCTAGAAAAGCTGGACCTCCAGTCAATCAGTCCCGAATTCATAATGTGACTCATCCAGGAAGTTCAAAAAAACCTCCAACATCATCTACAAACTTCCCATCAGGTAAATGACCTCTGACAGGAAATACAAATAGGAAAAGACCGAGAAGAAACATGAGACCTGTGTGATTGGGTTGCATGCTCTTGGAAAATGGCAGGGCTGGAAACTGTAATGACCTGAAAGGTTGTTTCCAGTCTGCTGCCGAGCCATGAAAGAGAACATAGCAAATATCTTATGAGAGTGTAATAAAAAGAAATAAATACGGCTACTAAAGAAGGCTTGAAGAGAAGGTCGCCCTGCATCAAGATAAAAGCCTATCGTTGCTAAGGCAGCGCTCAGGGCCCTTGAATGTCGTTTCATGAAAAAAAATTTTTGTAGAACCCAGCATGGGGTGCAGGCTAACAGCTTATAGCGGTTACTTATTGGGTTTGCTGCTAGCTGGACTGCTTATTCAGGCAGATGCATTTGTACAAGAAGCGTCAGCAGGGCAGTGTTGCATTAGTTAAGTCAGAACCCATCAGACATGATGGGGGGGGGGGGAACCACAAATCACAGCTGTGAGGAGAACTAGTAACATGACAAATAATAAATAAAAACCTTCGTCCATCGTATTTTCCTCGGCAGGTTCAGTCTGAAGACCTCGGTCTGTTTGCACTGAAGACCTTCACTTGTTTCCTCTTTCGCCAAAATCTCCTCGCTTGGATCCGGGCAGCTCGACCCGGACACCAGAACTCTGAACCGTCTTTTTGATGGTTTCGTTTTATTCCTACAGAAAAAAAAATAAGAATGGGGAGGGAGTGGGGGGGAACAAACAAACACTTAAAACACTCCAGAGAAAAGCTTGATACAGTCTGCAGACAGTCCAGGACAAACTCATAAGCGGGGTGACCTGTTTTCTCTGACCTGTTTTCACAGACGTAGCTTCCGCTGTGCGTCTCCTGCACGGGCAGAAACCACAGCGACCCGCCTCTGACCTCCACCCCGCCGGGGAGCCGCTCGCCGCCCCGGGCCCCTCTGCTCCACTCCACCTCGGAGTGAACGCCGGCAATCTGGCAACTCAGCAGAAACAAGTGGCCAGCGCTCACGTGGTAGGTGTCTGCCTCCCCCTGGTGGTCTGGATGAGGCAGTGCACAGAAAAAAACACAGGTCACCGAGGGCTGCCTGAATAATAATAATAATAATAATAATAATAATAATAATAATAATAATAATAATAATAATAATAAATTATTTATTCCTTGCAAATATGACATCAACTGCAGTCCAAAAGACTTACTGCCAAGGATCACTGATGCATCAAACGTAGCCATTTATTTCTATATAACTTAGGTCAATTACCTGCTGTAAAGGTTGTAATATATATAGTATATATATATATATATATATATATATATATATATATATATATATATATATATACAATGTCCACGTGGCACTGTGCTTTAAAGCAAAATGTCATGTTTCCAAAAAGGATGAACAATTGCCAAATGGCATACAGAGGAAAAACAAACATGTACTGTTATCCATGGCCACTTTTCCATGAGGAACTTTATTGTTTTTGCTTCCCAGGAATGAAAGCATAGAAATGCCAGAATATCCAAACCTAACGAACACAAAAGGAACAAAAGCAAAAACAACAACAAAAAAGCACATCTTGTCAAACAAAATGACCAAACAACCCACAAGACACCCAGATGACCCGTATTAAAGAAGAAATTGCGCAACAAGTCACTGAATGATGTAAAAGTGTGTTTTTTGTGTGTGTGTGTGCGTTTTTTTTTCCCCATTGACTTTTGGGTTTTATGCTGACTGTGAATCTCTTCTGGAAGTTGCAGAATCGCAGAGGCTGACTGCTGACCAAAACAAACACTAAAAAACTACAATCAGACAAAAGCAGTTTGCATCCTACATTTATCCGATACGTCGAACTTTAAGTCTAACTGTCATTGTTTAAAATGAGACCTGGGGAAATATGCTTTTGATGCAACATGCATCCTGAAAAGCTACCAAATGCAGGAGAAAATGTGAGAAACAAACAGGCTTTGATGATCTGCCCCGCACTCTCCAGCTAACTCCTTGCGATTTCGTTTGAGCAGCTGCTCCTTTACGCCACACACGATTCTTAAAGTGCTTTCAAAGTGACTCACGTTAATCCACCTGACAGCGCACTGGCTGACTAAACAAGTGCAAGAGAGTGAGCTGGAATCGAACTCACAACTTTCTCCTCAAGCCACTGAGCCACAGTCACCTCCGACCTTGTGGTTAGGTTGATGGTTAATTTGTGTTTTCAATCGTTAATAGTAATGTGTAACATCCGAGTCTCTCCAATTACGTGTTAACACCTCTAAGTTAATTTTGTTTGCACACAACTACACATGCACTCATGTGCACCTTTAAACTTCTGATATGACTGATTGTGACCTTTCTGTTGCATGCCATGATTTTCTTTTATAGAAGATTTAAAAAAATAAATCTGAAAAGATTTCTTTGTGCAATTTCGACTCTGTAAATCATCAGTAAACCACACAAGGTGCTGCCAAAATCCCCTCTCTTTGTATAATAAAGGCTGTTTGCTTCGTTCTCGTGTTTCTCCCGTTGATTGGACAACTCTGTGCATGACCTGCTCTCAAAACAAGAAAAAAAAAACCTTTTGTAACACCGAAAACACGTTGCACTGCAGCGACCGACTGCTGACAATCAAACAGACGTCGCGTAGCAAAAAGAGTGCGCATTACTCAGACGTCATCATAATATTTATATGACCTGTTCTGTTGAAGTTGACCTCTATTCAGAGAGGCAGAGGTCGAGTGGATGCTGCAGGTTTTAGTCATAAAGTGATGATTGAACAAAACTTGCAAGCAGGAAAACGAGGAATTTAAAGGAAGAATCCAGCAAGGAGTGACTGAGAATGATTCTCATATATATATATATATATATATATAGGTACTTGTAACTGTCCTTGAGTAGGACAGTTACAAGTACCTAGGTATACCACAAGCAAATGGCAACCTCGATGAGGCCACAAGGAAAGGAACCACAGCTAAATACCTCCAACGAATAAGGCAAGTCCTGAGAAGCCAGCTCAATTGCAAGAACAAAATCCGTGCGATAAACAGCTATGCCCTGCCAGTAATCAGATACCCTGCTGGAATAATTAGCTGGCCAAAGGAGGAGATAAAAGCCACAGATATTAAGACTAGAAAGCTACTAACAATGCATGGAGGGTTCCATCCCAAATCCAGCACCCTGAGACTGTACACGAGCCGCAAGGAAGGAGGCAGAGGACTAGTGAGTGTGAGAACCACTGTCCAGGACGAAACAACTAAGATCCATAAATACATCAGAGACAAAGCCTCAACAGTCAATGTGCTCAGTGAATGTCTCAGACAACAGGGAACGGAGGTTGAAGTGCCAGAGATACCATCATGGGAGGACAAGCCCCTACATGGGATGTACCACCAGCAAATAACCCAAGTGGCTGATATCAGTAAATCCTACCAATGGCTGGAAAAAGCTGGGCTCAAGGACAGCACAGAGGCCCTCATCATGGCCGCCCAGGAACAGGCCCTAAACACCAGAGCAATAGAGGCCCAGATCTACCACACCAGACAAGACCCAAGGTGTAGGTTGTGTAAGGAGGCCCCCTGAGACAGTCCAGCACATAACAGCAGGGTGCAAGATACTGGCAGGGAAAGCATACATGGAGCGACATAACCAAGTGGCAGGCATAGTGTACAGAAACATCTGTGCAGAATATGGACTGGAAACCCCGAGATCAAAGTGGGAAACACCCCCAAAGGTGGTGGAGAATGCCAGAGCTAAGATCCTGTGGGACTTCCAGATCCAGACAGACAGAATGGTAATGGCGAACCAACCAGACATTGTCATAGTGGATAAACAACAGAGGAAAGCCGTTGTGGTAGATGTAGCAATACCAAGCGATTGCAACATCAGGAAAAAGGAGCACGAGAAACTGGAGAAATACCAGGGCCTCAGGGAGGAACTGGAGAGGGCCTGGAAGGTGAAGACCACAGTGGTGCCTGTGGTCATCGGGGCCCTCGGGGCAGTCACCCCCAAACTGGAGCAGTGGCTACAACAGATCCCAGGAACAACATCAGACATCTCAGTCCAGAAATGTGCAGTCCTTGGCACAGCCAAGATACTGCGCAGGACCCTCAAGCTCCCAGGCCTCTGGTAGAGGACCCGAGCTCAGAGGATAAGAACCACCCGCGGTGGGTGAGAAGGGAATTTTTTTTTATTTTTATAAACAGGTTGCAGGTGTAAGAGGACAGAGAGAGAAAGTGGCACAGGGGCCGAGGGAGAGCCCACAAACTGGGTCACTCGGAAAATGAATCGAATCACAACAACAAACCAGACATGATGAACATAGAAAAACTAAAGCAACTAAAGGACTGAACTAAGGCAAATCAGAAGCTGATCTAGAATAACTGAACAAAGGATCCGATGAACGAATAGAAATTAAATAAGGCAGAAAATAACGAATAAACCCAAAACCAACTCAGACTCTCACGAATGATTTCTTAAATTGTCCTGCAAAATCCCGTCCTTCGTTATGAAAGCAAGTCAAACATGTTTTATTCTGGATTTTTTATTTTATTTTGTAGTTTTTTTTTTGACATTACGTTGCTGCCTAGTAATGTCTACAAGCTGAGTGATTGCTTGTCTTAATTAGTCACGTTGTAAATTAGAAATCATATGTAATGGACATAGTGTGTCATAGACAACTATGACACACTATGTCCATTACATATGATTTCTAATTTATTCCCACTTATTCTTTTCATTTTCCTCAAACTCATGAACTTCCGTCGTTGTATTATTTCTTTTTCTGTTTGTTATGTGTTGGATCATATTGTTATGATTATTATTTTTCCTTGAGTAGGAAATATTCCTTCATTTTCACCATTTTTGGCTGTGACCTACAGAGAGCTCTGCTCACATGACAAGTCTTACTCAGAACCGTTTGTTTGGGAAAACGTTGTTTTTGTTGTTGCTTTTTGCACAACTTATGCAAAGCTGCCTTTTGTCACGGCGCCGTCTTCCTGTGTGAACAATTTCCACTTTTTCGTGCCGTGCTGACGTCTGTTGTGCTTCCTGTGGAGCGCCAGGAGGTCCAATCTGAAGCCTGCGCCTCGTTTGCTCATCAGTGGAGGCAGCATGAGAGAACCGGTTGATTCGGTGAGGATTTTGATGAGTTCAAGGCGGAGAGAAAAGGAGAAATCACTTGAAGGCGGGTGGAATATTCTCACCACGGTTTATGAGTGAAGCCTCAGTGTGCTTTACATGCGGGAAGGCGTCGTTTCTGATGGACTGAGAGTTTGGCTGCAGGTGCAACACTTGTGGGTGGGTGTGGGGCCAAGTGATGCAAGAAGCGATATTACACCAGTGGAAATTACACACAGAATACGATGTGGCTTTAACACCTCACAAAAGAACTCAATCTGCTGTTTTTTTTGGGTTTTTTTTTTTTTTTAAAAAAACCCTTTTTGTGGGACTCCAAGCATTACCACAATCGTAAGTGCTTATCATTATGACATAAATCGTACAGCGACCAGAAAAAGCTCAGGGATTTAATCTGTGCGTAATTTATCGATGTGCAGTCGCTGCCTGCATGTCGCCTCGATGGTTCGCAGCTCCTCACTCAACAAACACAACAAAACACCCACATCCTCGACACAGGTTGTATGATCTACCGCATAAGAAACATGAGCTTATTGCATTACTGACCGTTGATCTAGTGAGACGGGTTGATGTATCGATTCGTTTTGAAGCATCTGTCGCGACTGAAAAATAACTAAGTTGAGGTTCAATGAACGGTTTTACGATTGCCCCAGGACACGGGGGTTTCTAACTCCAAGAAAAGGGGTTAAAAATGTTTTTTTGTTTGTTTTATTTTAACAGCTACAGCAAAGGTCTTCATGAAGCCCATTATGTGTTATAATTGAGTCGAATCTGAGA
Source organism: Poeciliopsis turneri (assembly GCA_922788865.1). Classification (NCBI taxonomy): domain Eukaryota; kingdom Metazoa; phylum Chordata; class Actinopteri; order Cyprinodontiformes; family Poeciliidae; genus Poeciliopsis; species Poeciliopsis turneri. The sequence goes on along the minus strand of CAKLNU010000711.1, from coordinate 34,443 downwards.
TCATCCAGCTACATTCTGAACAACCACTTGGACGTCAAATTCTGAACTCGAGACGGTAAAACTGAACTCCGCTGAGTTCAGGGTAACTTTCCATTCGATAAAGAAAAAATAAATAAATAAATCTCCTTTGGGATTTAGGTGTGGTCCACCTCAAGCCATCCCTCCCTCCCAATTCGACCATATCAAGAACCCACCAACGTTCAATACATTTTGTTTTGTTTTGTGTGCATCTCCTGTGAAACACCGCAGCAATGTCAGAAACTTGTCAAAAACCTCAAAGAAATATGCAGCCGGGATCTTTTATTGCAACTTGATATACTGTAGATGTTGCACGCACTTCATTTTTTGTCGCTGTTATTTTCCAGAAAGCTTAACTGTTAAGTTAAAAGTGTTCGCATCCCTCAGGAAACACCACCGATAAACACCTTCCACTTTACGTTCACATGAAAGTGTCCCTCAATATTTAACTGAAAAACAAGAGAGATGGAAAAAAAAAAGATAAATGAACAATGAGCAACAACTTGTCAGCTAATGTGCACATCAATAAATTACGCACTTCAATAAAGACTCGTCGAGTTTCAGCTTTTGCACTCTGGTCACGCCACAACTGTCATTTTCCTCTTGTGAGATGAGACTTTTGCTGACCTTTATCTTGATCTCACGGCGCGTCTTTACAACTGAATCGCTCTCCTGGCAGAAGCCTGAAGGCTTTCTGGTCGAAACACCTTTCTGAAGTGTGTGGGTTTTTTTGTTTTTTTTCCATGTGCGGAGAAAACGAACTGTAAGCGAACGGATTATCATCGGAGAGTAGTAGGAGAAAGTAGCAGAGCGACAAAACGTGCTCAACAAGTCCTGCAGCGGCCCGAGCCGTTAGCATCTTAGCTCCAGAGACAAATCAGGATGACTTAGAGGAAAGTATAGTTTCAAGCCTTGTCTGAAGAGCACGGACGGAAACATGGAGCTGTTTACATTGCGGAGGAATCGGATAACTCCAATTCCACTTTTTGAAAGTCTAAGGACAACCTGGAGTCTGAAAGTGATGAGATCCAGACTTCATCTGCCAAATCTGTGCACACAAACAAATAATTAGACTTTGGTTCCACTTTACTCTGAATATTCACGTCTAGTGGGAAATAAAAAAAAAGAAAATTTTAATATCCACTGGAAGAGCAAACATGTTAATAACTAACCAGAGCTGATGATTCTAGGCGCTCCACAAAGAGATGGAAAAAAAACAAACATATTTTGTTCTCTTCAAAAGCGTGAAAGTAGAGGGTAAAAGTTCATTTGCTTGAAACCACATTTTTCTGATGAACTCATTGCTGAAGATCCGATTTATTGAAATCATCTGAAAAATGTAAATTGATGAAGAGATTTCTGAATGGCCTGTTTGACTGGCTCAGAGGAAACCACTGTCTTCTTAAGACTCATCTTGATTAAAACTTGAAATCACCTGAAATAAACTGCTGGGTTATTATTCAGCAAACAAAGCCATCTTCATGACTTTAAATCTCTTAGAGTTTTGACATTTAGCTCTTTGTAAATGTCTCTGAAAGAAAAAAATAATTTTTTATTTTGTTTGGGTTTTTTTGTTCAACCTCTACTGAAACTGAAATCAGTTGGATTTCACAGAGTCAGCAAATCCTTTGATCCCAAACAACTGCGTTACATTTTGCCTCCTCTCAGCTCCACGGACACAGAGCCTTGGCTCTACAAGTCACCCCTGCGTCAAAAGCCGCCGATCCCCCCCCCCACCCCCAGGCCCCCTGCCGGTGTGGTGATCAGCACTCACCATGATCCACAGCCCAAGCCAGAGACAGGAGTCCAGTCAGGAAGCAGATCCAGCCTCCGGGCGCCATGGTCCTCGCCTGCGGGATCTTAACGGGTCAGATTCCTTAAACCCCTGCGCGTCTCCTCCGACGGGGCTCATTTTCTGAGCCGAGCCGTCGCTCCACTCTGCAATTGGACGGTGCTTCTTAACACATTTCCTGGCGAGGTCATTCAAGCACCCAACCGCTGCTGTTAGGGAAGTGAGAAATCGCACGAGGAAGTCAGAGCTGAAGCACTCCTGGTGCAAAAAAAAAAAAAAAAAAAAAGTCCAAGGAAGTTCCACACGCTGGCTTTTTTTATTTGGAAAAGTTATGAAAACAAAAAACAAAACAGAAAATAACCTGTGATTCAAAAAACAATGACCGAATTCGAATGAGCAGCAGAATGTGAAAGAAGTTCCACTTTTAAGTCCTAACTTACTAATTTAAGTGGAAACAAACTTCTGGTTGCTTGCCCAGGCGCTGATCTCTGGGTTTGCTGGGTTTTCCGTCCTGTTGCATCTGGTGTTTCGTCTCATAACCCCTACTTGAAATTTCCACTCAGCTTTTTGAAAAAAACAAAACAAAAAAAAAAAAAAGCACCATGTACTCTGCAGTACAGGTGATGCGCAATGATTCACTGAGAGCCAAACCGGGTGTTGGTTGTGCGCAAATGTAAATGTAGGTCACTTGACCTCAGAAAGTTCAGATGCAAATTTTGAGAAAGTTCATGTCATAACAAATGAGAACTGATGAACCAGTAGGTTCAGAAGGAAAGTCGTCTCTCAAACGTCTGTGATTTGTCGGTCTGAACGTGAGCTCTTGGAACTGCCTCGTTTTTTGATGTACAAATCTAATTGTCCTTATCCTTCAGTGAATCACAGATAAAAAAACATCTTGGTAAGTCGTCTCCGATACACATTTTTACTACATTGAGAAAATGCTTACTTCCCATAGGCACAACCGCTTCCTGTCTTCCCTTTGTACTCATCCTCCTCCCTACTTTCAAAGTCTTCAGCTTTACTTTCATCATCCTCTTTCCTCTCTTTTGTCTCGCTTTGCCAAAAGGTGAACAGACACATGAAATGGACACGGGATCCATCGAACCTGATTATGGCCCTGCATAGAATGAAAAAGCTACTTCATGGAAGTGAACCGATTGATTCGGTTCAGTCTGATTTGCTTCAGCTGTTACTTGCTAATGCTCATATAGTAAAATGCTACATTGCCAAATCCTCATTGGCTGATTCCACTGAGGAGGACCTGGTGCCGAGGTCACCGGTCTCCACCTGGAGTTCCTTTAGGCCTTGGATGCTATGGGTTGTTGGTTGATACAGCTCCGTAATATTGCGAGGACAATGGCTGCGGTTCTCTTGGATTGGAAGACCCGGGTCGTGATCCCCCCCATCCAACTGCAGAGGGTCGCAGAGTCGGCCAGACAGCGGAAGCTCAGATTGTGATCCGTAGTTTTCACTAACGCAGTTTGAAGCTGATTGAGGAGGCTGGGATGAGGATCAGCGCCTCCGAACCTGAAACAACGGTTTTGAGCCGGGAAAGGTCAGAGGGTCCTCCGCCGGCCTGGGAACGTGTTGGGAACCCTCCCCACGAAAAGAGTAAAGCTGGCTTTGATCAATTTATCCATAAACAGATTGATAATTTATTTTTGACAAACCTCTTTTATTTAAAAGCTTAAAACCATAACACCAAAAAATATAAAACGCTACATGCAAAATCATGTCACAAAAATATGTTGTGCCAAAGGCCTATATTTACATGTTTATGCTTTTTTTTAAAAAATATTATTATGAACATTTCCAATGATCATAAGCAGCAGCAACAAAAAGCTTCCATATCCTTTATGTGACCTTAGAAACATGGAAAATACATACAAATACTTTAATAACTTTCACAATTCACAATTACATTTTTCTTTCTTTCCACGAACACTTAGCGAACAGCAACAAAAGCTGGACAGTCGGCTGGTTTTACAGCTTCTGATTATTGTTCACACGTTTCTGTGAATTCATTACATGTCAAACAGTTTTGGATCCTTAAACCGAAATATTCTTCTAACACTATGAATGAATGAAGCAAAATGTTTTTTTGTTTTTTTTTTCAATTTTTCATTGTACCAATTCACTCAAATATTTACATCTAACATCATAACTTCAACAAGGCAGTTTTCTCTGGATAAACCGCCCTCTTGCCTCTAACTGGCATATGATACCTAATTTCTTTCCAAAACCTGGAGGAAGGAGAGAGGGACGGAGACGCTTGTGAGTCCTTTCCACGTCTTCCCTCGTCTTTTCTCCTCATCCTCCATTTTTGCCTCGTTTGGAGAGCCTTCCACCAGCACACGGCGCCCTGTTTCTTCCTCAGGTGGCGAACCGACTCGGGGAAGACGGCCAGCTGGGCCGGGGTGATCTCCTCCAGTTCCACCAGAATCACCTGAGAGGACAGAACTCCGTTAGAACCTCTTTGTTGAGGACACTGGGAGACTTGGGCATGAATAGGAGTTGCTTGTTGGCTGAATTGTGACTTTCTGTGGCTATATTACAAGATTACCTTTAAGGAGCCCTCCAGCAGCGCTCTGTTCAGGGATGCCACACATTCCAGATGCTGCCTAGTGTCCGAAAACTCTTTGTCGTCACCACCAAAACCCAGGCTGCCGTCGGCCTCACTGGTCCTACTTTCGATTTGATCGACCTCCTCGCCAATCTTGGTGATGTTGTTGTTGTTGCTGCCGGTGCCGCTCGTGTGCCTCTCTTTGATGAACGTGGAAGCGGTGTAGAGCAGGAGAACACGACGACTCGCCTGGAGGTTCTCGTCCACACAGTCCACGATGGCTGCAGGAAGACAGAAAGCACAGAGAGAGACGGAAAACCGTGAGGGGAAAGTGTAGAACAGGATGCTTCATGTCAACCATTTCTCTATGTAGCACTATGTAGCTGTATTTTTGGCATCAATGTACTGCCGTGCGTCGAATCCATATCTTGGTCTAACATTAACTTTAATATTGCCTTTTATTGAGCTCTATTCATAGACAACGCCACGATGTTCCACTGTAGACCAAAGAGTTTAATTTTGGCCTCTTCTGACCTCCTGACCTTCTTCTTCATTCTTGTTTGTTTAGGACCCAAAATTCAAACATTAAAGAGGCAGGTGCATTGGGATCACATCGTTTAATTGTGAAAATACAGGAATCGACAAACAGTTTTTCCCTTAAGAAGCTGACTTTCCCACATGGCAGACTCACCCTGCCCCGGCAGGCCGTCACGGCCCGCGATGAACAGCTTGTAGCCACAGGCCTGTTCCAACACTTCAGGCAGCGTCTGCAGGGCGAACCTCTCCACTGCTTCGCTGAACCCGGAGGCGCCAGGATGGGGGTACGCCACATAGGCATCGTACAGCTTCCCATCGAGATCTGAAAGCGAAAAGTTCTCATTTAGACGCACAACAAGGTCGCCGTCTGAGCGCAGACAACACGAAGGTCACCTCGATATTCGTTTACAGAAAACAATAACCAGCTAGACAACCAGATAGGAATCGTTGAAACAAAAAAAAGCATCATGAATCCAGTTTGAGCGAAGACCGTCTCGTGGATGTTTGGCGTGAGTCATTTTTGCAATGAGGAGTTTTTCAGGTCGGACACGCTCTGCGTCGCGCTGACGTTGTGTCGGTGAAAGAAGCCCCTGCGGGACCTTTGAATGAGAGGCGGGTGACATTTTATCTGAAACAGAGCAGGCAGGCCCTGTGGTTTGTGTGCTTCCTCCGTCTCTCGCACTGTATGAAGATGTGGTGAAACGCGAGATAAAACTTTGAGATACTTTGGAATGATGTGTGGGTAAACTGTACGCTGCAGCTACCGTATCGTTTTTTGTTGTTTTTTTTAAGATGGAGGCTGTTGGTCGGGTGTTTCCATTTTATTCCAATTGGCGATGGCTTTTCAAGCGCCGTAGCGTCCGCAGCACATTTTAACTCCGCCTCTGACGTAAAGTGTCACCTTTATTTGTGTAAAGGACTGGAAACGCTCTCCTGAAGCTCAGCACAATGTCGATCCAGAAGAAGTGGTAGACGGTGACGATGATGATGAAGAGAACAGCCACTCCACCAAGCACTAATCTGATGTGAAGGATGATGTTCGGTTCTGTGGGAACAAGAAATGGCAGAGAAAAATCAATTGGCATAGTTTTAGGCAGATTTTGCTTATAAATCCTCCTCCGAATCAAACTCAATTAAAAGCTACAAAACAAAAATTGTCCACAATTTTAGTCCATCAATTTTTTTTTCAAGCAGCAATCTTTTGATTCTACTTTGTCATTGCCTCCAAGGCTGAGGAATCTAGCTGGATAAAGTTTTATCATAACGAGCTTTAATAGTGCGAAGCCACTTCTAACTTGAGACACCAGAACAGGAAGTCAGAGCTAAAGAGGGGAAAGTCCATTGGGGGCACAAAGGTGACTTGAATTAACGCTAACATCGATGTTTTTATTTTTGGTCAGCGTTTTTGTCGTGCTGAAAACTTGAGAGGAAATAAGTCTCGGGTCACTACAATGAGGCCGTCGGAACGACATGTTTACGACCCATAATCATGAAAATGAGGGCGATATCGTGGTTGGAACATGAAGTGATGATTTCGACAGATCTCTTTCTGTCACAGATGAACTTCTACGCGTTGTTAGCGACGCTAACGTCTGTCCATCGTTCTCCGCTTGTCCAGGGAGAAGGATGAACAGCTTTTCTTCTATTGCGTCTTTGCAATCCAGTCAGTGGAGAGCAGGCGTTTGTCTATCTGCTGATTCAGACGCCTGAAGGGCTTTTTCTCTGCTCCGATGTGTCTGGGATGTCTGTCTCTGGCCCCAAAATCTAAAACACCTCACATCTAGTCAAATCCAAATCTCAAACGGAGCAAGCGCTCAAGCTTTACCTGCTGGCAGCAAAGTAAAGTGTCCCATGTAATTGTCTTTGGCAGTGTAGACCTTGCAGGTGTAGTTGAGGTAGAAATCCTCCTCCCTCACTTCTGAGAAGAAAAGCAGCCGCTCGACGCAAACGCCCTTTGGTTCGTCTTGAGTCCACCGACTGTTGAAGGTGAAATTGTCGAGAGCGTGCACTTTAGCGGGTTGCGTCGTTTTTCCACCATGCAGAAGTTGATTTAAATGTACCAACCGGCGCTCTGATATGCAGATGCGTTCAGTCGACTGAGAAGAAAAGCATTTTTGCGGTTGAATCTTGTTTTCGACCCACCAATAGATGCTAAAGTAATCTATCGCAGTACCAGGCACAAACACCAGACACCTCTTGGTGAAATTCGACCCTGAGAGCAAAAAAAGAAAAGAAGAAATTACAGCTTGCTGAGACAAACCAGATTAATTAGACGCAACCGAGAGCCAGTCAGCATGCATGCTTTTCTTATGATGTGCTGAAAAGCTTGAGTATGGATAGTCATCAATAAATCTGTGTAGTGAAAATGACGCCGATAAAAAAAAAAAAAAAAAAAAACACGAGTTATTTGCGCTGAGCCACCCGGTTTTTTAGACTGCGTCAGCAATAAATACTAACTATTTCAAACTGAGAGCTTTTTTCATTTTTTTTTGCTGAAAAAGCAAAGGAGAACTCACCTTTCACTGCCTTTACTATGTCATTGTGCGGTTCACGGATTTGTGGACGCATGAAGTGATCCGCTGTTAAAAAAACAAATAAATATAGACATTTATGTGTTATTTTCTGGTGCTACTTGTGGGTTTTGCTGTTCTAGGTTTAATCAAAGACTTCTCCAACGGTTTATTCTCTGAGTCTGCCTGCTGTTTTGATGCAAACTCCACCAGAACCGTCACGAGTAAAGAAAAGAAGTGGAAGATACAATCTTGCCTTTTATTTATGTTTACTTAACCAACGCTTGCCGCTTTCGCATCGGTTGTTCCTTCAAAAGTCAAATCAAACAAAGCGACCAAAACTAAAGAAGAAATCTTCACCGGTTGTTTTTTTTTTTTTAACAACTCAATATCTCAACCTCAGACTGTTGGGTTTATTTTGTTCCCCAACCTGCAAGAATCAACCAAAGACACAAATTACTTTTCCGCAGAAAAGGGGAGTCTAAAAAAAAAAAACAGGAGGGAAATGTTAGAAAAATTATCTTAGTTCTTTTACTTTTATTTGAATGGTTATGTTTCCATTTTATTCTGTGTGTTATTTTCTTGACTTCTTTTCTTTTATAGTATATCCTTGACTGTCTTTAGGTTTTCTCTTAAGGGTTTAGTGATGTTTCACACATTCCTATGTTACCAGCGGCGTTGATCTTTATCTGTATCCTGAGAGTGGTCACCTTTGTGTCTTAACAAAAGGGTATCAATGGAAGATTTCCAGAACATCCTGTAGGATAGTTTGTTGGTCAATTGTTTGTAATTGCTTGCATGATTGTGTGAAAAAGTCCACCCCCTTTGTTTGTTAACGTAATAAAAGGCATTTGGGGACTGAGAGCCGGTGGAGTTGAGCACAGACAGTGTTTTCCAGCGGTTCTCTGTGTCTGGCTCTCTTCCCTTTTCTGTGGAAAAGTAATTTGTGTCTTTGGTTGATTCTTGCATGTTGGGGAACAAAATAAACCCAACACAGACTGGATGGAGAATGGCTTTAAATCGTCTCCCCATGTATCCACAACACCGTTCTGACCGGGATTTTTGAATGTTTTAATGTTTTAATTTTTTAAAGGTCTATTAGAAAAAGTCCCTGCATGAATTTTTAACTCCACTTTTTCCCTTTTTTGTGTATAATAAAAAAAAAAAAAAAAACAACAAAAACAAAAAAACTGTAGATGTTTCCAAAGTCGGTTGCATAAAACATTTTTGCTGTTGAATCTGAACTGACCTGTTACTGTTGCACTAATGGTCTCTGACACGGATCTTGTTGCGCCATCCAGGGCAAAGGTCAGAGTGCAGGTGTATACGCCACTGCCTTCAACTTTTACCATGAGGAACCTCCTGTTCCTGACGGTCTGATTGCCTGATGTCCATATCGGGACACACCCCTGAGATGGAAGACAAAAATACACATGTTCACAAAGATTAAGCGCCAATTTGATTTAATCTTTTGACAATTATTTTAAAAAAATAAGACAAAAGGCCATGATCATTTGTGTTTTAAAGGAGGGATAAATCCTAATCCAAGCCGGTCAGTTTTATTTTCTAACATTCAGGGCAGAACAGACTTTTAATGTTTCAGGCATCAGAGCAAAAACCCGCTGAACATGTTCCGGTTTTGTTCGCGGCTACAACTACAGCTCTTTGATCGCTGAACTCTCCACAAAGCGAAAACACACCTGAAGATGGAGGATGGAAAATGGAAGGCCAAAAAAAAAAAAAGAAAAGAAAAGAAAAGAAAAAAAAAAACAAGAAGCATTTTATTCTCTGGCTCAGTGAACTGAATTTTCTGCCACTCACCTTGTACCAGTTGACAGAGAAGTTGATGCCGTAGCTCTCCAGTTTGTGAGCATAATCTCCCAGATGGGACGGCAGGTCCCATCTGTGACCTGCTTCCATCGCACGAAGTACTCGAGAACGCTTTCTTGGCCTTCCGCACTCTCCAGCTACTGGCCGCTCCATCACCAGCTTCGCGGCCTGGATGTGGCACTGAGAGGGAGTCCTGCAGGCAAAGACAAACCAATGAGTTTGGCGTGGCGTCTTCATGTCCGTCTAAAAATTTAATTTATGGATCTTCGTGAGCCTTTTTGATCATTTCTACACAAAGAGAAGGTTTTATTTTATTTGTATTGTTTTTTTTTTTAAATAGCGGTCAGAGGCCTGTTTTACTGTAAGTCATGCAAGAGTGCTAGAAAACACAAAGTAGGTCAAACAATAAGCTGTGGTTAGAAAGATGCCGAGTGAAGCTTTGCATCTCTGCGGTTCAGATCCCCATTGAGTCGTTCTTCCGATAATTTGGGGGGGAAAGTGACAGACCTTGACGTCGCGTTGCGGCCAACAGAAGCCTGTTCTTCCAGTTCTGACTTCCCAACGAGGAGAAACGGCATTGCGTCCCAACATGAACACATTTTGGCGTGTTTGTTGATACCGAGCTGCCTTGCTTTCTACAGGGTACCGCTTTGCAAATGGTGCTTAGAGTTGATATGAGCTCAACTCTAAACACTTAATACATTATTACAAATTGTTTATTATGTATTAAGGTTGAGAAGGAGACTAAACCCACCGGTTTCTTGCCAAATAGTGAGGCACATGTGCATTTCATCGAGAGTTATTATACATGCAGAAACTTTTAGCATGTGGTCTTCTTCTCACCCTTAATTAATGAACAACAAACAGTTATTAATCATTCATAAAGCATTTATGGATGAATTGATAACATGTTATCTATTATCCATCTATAAGGGCAGCATCATTGTAAAGTGGCACCAAGATCAGTTTTCTGACAACCAGTGGAATAAATGCGGTTGTAATGACTTTGCCTTCAGACAGTCTCTCACCGCACTACAGCGAGGTATTCCCCATCGTCGTCCATGGTGGTGTTGAGGAACCAAAGCGTCTCCCGGAGCACCAGAATCCGACCCGTCTCGTTTCTCATCTCCTGTCCCGTCTTTGCGCTGAACCAGGTGATGTTGAAGGGGACGGCGGTGAAGTTGAAGAAGTTCTGAGACAGCAGGGTGCTGTTCAGCATGGCCGCGTCCCCGGGGACAGAGAACACCCGCATGAGCTCGGAGTTGGTGCAGTTATCTGCAACGCATGTCACACTATTTATGTCCAGTAGGTGTTCAGATCTCAACTTTCTGTCACATTTAGCTGCTGAGATTGTCTTCATCAGAAAGCTCATGCTGTGAACTTACATGTGTGACGTCACTTTGGGTGTCCCTGTTAAAGTTCATTTTTAGCTGTCAGGTATGAGTCAAACTTCATCAACTTTAAACGCGCTCGTTTTTGTGAGCAACACATCCTTTCTGTCACATTTATCTGAAAGCAACGCTGCCTGATTAGGTGCATATTTTAAAACTGTGTTTTAATCTGATAGAGAATGTCTGAAGGGATCAAAAGATTATGGTGATGGTAAGGAGACCTTCCAGCCTCAAATATCGATCACCAAAGATGAAACCTGCAAACTACAAGACAGGTGTGATTGCTGCAATACTGATGATACATTCATTTATTAACTGTTGCTCCTTTTGAGAGATGATGTTGCAATTTTGTCCACAAGAGGGCAGTGAAATGCTTTCATATGACAAGCAGAGATCCAGAACTGGTAATCTCATGTATGTGTCATATGTTCATCACAAGAAAGAGAGTAAAACCAACCTTTTTTCATGAGCTCAGCCTGGGCCAGTCCACCACAGATCCCTGAAATCCAGAGGAACAGCAGAAAGCTTTCCGGCGATGAACTCGGGCCCATTGCTGAAAATAAACTGAAACGCATAAATGACATAAATGACATAAATGACTGTGTCTTATGGATTAGAGCAGCAGTCTCAACATGCTGTGCCAGCCGGTGGGTCTCTGACACAAACCTCCAGTTACACTGACAAAAGCTTAAACTGTGGTCGATGACAAATATTGTAAATTGTAATCGTGGGCGACCAAAATCGGGAGATTTGCGTTCACGCTTTTGCTGTGATTTGCTGACAGACCATGCCATGGTGATTCAAAAAGGAACAGACGGCACTAAAGAGGTGAAGAAAGAAAACTAAAGTTGCAATGGGAATGTAGGACAATGTCCTTGGTGAAGCCTCAGCAGACATTGCTCTCTGTTGATGCAGCATGGAGACAGTTTTTTCAGAATGAGGAACGGCGTGAGAGGAGCTCCATATATATATGTAAATATATATATATGAATATATATATATATTATATATATATATATATATATATTTGTATATATATTATATATTTGTGTATATATATATATATTTGTGTATATATATATATATAAATATATATATATATATTCCCTTCTCACCCACCGCGGGTGGTTCTTATCCTCTGAGCTCGGGTCCTCTACCAGAGGCCTGGGAGCTTGAGGGTCCTGCGCAGTATCTTGGCTGTGCCAAGGACTGCACATTTCTGGACTGAGATGTCTGATGTTGATGTTGTTCCTGGTGGTCTTCTTCTCACCCTTAATTAAGTGGCCCCAAACTGTAGCCACTGCTCCAGTTTGGGGGTGACTGCCCCGAGGGCCCCGATGACCACAGGCACCACTGTGGTCTTCACCTTCCAGGCCCTCTCCAGTTCCTCCCTGAGGCCCTGGTATTTCTCCAGTTTCGTGCTCCTTTTTTTCCTGATGTTGCAATCGCTTGGTATTGCTACATCTACCACAACGGCTTTCCTCTGTTGTTTATCCACTATGACAATGTCTGGTTGGTTCGCCATTACCATTCTGTCTGTCTGGATCTGGAAGTCCCACAGGATCTTAGCTCTGGCATTCTCCACCACCTTTGGGGGTGTTTCCCACTTTGATCTCGGGTTTCCAGTCCATATTCTGCACAGATGTTTCTGTACACTATGCCTGCCACTTGGTTATGTCGTTCCATGTATGCTTTCCTGCCAGTATCTTGCATTCTGCTGTTATGTGCTGGACTGTCTCAGGGGCCTCCTTGCACAACCTACACCTTGGGTCTTGTCTGGTGTGGTAGATCTGGGCCTCTATTGCTCTGGTGTTTAGGGCCTGTTCCTGGGCGGCCATGATGAGGGCCTCTGTGCTGTCCTTGAGCCCAGCTTTTTTCCAGCCATTGGTAGGATTTACTGATATCAGCCACTTCTCGGTTATTTGCTGGTGGTACATCCCATGTAGGGGGCTTGTCCTCCCATGATGGTATCTCTGGCACTTCAACCTCCGTTCCCTGTTGTCTGAGACATTCACTGAGCACATTGTCTGTTGAGGCTTTGTCTCTGATGTATTTATGGATCTTAGTTGTTTCGTCCCTGGACAGTGGTTCTCACACTCACTAGTCCTCTGCCTCCTTCCTTGCGGCTCGTGTACAGTCTCAGGGTGCTGGATTTGGGATGGAACCCTCCATGCATTGTTAGTAGCTTTCTAGTCTTAATATCTGTGGCTTTTATCTCCTCCTTTGGCCAGCTAATTATTCCAGCAGGGTATCTGATTACTGGCAGGGCATAGCTGTTTATCGCACGGATTTTGTTCTTGCCATTGAGCTGGCTTCTCAGGACTTGCCTTATTCGTTGGAGGTATTTAGCTGTGGCTCCTTTCCTTGTGGCCTCATCGAGGTTGCCATTTGCTTGTGGTATACCTAGGTACTTGTAACTGTCCTCTATGTCTGCTATTGTTCCTTCTGGGAGTGAGACCCCTTCTGTGCGGATCAGAAGGTGTGGTCGGCTGTGGTAATCAGCCGACCACACTTCTCTAGTCCGAATGACATCCCAATGTCCGTGCTGTAGATCCTGGTGGTGTGGATCAGTGAGTCGATGTCTCGCTCACTCTTGGCGTACAGCTTGATGTCATCCATGTAGAGAAGGTGACTGATGTTGGCCCCATTTTTGAGTCGGTATCCGTAGCCAGTCTTGTTGATAATTTGGCTGAGGGGGTTCAGGCCTATGCAGAACAGTAGCGGGGACAGAGCATCTCCTTGGTATATGCCACATTTGATGGACACTTGTGCAAGTGGTTTGCAGTTGGCTTCAAGGGTGGTTTTCCACAGCCTCATTGAGTTTGCAATGAAGGCTCTCAGAGTCCTGTTGATGTTATACATCTCTAAGCATTCAATGATCCAAGTATGCGGCATTGAGTCATAGGCTTTCTTGTAATCAATCCAAGCCATGCACAGGTTAGTGTGTCGGGTTTTGCAGTCTCGGGCAACTGTGCGGTCTAACGAGGAGTTGGTGTTTGGCTCCTCTGCTATTTACACCGATACCTTTCTGTGCCATGCTCATGTGCTTATCCATGTGTTTGCTTATCTTGGCCGCTATGATGCCTGACATGAGCTTCCAGGTTGTGGAGAGGCAGGTTATTGGTCGGTAGTTGGGTGGGACTGGACCCTTTGATGGATCCTTCTGGATTAGGATTGTCCGCCCTTCAGTTAACCATTCAGGGTGAGTCCCACTTTGTAGCAGCTGGTTCATTTGGCCTGCCAGTCGCTCATGGAGGGCAGTGAGTTTCTTTAGCCAGTAGGCATGGATCATGTCAGGCCCTGGTGCTGTCCAGTTTTTCATACCTGAGACTCTTTTCTTGGACATCTGTCACAGTGATGGTTACCGGGGCTTGCTCAGGAGGTTGCTATGGTCCTCTCGTAGAGAGATCAACCACTGTGCATTGCTGTTGTGGGACGCCTCCCTTTCCCATATGCCTTTCCAGTATTGTTCAGTCTCCAGCCTTGGTGGGTCTGCTCTGTTGTTATTACCCTGCCATTGAGAGTACACCTTAGCTGGTTGAGTGGAGAAGAGCCGGTTAATCCTTCTGGATTCATTCTCCCTTGTGTATCTCTTTAGGCGGCTGGCCAAGGCTTGGAGCCTCTGTTTGGCAGTTTCGAGTGCTTCAGGTATGGGCATCTGCCTGTACTTTCTGGGTACTTGTCTTTTCATTGTACCCTTGTGGAGCTCTGATAGTTGGCTCACTTCCCTCCTTGTTACCTTGATTTTAGCCTCTAACCGTCTTTTCCATGGTGGGTATTGGGTCTCATGGTTGCTCTTATAGCCAAGTATCTCAAGGATCACTGATGCTGAGTTGTAGATCAGCTCATTGGTTTCTGTTATGGTATTGGTAGGGATCGTTCTCAATGCTGCATTCACATTCTCAATGAGACTTTCTGATGGTACTTCACTCAGCCGTTGTAATTGTCATTCGGGTCATGATTCTCTCTCTCAGGTCAGCAGCTGTCTCGTTCAGCTCTGATTCGCTCACTGGGGCCGTGTATCCCCTCACTGGGTGGGGACTTGTAGTTAAGTCCCCACAGTTCTGACATCCGGGTTCCTCCCTTTTGCCGTAGCATTTGTGTTGTATCTCGTCAATCTCAAGTTGTGATAGCAGTTGCCGTTTGCGGATGTTGGAACACTGAGCTACTAGTTGTTTAGCACTTAGTGTTGACTGGGGATGTCGAAGTAACCATTCCTTCCCCAGTCTTTGCATGTAACCTCTCTGACTAGGGTTACTTGAGTAGTAGCATTCCAACAGATCCACATTTTCATCTCTCGCCCATTTCCGTCTTGTTCCAAAGAAATGCACCAAAGCGAATGAGAAAAATGTGCAAAGAGACTTTTGGGGGGGAAAAAAATAAATCAAAACAAAGTAAGTAAAATGTTAAAAATCACATGAAATCATCCCGTGAAAGCAAACGTGAGAATTGGATCTGTGATGAAGCTCAAAGTTCATGAAGTTTCTGAACAGGTGGGAACGAAATAAGGAGAAGATTTTTACCTAAAGATGAACTTTAATCAAGTTAGAACGACAGTGGAGGGCAGCAGTGAGTGTCTGAGGATACAAATGGGATTTTTATTTATTTTTTTCTCAGCAGTTTTGCCTCTCTGGGAACTTCAGGAGACATTTATTTTTCAATGCAACCTCACAGAAACATCTGCAAGAAATAAAGTAGGCCAAAAGACATGAAACTGTAAAAGCGTTGGCAGGTTGGCAAGAGTCAGTCAAACTGAAGCTGACATGAAAAAGAAGAAAAAAACATTGAAACAGAAAGCTGTGTGAAACCGCTGCTGAGAGAGTACAGAGGGGGGATTAATGTAACCACGGTACGCGCTGCGCTCAAATTTCAGGAGAGTCCGCAGGTAAAGAGGCAGGTGGAAAATACGTGTGGTGAAGCTGTGCTGCATGTAAGATCCGGTAGCTCCTGTGGTCTCACCCTCACGTGGTTTCTCTTTCTCCAAACAGACGTTTGGGTTCTAAAGAACCGTCTTTTTTTTATTATTATTATTATTATTTTAAAGGGATCCTTTAAGACATTGCAGGAGCCACGTCTTACATGCCAGCCCTTCTAAAAAAGATGGTACGCCAGTCTCAAATGTAGAAGAGAGCATGAACAACGACGCGCCGCAAAACTGTGACACACACCCAGCAAACGACGAGAGGCGACGTTCACCCTGGACAGGTATACAAACTAGACACGACCATCCATTCATTGTCACCGGTTAACTTGGTGACAATGAATTGGGCATTTCTTTTTTTCTTTCTTCTTTTTTGTGGGGAAAAAAAAGAGCACAGATCAGTTTGTGGTAGGAAACAGAAGCACCTGGGGAAAATCCGCAGATGTACGGAAAAAACATGCAGATGTCGACCAAAGCGCCATCAGGGCTTGATGCGGTTTCCTCTTTCTTCGGAGCCCGGGGCAGGTTTACACGCCCGTGGAATGCGACATGAACTTTATGAGAAGCAAGGATCAACGTGAACACCCAAAGCTTCAACCCTCAGTCCCCAGCTGAACCCCAGAGAGCGCCTCTCGCCCCGTCAGACTAGCGGCAGCAGCTACTTGAGGTGATCTTGTTGTAGAAACTGCTTCGGCATCGTGGAGAAGCGTCGTCGTGTTGACGCGCAGAACGGCGAGTTTCGGAAAGTCAACGTCAAGGCATCCTGTACGGCTACGATGGGAAGTCAAATTACATTTAAGTTCATTTGGATAAACACACCCTTTTCCAAGCAACTGAAGGCAAGGCATTTACTTGACTGCGCAATAAAGCAACTCTGTTTCCCCAGAAATTACACAACACCTCCTACCCAACCCGCTGCTTAAACTGCTGGGACGTGCGGAAAATGTGTTTTTATTAAACTGATTACTAATTATCTCTGAGATCAACTTTCCACCTCATAACAAAAACACACTTCCAACTCGCCCTGTTTGAACTGAGCAAACCCTGAACAAAAGATAACAAAAGAGCATCCCTGGCAGTGTGAATGTGTGAAACATGTCAGTTGTGTGTACGTCATTCCAGATGTCTTTGTTCATCACCTTATTTGCCTCTATGAAGGTTTATTCTGTTGGGCTTACTGTGTACTGCTTAATGTGTAAATTATGTAATCTGAATTTACACACACCCAGCAAACGATAATGAACAAGTCTGATAATGACTTGTTCATTATCAGGCTGATAATGTACCGTGGAGATCGACGTCAGCCAACGGCAGAAATGACTGCAGGTTCCTTTTCGAGTTCTCTGCCCGAACAAGCGAAGGATTGTTCACCTGCAGCAGACGATAAAGACAAAGATTTCTATGCCTGACAGAAATGTTAGGTATAGAGCATAGAATATTTCAGACAGGCATAGAGAGACCTCTACGTCTTTGTCTAGAGATTGGTCGGTCTTTGTCTTTGTTTAGTGCAGAAAAATACATGAAACCCACCGTTTCTGTCTGCTTCCTTTCGGTTCTCTGTGGTTAGAAAGCGACAAAACCACGAAACGTGTTGAAAAGAAAACAAAGAAACGCTCGAGTGGGCAGTTCGATCAACCCCAACGACTTCCTATAACCACAACCATGAGGACATCCAATCGTGTCTTCACGCTGACTTGGTCAACTAAATTGCTCAACGCTGTTTCACTGGAAGGTCTCCAGCTTTGACTGTGTTGGGCAGATTATGATCCGGTTCTTTTGTCCTGGTCCTCGGATGGGATCCAGCTTCCTCCCAAAGACCAAAACACGATTGTCAAGTCGTTAAACTCTAAGCTGAGTTCAACGACCGTTTAGTGTTTGATAAGCTAACAACAGCATTTTAAAGGCAATTAAACAGGATGAAACTCTTTGAGATTAAGCATCTATTTTACAGTCATGCATTTAAAGCAGTTCGTCACTAAAAGCACAACATCATAACAGAGTGGAAGCCGTCAAGACGCTTCTGGTGCTGGATGAGTCACCGGCCGCTTTATTTAATCACCGTCACTTTGTACAAATCAGTTTTCCAGTTTTCACTCTGACATTTCCTTTTTTTGATCAAAAAAATTATAATTTTGTTGATTATGTACGATTTGTAGAAGCAATAAAAAAAGGTAAACACCCAAACGGGGAGGATTCCTTTTATAGGGACAGAATAAAAACCTTGCTGAGGTCACGGCACTTTCGCTCTTCAATTTCGCTCTTCAAGAAATTAATTATAAGACAGTAATAATAACAACAATAATAATAATAATAATAATAATAATAATAATAATGATAAACAGTAACACTTTATTTGAAGGGTTGCTCAGAAGACTGATATGACAGGGTTTCTTATGAACACGAAGGAATCTTTATAAACGTCTATGACTGCCGTCGCTTTTAGTGCAAAGTTGCTTTAAAAATTGCATTAAAACAGCCAACTTTGCATTATTTGCTAAATGTATACAATTTAATGCAAAGTTGTCACTTTTAAAGCAACTTTTAAAGCAACTTTTTGCATTAAAAGCGTCATTAATGCAACTGTGGTGGCAGCGCACGGCCCAGGTATTGAGGCCTTGTTCCTGGCGGCGGTCGCAGGTTTGATTCTCATTACCCACTTTCCTGTCAGACAACTTTCAAATAACGGCCACTAGGGCCAATAAAACCTTTTTTAAAAGAAAAGTGTCATTATTTACCGAACAACAGTCATAAACATTCATAAAGACTCCTCCATGTTTATAGCAAGTGTTATGTCATATTTATGACAACATCATGACAGCCTTATGCACAGCCCTTCAAATAAAGAGTCACTTTTACTTTCACTGAATGAGGGATGATGCATGGTTGGTAAAACCTGTGATATTCAGGAGATCGTCTCCCTCCTGAAATTGTCTGATTTCTCTGTCAGGCAGAAGAGAAATCAGACGTCGCTCACAGTTGCTCGATCAAAACGCCCTCCTGCTCTTCGCAGCCCGCGGTTTGGTGGCGGCGCGTTTATCACTAATACTATCACCGTTAGATCTTTTGCACTCTGCCTTTTCTTCCTGTTTTCAAAAACCATCTTCAGCTCATGGCTCCTTTGGTGCAGAGCCACGCGGTCTGACAAACCGCAGCGCGTTGTAGCGAGATGCTGTGACAGAGATTTCATCCAGCCTGGTTTATCGCACCACTGAGCAAGCTGTGCTCTGGCAAAGCGAGATCACAACGCGGCAAATCAAGATCAATGAAGGACCCTGATTTAAGAAAAAGGATGATGTGCCAACATGCGGGACTTGTTCTAGCACTTGCCTCTGAGTTGAGAGTCTTAGATGAAACCCATTCGGTGGTTCACTGCTCAACAACAACCTGCCTTGCACCTGCTAAGACGTCCACACCAGCTGCAGACAGATGCAGTTTAAGGTGTTGCAGCACCAAGCCTGTCTATACATGCTTTGTGACGCATCGCTTGAGAATAGTTACTCTTTCTGCAGTTACTCTTTCTGCAGTTACTCTTTCTGCAGTTTCTCCATCTGCGACAGGAAGAGAAAGGAAGTGAGCCTCCTTTTGATGTTGGACTTAAAAAGCTCTTCAGTCGGATATTCAACTCTCAACCCTGAGTGCTGTGGGTTTTTTTTTGCTTCCTCTTAAAGCAAATGAAAGTGTGCGGGTGATGTTAGATGGATTTAAATATATAAATATGTATCTGAAATAGAATTAAAAAATCTGTACCCTCAGGTAAAAACAAATATGCAAAGTGCATTGACTCACCTGAGATCAAGCAACGCGCGAGGCGGCGAGAGACACAGGAAGGATTAGAGAGTTTACACGGGACGCCAGAGCAAACAGAGGAAACCTCACTTCTGACCCTTGCGTGCAAAGTGGAGTCTCCACCATGCAGCTCAGCCGGTTAGTCACCAGCTTGGTCCCACCTCCACGGGACGAAACAACACAAGAGAGAAGAAAGAGTGTGAAGCTGAGATGTGAGGTTGTTCATGTTGTGGTTCCTCGGCCACTCCCTGCGAATCTGGAGGAGATTTCACTGAGCAAAGACAACAGTGATGCTCCCTTCACTTTAATTATGTCAGTGTCAAGCATATGCCGTGGATTTTTGCCTTTCGACTTCAAAAGACAGGAATGTGTGAATTTAAAAAGAACAAAATGTATATTTAGTGTAAGTAAAGATTTTTGTTTCTCTTTAAGTTTACCTGTAAGTCTGTTTTTATGTTTTTTATTTAACTTTTTTTCCCTTGACTTTTTTTTTTTTAGAAGTTTCACCCATAAAGAAAACCAGATGAACACAAATATTAACCATGTCAGCCTTGGAAATGTGCAGGTGAAGCACCAAACACCTGCACATTGCTTCAAGGTTTCAAAGCAAGGTGCAGCAAGAAGATATTCACACACACACACGCGCACACACATACTCATCTGTGTACTTTTATTGGTCCAAGGGATTTATTTTGACATACATTCATTTCAGTAAAACCCACAGACCCACTCACCTGCTGGGAAAACCAAACAGCTTACAAAGTTTAATTACTGCCTACATGAAAAAGCTTCTCTTCACTGGATTTGACTTTCACCAAAAAAACAACAACAAATGAGAGGATATTAAGTCATACAGCTACTTTTATTGGCAGGAAAATATAGTGTCAGGTCCTGAAATTAAATAAAATGAGTCTTTTCACAATTTGGGTTCAAAATGTGGGTTTTTGTTTCACATTTATGGTCACGTGGAAAACGTGTCATCAGGTGGAGCCGTGCCGTTTCCAAAACTCGTCTACGGGGAAAAATGTGGTTCAGATTTGAACGGTTTGTGGTTTGTCCCCCTCACTGGATAAACCACCATGTATGTTGCTGTTTTTATTTTCAAACTAGCCATATTTGATTCGTTATTTTGTTCGTTGTTTCTTGGCCAAACTTCGAGTTACGTTTCGATTCCAGAGTTCTGTGGTCCAACGTCGTCACCAGTCGACGGCCTCTTGTTTGCCTTCGACTCGATTTTTTCCATTACCTCTCAAATTAAGGACACGGGATGGAGCAACACACAACCCAGTTGAGAAGGTAAAGGCTTAAAAAGAAGCGATGTGTCCCAGTCGGCTCGAAAGACAACAGTTTTTAAAGGTTGACGGACATTTTAGTCACTTTAAGTGCCACACAAATCAGAAAACGTAAATTCAGAATCGCAGGTGGAGAAGTACCTGATTCTGCTGCTTTCCAGAAATGCTGAGTCATGGGTTTTCCCTTTGAACTGAGGGTTTCTCAGTGAACCTGCATCTGCATTCAGCTATGAGTCAGTACCTCATCATTCCCAGCACACAGAAAAATGGCCTGATCCCCCTTTCATCTCTGAAGTCGGTTGGTAATTCACAACTACCAATTCCCACATTTACAGACAAAAGTGTTTTTTGTCATTTTTGATTTTGGCTTTGTCTTGCTGAGGAGAACCCATCCTGCATTGTTCAGGCTCTCGGATCTGGATTTCTACAATTGTTTTTTGTTCCATGACTGAAACAAAGACGTTTTTAAACTGGAAAAATTCACATCCATTCAGACTTCCAGCCCTCGATTGGTCGCAAAAACCGTCTAAAGCTTAAAACCATGTATTTCCAATGTTTTTATGAATGCAACACAAAGTAGAGCATAATTACCAGTTCAAACCGGGATTACAAATGCAAATGCAAATCCTCATGTGGTGAGTTTTTGTCACCATCAAATATTCCCCAGTCAGCTGCTGTTGCCATTATGACGAGATGAAAGCGATTGGCAGCTAACGCGACTCATCCTCAGAGTGGTTGGCCGTGGAAAAACCACAGCGTGGAAGATGAAGTGCACAGGGTTCAGAGGTCAACCAGCTTCCCACTGGGTCATCGGCAGCGGTAATCTGACCTTTACGTGCCGCCCAGAGCCGCTCGGGAGCAGCGCGTCGGTTTTCCTGCCGTGGCCAAGCAGCAGCATCCAAGTCTCACACCGACAAGTCCAACGAGAAGCGCTGGAAGGTGAAACACGCATCCCGGTTTGTCGAGTTCATCTGGTCCACTGCTGTTTTTTTGGTGTTTTCAGAATACATTTTTATAAAAAGGAAAAAAACAAACAAACAACTGATTATATTTAAAAGTAAGTTAATCTGAACATTTCTTTATCTTCTTGCACGCTGTCACACACTGGACGGGAAATCAGTGTTCTAGTTCTGACACAGGTTTCCAGTTTGGTCTTTGACTGGGTCGTTTTCACCAAATGAATCCAGTATTAACTACTCCAATACAGCTATACAGCATAATGCTGCTCCCACCATCTCTGACCCAAAGTCACTCAGTGAAGCTGATTTTTACATTTTCATTAATCGATTACTAAATTAGTTTCCAATTATTTCAAAAATTGTCGTCCTCAGTTCTGACCGTAACAAACTCCCGACGTCAGACTCTTCTCAATCCCCTCCGTCACTTTGCTCCCTTCAGAAAACCGTGCGCGCCATGTACGACTACATGGCGGCAGACAGCGACGTCATCGTGAATGTGCAGTCCATCGACGAGGGCTGGATGTACGGCACCGTGCAGCGCACCGGCAAGACCGGCATTCTGCCCGCCAACTGTGAGACAAAGCCCGCCCATCGTCGCTCCAGAGTGGGCGAGACCCATCCGCTATCAACTTGACGAGGGAGTAATTGTTGAGTGTAATTTTGATAAACTTCTCTTTTATTTGAGAACCTTTGAAACAATCTTTAATGCCAGAATATTTTCATTTCACTGTTTTGCAAACGGCTTATATTTCCACTTTTAGTGTACAAAAAACTCACAGCTTTCATTTTCTCTATACAACTTTAAAAACAAGACCAAATATGTACAAATATTTTCAGAACTTTTACAATTATATTTACACTTATTTACATAATTCCAAAACTTGTCTTCAGGAATAGCTGTCATGCTGCACACAACAAATGGTTTTGAGGTTTCTTCGATTTCTGTACATGTTGCGCAGCACTGGACCCTTAACTGACAAGAAGTGGCAAAAATGTCCTCTGACCATTTGGGTCATAACTTCAACAAGGCAGTTTTCTCTGGATAAACCGCCCTCTTGCCTCTGACTGGCATATGATACCTAATTTCTTTCCAAAACCTGGAGGAAGGAGAGAGGGACGGAGACACTTGTGAGTCCTTTCCACGTCTTCCCTCGTCTTTTCTCCTCGTCCTCCATTTTTGCCTCGTTTGGAGAGCCTTCCACCAGCACACGGCGCCCTGTTTCTTCCTCAGGTGGCGAACCGACTCGGGGAAGACGGCCAGCTGGGCCGGGGTGATCTCCTCCAGTTCCACCAGAATCACCTGAGAGGACAGAACTCCGTTAGAACCTCTTTGTTGAGGACACTGGGAGACTTGGGCATGAATAGGAGTTGCTTGTTGGCTGAATTGTGACTTTCTGTGGCTATATTACAAGATTACCTTTAAGGAGCCCTCCAGCAGCGCTCTGTTCAGGGATGCCACACATTCCAGATGCTGCCTTGTGTCCGAAAACTCTTTGTCGTCACCACCAAAACCCAGGCTGCCGTCGGCCTCACTGGTCCTACTTTCGATTTGATCGACCTCCTCGCCAATCTTGGTGATGTTGTTGTTGTTGCTGCCGGTGCCGCTCGTGTGCCTCTCTTTGATGAACGTGGAAGCGGTGTAGAGCAGGAGAACACGACGACTCGCCTGGAGGTTCTCGTCCACACAGTCCACGATGGCTGCAGGAAGACAGAAAGCACAGAGAGAGACGGAAAACCGTGAGGGGAAAGTGTAGAACAGGATGCTTCATGTCAACTAACCCAAACCACCCCAGGAGACAAGTGCAGGGGAGGAAATTAAAATGTTGAATTTTTTTTTTTTTTTTTTTTTTTTTTTTACAGGCCACGCAGACATTTCAGTCACTGATTTTTTTTTCTTTTGATTACAAACCCCACCTGTACAAGCAAATTATATAAAATATACATTTTATTCTTAACTCTATGAAAATATACAGACTGATTCAACATAAGGCATGGACACCTTAACGGAGGTGTAAAGCAATAAGTTCACTTGAAGTAATAACAGCAAACTCAATATCCATCAATAAAATCAACTGATGGGTTATCGCTGTCAATTAAAATGATACTTTTTTTTGTCAAATAATGACAGCCCACTGCTGCCCCATATAAAGTGTGTACACCAGTGCAAAATGGCCTTAAGAAGCTGACTTTCCCACACAGCAGACTCACCCTGCCCCGGCAGGCCGTCACGGCCCGCGATGAACAGCTTGTAGCCACAGGCCTGTTCCAACACTTCAGGCAGCGTCTGCAGGGCGAACCTCTCCACTGCTTCGCTGAACCCGGAGGCGCCAGGATGGGGGTACGCCACATAGGCATCGTACAGCTTGCCATCGAGATCTAGAAATAAATTTGAATTAATTGCATAAAAAGCTTGCTTTCAGAAAACAGACAAAATCGCACAAAGTCAAACAACGATGGCTCCAGAAAATGAAAAAAAACAACAAAAAAAAAACATGAACGCACAAATGAAATTTATAGGGACCAATGAACCTAAAATGAATGCTTCGAATCAAGGGAGGACATGAATGAGAAGAACATAAACACTCCATTCAGAAAAAACCCGCTGTACCTCCTCGGTACAGGGCAACAGTGCCACCTGCTGGTCCGCTGTGCAGCCCGCAACAAAAACACAATCCATTTATTCCTTTTATATTGTGGTAATTATAATCAGGCATTAAGTTTTTTTTTTTTTTTGTTAAAAAAAACTGGACAAAGTGAGAAAAAAGTTATTTCGTGTACTCAGTTTTGAGTGCATTTTAGTCAAAATCACACGAATGTTCCAAGTTAAACAGAATATATCAAACAAAGGCTATTTTTAAATTCTCGCTTCGAATCCTTTCCAATTTATTTCCAGTCATGGTGTTGTGATATCCACAGCACATTTTAGCGCCGCCTCTGATGTTAAGTGGTACCTTTGTTTGTATAAAGGACTGGAAAGGCTCTCCTGAAGCTCAGCACAATGTCTATCATGAAGACGTGGTAGACGGTGACGCTGATGACGAAGAGAACAGTCACGCCACCAACCACTAATCCGATGGGAAGGATGATGTTTGGATCTGTGGGAACAAGAAATGACAGAGAAAAATCAATTTACGTCGGGAATATTTAGTTTTTAGCTACATGGTTAAACAGACTTTGGTTATAAATTTGTTCTGTAAGTTGTCCAATTATTGAATCGAGAAGAAAAAGATTTCCCCAACGAAAATTTTCTCAAAAACAATTGTTTTTTTTTTCCCTGAAAAATGATCAAATCTGCTGCGAAATCTCAATATTGATGCTGCTGCTCACGTTCTGACTAAAACCAGGAATATGTAGCACATCAACCCAGTTCTACAGCCAGACACTGGCTCCCTGGAGCTCAGAGAGCAGACTTTAATAAATACTGTTAGTTTATAAATCACTGAACGGCTCAGCGCCACAATACATTCAAGATCTGCTGCTGTCCATCCAGACACCTCAGGTCTTCTTGGTTCTGTTCTGCATCCCCAGAACCAGAACCAAACATGGAGAAGCAGCATTCAGCTTCTATGCACCACAAATCTGGAACAAACTTCCAGAAAACTGCAAAACAGCCAAAACACTGAGCTCCTTTAAATCAAGACTGAAAACGGACCTGTTTATAGTTGCTTTTGTACCACAATGAATGAACCTTGAACAAACATTTTGATGTGTAATGGAAGCACCTGGAAAAATGCAATGTTTCAGTTGTTGCATTTTGTGTTTTTGTAATATTACTCACTTTGAACTGCCTTGTTGCTGAAATCTGATTGGACATGATATAGAAAAACCAAAGTTTGACGTTCATTGTAAAGAGTATGGAGGTGAACTCTTTTGTTTTCTACCTTTAGAAATGCTCAGAGTTGAAGGTGGTTCTGTCTCTTACTCTTATTTTCACTTTTATGGGAAGCTGCATGCTTTCATTGCTGCTGAGACACCATGATTTCCCCAGCAAGGGACAATTAATGTTATTCTATTGCAAGTCATCATTACAAACTCTTGTCATTTTCAGTTGATCACATGACTACTTCTGTTGGCAGTTTGCAAAATACACAAATTTTGGTACTGCCAAACAAAAACCCCCACCCCCACTTTATCCTCGCACAAAAACGTTTTATCAAAAAACATGTTTAAAAAAAAAAAAAAAAGTGTTTTCAATAAGCTAATTTATTTCTATAATTCCAATTTGTGCACAGCTCAGTCCATATAATGCACAGTGGACCAGATTTCCAAGACTAAACCTGGGGACATTTCACGCTCCGCGTTAAAGAAACAGCAAACTTTTCAAAATAAAATGAAGAAACTGGGACAGTTACAGTTGACATATTTATTAACATTTAAACATTAAAAATCAAATATAAAAGCAGGAATGTGTCTCTCCATACAGTAGCTACATCACTTGCAACTTTACTAGTAACTTGAAACTGACGAAAGTAGTAAAAAATTATTTACTGACAAACTGATTTAGATTGTGGCTCAATTAAAATAATGGTAGTTAAAACTTATTAGCTTTTTTGTGTCTGTGATCATAGAGCTGATGGACATTTTGTCTCATGTGTCCAAAGGTCTCTGTGGTAAATTCCAGCCTCACTTTTTTAATGATTTGCTTTCCTCCTTGGTCATCTCTCATGAAGTTTTTACAGGTGAACTGTAAAGTTGTGGACTTGGTTGTTCTGGACTCTTAGTAACCATTCATATCTTAAATTGGTCATTGATTTTCTTCCTGCGGCCACAGCCAGGGAGACTGGCTCCAGTCCTGGAGCAACTTATTCTGTCAAACCTTAATTTCAGTGAATCTTCATTTATCACTTTTGTCAGTTTCAGGTTGCTTCAGTGACACTGTGGGTTTCTCAGTCTTTAACAGAAGATACCGACAACTTTGTCCACAAGTGAGTGTTGTGCATGAATGGACACTTAAGTGTCCATAAATACACGAGGTGTGTGTGTGTAACGTTATGTAGTTGATATGTGAGGACATTGTGTGTGTTATATTTGGTGCGTGAACTCTGGTCAGGAAGTCTTCATCTCTGGATCTGAAAACCCTCCTCTGTCTGAAGAGCCATCAGCCACATGATCATGAGGAGACGTCTGAATAGGATAAGGGCAGAAAAGATGATGAAAAACTGAGAAACACCACAAGAATAGTAGAGAAACACTTAAAATGCAAGATAAATAATAACATGTTTATATTTCATCTTCCTCATTCATTCAGTTTATCAGGATATTTTCCTCCTGTCAGCTTCTTAGACAGACATACATCACAATCTCCTCCAAAATCATTAGCATGTATATGACATACTGAAAATGTACAATTTAATAAATACAATTAGATTAGTTTTCTTTTAGAATTTGTTCATGTTGAGATGAGGAGCTGGATTCTTCCTAGAAAAATCTTAGTGTAAATATAAAAAAAATTTTCATCAGCTGATGAAATCTCAAAAATGCCACATTTAGCAACAACAACAAAAAAAGAAGTTTGAACTAAACAAACAGAAGAGATGATCTCTCCATCCTCATCAGTTTCAGTTCAGGCTCTTCTTCATTCAGTTTTATTTTCACTGAGTGAGCCAGTTTTTTTGTGAGAATCTTCATATGTATAAAATCATATCTAACTTTGAAAATATCAGTTAATTTCAATACATCTTCCTTTACGGTGATTTATTTTGACCTTCCTGTTACCATTTCTCTCCCTCTGGCTAATTCTGTAGCTGCTTATGTGCTCTTGTTTTGTTGTGTTTGTTAATAAAAGCTTAGTTTTATTTTACCGTGAACCAAATCTTTATGACTCCACAGATTAGTTCAAACCAAACACGTTGTTTCACACGTACCGTTTCAGGTCAGCTCCCCTTCGAAGCTTCCATTTCTGGCAGTGCGCGGTGCTCTTCATTTTTATTGGCGGTTGGCTACGACGCTCTTCTTCTTCTCTGTAATGTTAACTGTAGCGCGATCAGCTACCGTAACGCTGTTGTTGCGTGCAACTCGCTCACTCGCGCTTTCTGCTCCCTGCCGAGTCGAGCCGGTGGAAAAGGGGCAATGGCGTTTCCGGCTACCGTAATAACGATCTATAGGAAACATTTTTTTCCTCATTCATAAAATCGGGGACTTTTCCAGGGACGGCTTCAGCAGGGGACAGGTCACCAATAATGGGGACGTCTGGTCACCCTAATGCAGTGGCTTTTACGGGATTTTCTGTCTGAAATGTGAATGTCGGTGAGAGGAATCGGTTGGTGTGTGTGGTGTGTTGCTCTTGCCGTGTGGCTGGACACACTGCACGGTCGAACCCGATCGAACCCGATACACTTATGGTGTTTTATCTGCTAGTTTGTGGTCTCTCAGGTTTTGCGAACAGGCGACGATTGACATGTCGCGTGAACTGGGCAATAAGGAAATGAGGAAGGGAAGGGTGTGTGGAGAGCACCGGAGTTGAGCTTTTTTCCATCCAGTGTCAAAGACAAAATGGCTGGAAGAAACGATAAAGCCGATAAATTAAAATTAGGTCGACAACTTTCATTTATCGTGCCATTAATTGATTTATTGTTTATCGCGACAGGCAAAACATCCACGACTAACTCCGAGAGCCAAGGTAGAAAAGCCTTTTCCCTAGAGTCCAAAAGACTTTCTTTACTCCAAAATGCAGCTGCAGTATGTCCAAAAGAACAACATAAGTGCCGTCATTTGCATATTGAGACTCTAGAGGCTGATAATCTCCCCTCTCAGCTCCTGGATCGCTGTTAAAACTTTGACTTTTACGTCAAATCCACATGAATTAAATGACAGAAACTAATTTTCTCACTGCACCTTTGATTCATTTTGTCCAGCTGTAGACTGTTAGATTCTGTCCAATCAGAGTCGGGTATTGTGTAGTCGGTGCT
Source organism: Poeciliopsis turneri (assembly GCA_922788865.1). Lineage (NCBI taxonomy): Eukaryota > Metazoa > Chordata > Actinopteri > Cyprinodontiformes > Poeciliidae > Poeciliopsis > Poeciliopsis turneri. The sequence continues at coordinate 5,936 of CAKLNU010000711.1, read as the reverse complement.
TTTGACAGTTTTTAGTTAATTAAATCCAAGTCTATGGAACACAAAATGTCACTAAAATCGCTCCATCTTTCTAAAATCTTTCAGAAAATCGTAAAAGTGCATCAAATCATATCGAATTGTATCGTTTACCAAATATTGTGATGTATCGTGATCAGAATATCGTTTATCGTACCGTGAAATTATTGTATCGCTACACCCCATAATGCCCACAGGCCTTACCTGTTGGTAACAAAGTAAAATATTCTTCTGGATAGCCTCGGGAACTGAACACCCTGCAGGTGTAGTTGATGTAGAAATCCTCCCTCTTCAGTTTGGTGAAGATAAGCAGCTGTTCGAGCCACACACCCTTCGGTTCATCTTGGGTCCACAAACTGTTCAAAAGATCAAGTCATTGAACCCTTCGGCCTTATAAGGTGGCATCGTTTTCCCACTAGCAGACGTTAACTGAAATGTACCAACCGCAGCTCTGACGTGTAGATGCGTTCAGACGGCAGAGAATCAAACACGACCTTATTTTCGACCAACCACGTGACGGTAGCGAACGGTGTCCCAGCACCGGGCACAAACACCAGACACCTCTTTGTGAATCTTGACCCTGAAAGCAAGAAGGAGGAAATTCTTCAGCCTGAGTGAGCTTAGTGAGCTAAATCACTGATTTATTTGAATTTTGTCTTTTTTTTAAAAATTTGATATCATTTGGCATGTCTTGTTGAAGTCTTTAAAGACGAAGAATAGACCAGTTAAGTTAACTGTACTAAACAAATCTGCATGTATTTATAAACTAGATATGTTCGAGCAAACTTTGTGCGTCTGATAAGAACGTTGCATGGACGTTTGAAACACAGAAGGCTGTATTGATTAAAAACTGGAAATATTTCAAACAGACAGGCATATTTATAAAAGCAAAACATGTCCAATGGGAGACCTCACCTATTGCCTCCTTGTTTATTTCTTTTTGCGGCTCATGAACTTGTGGAGTGAGGGAGTAGTTATCTGAAAAGAGAGAAAAACATAAGGTATGATTTTGGTTTTTTGCCATTTGATCATCTCTTTGGTTTTACCATTTATTTATTTTTTCCAATTTAATTGGAAAAAATAAATACATTTTCTATTTATTTTTAAATAAAAAAAAATATTTTTTTATTTAAAAATAAAATAAATTAAATGTTATTAAAAGAAGTGTTAGTGTTGTGGTAGTGGTAGTGTTGCTGCACACTCATGCACAGTAGGTGGCGGTATGCACATTAAAGTTGCTTCCGATCCGCCATAAAAGAGAAGAAGAAGAGAGAATGACATTGGAGGGAAACCTGAACAGAAACTCTCACAAAGTAAACCCAACACCTGAAATAAGAATCAAAACAAAAGCAAACAAGTCCAAAACCTGCTTTTGAAATATTTAACCAGACACTTCGAAAGTAGGTCATACGAGTCATTTTTGCCGTTATGTATAAATATAGTCTGATCTGAACTGACCATTGACCGTTGCTTCCGTGGTCTCCGACACAGTTACCGTCACCCCATCGAGGGTAAAGGTCAGAGTGCAGGTGTAAATGCCGCTGTCTTCAGTTTTCACCTCGTAGAAGGCCAGCTTGTTTCTGTCATAGTAGGTTTGGCTGCTTGAGTCCTGCGGTATGGGATCACAGCCCTGAGTTGGGTGAACAAAAAAAGAAAACATGTTTAACTTTACAGAAGATGCACTCTATCAGGACCAGTGGACTGACATGGCTTTAACATTATTGTGACTCTGTATTTATTGTGAAAGAACTTGATTTATTCACTTACTTCCCACGGAAGACTGAAGGGACTGTCTATGTTTGTTCTTTATACTGGTTGGACGACTTTGGAACTGTTTATGATGACGTGTGAAATAATCGCTGGCATGACAGATGTAAGGACCTGGACTGGCGCCTGAGTGATGTCTCCAGGAAACAGACTTGTTCTCTCTTGGTCTAGCATGACTAGCCTAACTGATATGATGAAGGTGCGTGGTTTGACAATGGTACTGACAGCATACTGGTTCAGTTATACTGTGTTTGCACTGAAGATGATTTGTTGCCATGCCGCATGATGAGGAGGCTTGGTGTGTGGCTTATTTGGTTTTGGCACAGGCTACTGGGGGCCTGTGCCATGGCACCTACCACCGTAGGTCTTTATGTACTGACATTTACCATAAATATATTTCTCTTATTTGTCGGCTGTATTGGTTTTATAGCCTTTGCCTTCAGGAGTTTCTTCATGTAATGGAAGAACGTATTGGTTTGTGGTTTATACCATCGTGATTTCTATATAATGTGCGTGAAGAAAAAACTGTGTGACCATGTGTTGTCTTCTTTTGCAGCATGAACTTTAGTGTTCTTCTTACGACTTACGTCTTACGTACTGCTTTGTACCTTTTGATGGACGATAATATAGCACTTTCACGCATTCATGGTAGTCGTGATGTTTGTGCGAATAAATATCTGTTTGGTGTTGTCGTTTTAAATCTCGACCTGATCTTATTTTAACAGTGATGTTTGTGGAGGACGTGACCTTTACATCCGCCTCGGCTGCCTTCTATCAGACAGCTTCCTGTAACCTTGGTTGTGCTGGCATGTGCTCTTTGTATTACATTGGGTGTTCAAGATGTAACTTTAACTGTCGTTTATTTTTATACGGGTGGCTGATAATAACTGTCCCTAAGAAAACTTCTTTTAGCGAACCGCATGTGACGTCTTTGGTGTCTGTTGAAGTTGTTTTTATTTATTGTCAGGTATAGTCAGGCTTTAAATCTCAACTTTAAACATCGTTTCTTGAGCAACTTTGGCTTTATGGATCGCTGTCAGCCTTTGTCTGGCTTAACTTGCAGTTGCGCTTGATTGCGTGCATATTTCAAAGCTGTGTTTGATGGGCTCCGGGCTTTGTCTGATAGTAATGCAGAGGATGGATTCCATGATTTGATAGCCAGAACCATACTATTTATAAATGTCGATGCACTTTAGATGAGTAATAATTGCCGATGGACCCTGCGAAAACAAGACTATTGGGCTGCAATATTAGGTAATCATGGTTTACCTCGTATTATTTGAGCGAATTATGACTTGGAATTTTTGACTGTGTGGCTCAAAAACGTCTAACTGATCCATCGTTTTGATCTTTAAGTCAGGTGGGTGTTTTCTTCCTGAGGGCGTAAAATAACGCGACAGAAGGGTGGGCTGTGAATAAGCAAGAGCCATGAGGCATAGCTGGTCAATGGCCGTTTGCTAGAAGACAGTGGCAGGGCACGAGCAGGGCAGGTAGATTTGTTTTGTCGTCACCTTCAGAGACGAAGAGCAAACCGGCGCTTTTAGCGAGCTCGGCGCAGGCGGTCGCGGATCTGATCGAAGACAATGACTTTCCGGCGATGAACTCAGTTCTTCCTTTCGAAAATCAACCGGCATTTATGACATGGATGGCTGTGATCTTATATGGCGGCAGTCTGGACGTATGTGCCTTACGTGGTCTGCGACTTTGGAGCTCGCTCGGTGTAAGATTTTCGCGGCACGTGACATAACATGCAGCCATTTATATTTTACTCATTTAACCGCTATGCAGCCATGACCGCAGATATCGGAGTCGCACTGGACACGCGGAAGAGCGCTGGTGTTATGCCAGGCCGGGGCAGGACGCTGTTATACGCTGTCTTGATGACTGAAGTGGACTGAAACAAAAAAATTGTTGTTCGTGGCGGTTGTTTTCGCCCAGGCAAAGGCTATTTGGAAGTCGGACTCCGAAGCTGGCAACGAAGCTGATTTGTTTTGCCGGAACGGTTTATTTGCCTTTTGGGTTTGTCTTGAAGAATGACGACTTTGTTTTGCCTTTATTATTTTACATGCGCCGGTCAGATGAGCTGTGAAGCGCACGTGATTATGTGTCGGAACTTTCGCTGGGCCAGCCAGGTACTGGAGAGAAGGCATTAAAAGAGTAGGTAATAGTTTAACCTTTATGTTTTCTTTAACTAAATTGTCTTTGCATTCTTTAGTAAGTTGTGCATTTATCTATATTGTTCTGGTCATTATTAGTTGTTTTTTGTGGTTTCTCTTCTACCCACCATGGTGTTGGAAATGGCTTACATCGGCATTGTTGTAGGCTTTGCAAAAGGTGAAAGTAGTCTAGTTGTGATGGAGCTCATAATAGACTTCTTTCAACATTTCTGAAATTTGCATTTGTGTTTTCTGAGCCTTATTGCAATTGGTTTGGTCTGCAGTGATGGGGTGGGGCTGGCACGAAGTGGACATGAAGACTGTTTTTGGAAATATGACCGGTCATCTGGTGAAATTGTCAGAGCAGGTGACTATAGATGTTCTTGTATCGATTGGTTTAACTATTATCGTTATCTCTTCGTGGTGTTTCAGTCTTTTTGAACTTATATTCATTCCCTAGATAGGAAACTGGTTGCGTTTCTTTGCTTTCATAACTTGACATTGTTACAGTTTTATGAATATGGACTTTTTGCTCTTTAAGCAGCTATATTTATGCCTTTGCGTGATCTGACTTGGTTGCCTTAGGTGCGGCTTTGGCCATCTCAGACAGTGGCTCGTCGTTAGTTTCTGGATTTGGGAGGAGGGCTGCTTTAGCGGCAGAAAATTGGTAGCAAATGCATTAGTAGATATATTGAAGTTCATGTGTTTCTGGCATGCAGATTTTACGGAGCGATTTTCTTCATCTTCTTCTGATATGTTGTTGCCGTAGACCATGACTTTAATACTTCGTTTTCTTGCCCTGTTTGCTAGCTTTAGCCTTGCATGTATCTTAAAACTTTACCTGTGAACATTTGTGCACCTTGTTGGTTTGGATACTGTACTATGTTTGTGTTTATATACCGGCCCTCACCCAGGTCTCCTGTCTGTGGATATTGTTGGTATACTTTGTATATCTGTTTCGGTATATGTAAATATAAGCTATATTATAGTAGAAGCTTCTTTTCTGTTTATAACATAAGTGTGTTTCCTGTACTACTACGTTAGATGATATCTTCATGTCCTGCTGCCTGACGCCGCGTACTATGGTGATGACGTTGTCGCGCCACTGGAATATAATATGGCCGTTTACTACCTTGCGTTGCTCTTTATGCTATTCTTTGTTAATGGCATTCAATGTTTGTCTTTCTTCTATGTAACACTCAGCGCGCCCCAGTGTAGATCTGTTATTACTCAGAACTATCTCCATAGTCTATATGATATGTTTGCCCTTGTGCGAGCTGGCGACTTACCCAGTAACCTATCATTCAGCGGCGCCCAAACGCAGTTTGTGTTTACATTACCATACGCTGGGCGTGCATGTTTTTATATACCCCAAATATTCTCCCGTTGCCAACTCTTTATGGACTTGTTTCATCCCGGACGATCTTGTTGTTCTGGGACGCGGGCCATACGTACTAGCGTGTGGTGCCGGTCTCGCGTTGGCGGTCTGCGTGTTCTCGCGCCTGGCGCTGCCAGCGCACCTGTAGCGCCAGTTTTTGTTACCAGTACGGCATGATAGTTGACTGGACGCCTTTAAGCTATTTGTGTACTGGGCTGGCAACAAACATGGGCGCTGATTGATTTGTTGCCTACAACATATTTGATATTTGGACTTGTTTCGTGTGGTTTTTCCCACTATGTACCTGGATATAATGTATATGTTATGGAAAAAGTTACATTTATTATCGATGAATATTTTGTTTTATATTTACCCATGATATTCATTTTGTCTTGACATGATATTAACATTTTAATTGTCGCGGCGTATGCGCGAACTTTCGTTTTCTTTGTTATTAGTATATTCAAGTACCGATTCTTATTCAGCTGGGAAACTTACGCACGTATGTTTGTGTCGCGACTTCGGCCTATGTGTGTACTGTCTCCGGACTGAAGATTCGACGATGACTGTTTCTTGTGCATTCATGATCTCGAAGACTGTGTTGAAATTGTCTTTGGTAA
>CAKLNU010000710.1:0-89445 GCA_922788865.1 Poeciliopsis turneri | reverse complement strand
CAAGTACTTCGTTCCGGTGCAACATTTGCTCTGCTTAAATCTCAGCACACGTCCCATCCAGAGCCACTGCTTGGATGAAAACCGACTGTCACTGGACTCAACGAACAGTAACACTGTCAGAACAGGCGGTTTGGGTCAAAACTGCACGTAGTGACAAACATCGGTCCTGTTCTCTTAAAAGTATTTCTTCTGATACTCCAGAACTGGTTCTTAGAAACCCGGAGGCTTTTAATGGACCGAACAAACTCAAACCAGTTTGAAGCCAGGTTTCAAACTGGTCCATCAGTATTATCAGCTTCAAACTGAAAGTTCTTGATCTGGTTTTTAAGCATCATGTTATCTTGGATTTCTCACGCTATCAGAGTAAGTCTTAGCTTAAATGACCAGACCTTCTATACATCAATTAAATCAATAAACCAGTTGACTTTATTTTAATATAACTGTAGTTCCTACGTTCACCCAGCAGGTCTTGATGCTCAATTTTATTTTTCTGCCTGGTTGTTCATGTTGCTAATGAAATGCGATTCGTTCCTCTGTGTGAATGATTTGCGCCTCCAAAGCGACCCGCATGCGCAGAAGAAGAACGTAGCCGTCACCCGGCAGCCTAAGAAGGGAGGCCCAGACTTCCCTCTCCCAGCCACTTGTTCCAGCTCTTCCAGGGAACCCGGAAGAGGCCGGGTTCCCTGGAACCGAGAGACATCGTCCCTCCAAGGAGCAGTGGCTCTACTCCTACCTTCTCTCTCTATGGGAGAACCCAGCCACCCTACGGAGAAAACCCATTTTGGCTGCTGTTATTTACACTCTGGTTCCGAACTGAGCACAGCTGGAACCGGGTACGGGTTGCAGAGAAATGTTCCAGAGTGGACGTTAAGCCCTGCAGCGATGTGGGTTACAGGGCTGACCCAGATCTGACTGATGAAGATGAGGATGAGCGGGTCGGGTGAGCCGGGTCTCAGAGTCCAGGATATTTTTGCTCAGGTTAGCCTGCTGCTCACTGATTGGCTGCTGAGACAAATCTGTTGCCTCCAAAGTCTCACCTTTCCAGTCCAAACCTGCAGGTTCTGATGGTTCCGTTAAAGTTCAAACATGGAGGAAAAACAGGTTGTTTCTGAGCAGCGATGCTGTTAAAGGCGGACGAATGAGAAAACAATGATTTCACCAAATGGAGGCTTGGACTACAATGAGTTCATTCATTCATTCATTCGTTCATTCATTCATTCATTTAGACACCAAACCTTTTGTTCCCTGGTTTTCTGTTTACTGCTGGTTTGCTTTATTAGATTTATAGTTTCAGGATTCTGGATGTGTATTTGCTCATCGTAGCGCTTGGTGATTGGTCAGAAATGATTTATATTCATTCAAATTAACGGCTGAATGACTAATTAATAACACTATGAAGAGCTGCCACTCGCATCTGTTGATATTCTCTGATAGATTCGCTTGCGGTTCTGTACGTATTCAGAGAAACTTTGACCCACGGGTCGGGCGGCTCCGTGTCCCGGTCGGACGGACAGACAGGCGGTCCAGTTATGCAGCTCTTATGAAACAGCAGATGTAGGTGAGGCTGATCCCAGAGCGTCTGACTGTAAGATTAAGACCGACTGTTTGTTTCTCACCTGCTGCAGGAACTGCAGCCTCAGCAGCTGCAGCTCAAAGCAGGTCCAGAGAACCTGGAGCTCCTGGTTTCACTGGTTTCACTGGTTTCACTGGGAGCCGGCAGTTCTTAAAGGTCTGAGATTGAACCTGCCGCCACAATTTACCAGTTTTTACTTTCAAGGTCAACATTGATGAACTACTGGACAAAAAAATGGCAGAAATTTAGAGTTTAGACCCTAAAAGTCCAAATGTGGTTTTTCTAACAAACATTAACACAATCTAACAAACTCCTAAAATCACCTGAAGTCAAAGGTCAAGCTGGAGTCCAAAATCAGACGTAGTTCTGATCAAGTCCAGATATTAAACTCTGACAATTTAGCTACGGTTTTGTTTTCCTGGACACTGTAATGGCGACAACACGTGACCTCATCGATGGCTATAGCAACAATCCTGAGTTAGCAGCAATGCTAAAATTAGCCGCCTCATCAACCAAACTGAACATAAATTAATAAAATTAAAAACATCAACAAAACTGAACCAAAAGAACTGAGAGCAGCAGAAACACACTGAGCTAAAATCCAGCAGAATCAAATAAACTTGCATGAAAATGCAACAATTTACACTGAAATGCAAAACGAAGAAAAATTTAGAGATTTTGTGCAAAGTGTTGATTTGAGCTGCAGCTGATCATATTGATCATATTGATCATATTGATTATGTTGATCAGGTATCGTCAGTTTTTCGGTTATAACTGCCTATAAATTCCTCCTTAAATATAAATGATACACATCTTACTGTAAAATGTAACCTTGTTTTCTGAATAATTATTGTGTATTAATATTAAAACCGTTTGTGTCCAAGGGAGTGTTTACTAAAATGATGTAAATCTTTTTTATTGTTTATTGTCTGAATTTTCCTCATTTTTCCTTCAGTGATTAATTTCTGGATGTTATGCAGAGGATGAACTCTGACCTCTGCGGCCTACATCTGTCACTGTCCCAATCAGAGGAGATGAACAAGAAGTGTGCTGGGATCTGATTGGCTGAGGCTGCAGGCCCCGCCCCCTGCCGCCTCCGGATAAAAGAGTTCGGCCCTGGGCGGCTCCACATGGGGCCGCAGACCCGGACAGGTCAGGATGGAGCTCAAGGACTTTGGACGCTTCCTCGGTTCACCATGGTGAGTTCAATGAACCTCTGGAAACCGGAGATCTGCAGCTTTAAAGACTTAAACAACCCACAGACAAGAAAACTGAATATTTACTGAACTCTAAGAGAGCAGAGCCGCAGAAACACAGTAAAACAGTTGAACGTTACCATGACAACGACTTTGAGGCCTGCAGGCAGCCATTAAATATAAAAATGGATGTAAATATTTCAGAGCGATAATATTTAGAACTTCTTGATATTAAGACGTCTGGAGAAACAATCATATGATTGTAAAACAATAAAAATATTTGCAACTTATTGCAAAAATGCAGAAACAACAAAACTCATTTATTTATGCGGCTCAAACGTTTGTAAATATAAACATTAATGGTTGTAAATATTAATAAAATGCAAAGAGACGTTTCTAAGTTTTACTTCTACATTTGTTGTCGGATCTTTTTCTTTTCGTTTGCTGGTTCTGAACCGGCAAACGAACCCGATGTTAAATAAAACAGAAATAAATAAGAAAACTGTCAGAAATGCAATAAACTCATTAATTTAGATAAAGTTACGTTTAAAAATAACTGTATGCATAAATGTATTTTAAGAATCGTTCCTTGGTGTGGCCCTGCTGGGGCCCTGTTGGGGCCCTGTTGGGGCCCTGCTGGGGCCCTGCTGGGGCCCTCACCCTGCTGGGGCCCCTCACCCTGCTGGGGCCCCTGCCCTCCTGCAGCATCTGAACGTTTATTGAATCATTTTTCTCTTTTCTTTACATCAAATACATATAAAGTTTTTTATTTTCTCCGTCCTCTCAGCCCCCTGCGCTCCTCCTCTTCCTCCCAGTCGCCCCCCCTCTGCCCCTCTCCGCCGCTCTTCCTCTTCTCCAGCCCAGCCTCCTCTTCCTCCTCTTCCTCCTCTTCCTCCTCGGGGGACCAGACTCCTGACTCTCCAGCAGGGTGCAGTTCCAGTGGCAGCCCTGCAGGCGGCGCCGTGGAGTTTCAGTCGGACTCTTTCTCAGTGAAGGTGGGAACTGTTTCCTGTTGCTCCATCAGGACTAAAACATTTTCCGTAATCCAGATTAGATTCAGGGATTATTTGTTTTCACATTTCCAAATGTATTATAATAGGATCTGAACTGAGACTGGAGCGTCTTCCTGTTGTCCTCCAGCAGGTGGACTGCCGGGCCCCGGTGGGCCCCTTGGGGCCCAAACGGCTCTGTCTGGTGTGCGGAGACTTTGCTTCTGGTTTTCATTACGGGGTGGCGTCCTGCGAGGCCTGCAAGGCCTTCTTCAAGAGGACCATCCAAGGTGACCTTCATCATCCTCATCAGCAGCAGAGAAAATATGCCAGGAAATTATTAACCAATAATTATTTTCAATGATTCATTTTTAAGATCATTTTGAGTGTTGATCAGTTTATTTAAGTGACCAGCTTATAACAATGATAAAGATGGTATTTTATAAAGTAAATAAACCTGCTTGATGGTTCCACACTGAACCAATACCTGCAGATCCGTCTAATCTGGACCCACATGGTTCGATCCAAACACCAGGGGCGTCCTTAAGGGGTGACCGGGGGGCCTGGACACCCCTGGAAAAAACCCCAGTCACCTTCCTCAATAAAGAACTGCAGTCGAGCCAATAAACACAAACTGGAACATCAGCTGCGATTTCCACTGGCCCCATCGGATCCCGGCTAGCAGAACCACAGCAGCATCTTTTCATTATTGAATGACGGCCTGACGCGTTTCTGTTTCTGGTTACCAAGGCAACATCGAGTACAGCTGCCCGGTGACGAACGAGTGTGAGATCACAAAGCGGAGGAGGAAAGCCTGCCAGGCCTGCCGCTTCCAGAAGTGTCTGCAGGCCGGGATGATGCGGGAAGGTAAGAAACCACTCGGCCTGCAGGATACTATCACAAGGGCTTTGGTACCATCTAGTGGTCGGAGTGTGAACTACACCCGGTTCATAGATAAATATGTTGAAGGTGGGAACTGTTTGAGCAGATCCCACTTAATCTGACTGATAAGCTGGAAGTGTTGTGAAATAAAATTCATTTTCTAAATGTTTGTTCAGCCGATTTCCAGCAGTCAGCTGCATCCGAACAGAAACCAGTTTGATTCAAAGGCCTTTTGCCCAAAGCAGCATCATTAAAGCAAACATATTGAAATGAAAAGTTTTCCTTTAGTTTTCCTTTAGTTTTCCTGGCATTGCTAATTAGCACCATGCTAATTAGCATCAAATGTATATCCTCTGATTAATTTAACGTCTAAATGACAGAAAAAAAAATTGTTACACGATTGAATCTAAATTCAGACTTTAAGGTCAAAGGTTACATCCTGTTAAAATAGCAGCTTTTATGAAACTTTAATGGGAAATTTGATCTGGAAGGAAAACTCAGATGTTAATAAGGAGACAAAATGCCTCATGTGATCTAGCTCCAGTTCAGTGAGTGGCTCCATCAGAACCAATGTCGTTGGTTCTGATGTTCTAAACGCTGTTTGTGGGTTCAGGGGTGCGTTTGGACCGGGTCAGAGGAGGCCGGCAGAAGTACCGGAGGCGGGTGGAGACATGCGGGGTTTCCTGCGGTAAAGCTCCGTTCAGCCTGCCGCTCGGCTCCAGTGAGTTCCCCGACGTTCCCTCTGAAGGCTCCCAGTCCGCCCAGAGTTCCCAGTCTGACCGTCCCATCCGTCTGTTTCAGGGAACAAGCTGATCTCCCATTTGCTGCTGACAGAGCCCGCCCCGCTGGCAGCCAATCAGGAAGACTCGACCGACGACGGCAGCCTGCGGACCCTCCTGACCCTCTGTGACCTTCTGAACCGGGAGCTGCTGGTTCTGATTGGCTGGGCCAAGCAGATCCCAGGTAAACAGGGTCCTGAAACAGTTTCACATTCCTGAAGCAACCAAGATGGATCCCAGTAGAAGAGATTTAGTTCTGGAAGACCAGCGTCTCAAACCGATCCTTCTGACGCCGCTGCTCCCCGCCAGGTTTCTCTGAGCTGTCATTGGTGGACCAGATGTCGCTGCTGCAGAGCGGCTGGATGGAGGCGCTGCTGGTGGGCGTGGCCTGGCGCTCGCAGGGCAGGCTGGGGGAGGAGCTTGTGTTTGCGGGGAACCTGCGTCTGGATGAGGCTCAGTGCCGGGCCGTCGGGCTGGCTGGTGTCTACCAGGAAGTGCGCCACCTGGTGGCCAGGTACCAGGGGATGAAGATGAGCCCAGAGGAGGCGGTGACCCTGAAGGCCTTGGCGCTCGCCAACTCAGGTACGAGCGTTTAGCGTTTAGATGCTGCTATTACAGCTGATCTAAGTCTGGATTCCTAACGACCTGAAAAACTTTTATTGATGTAACACGTCACCATGGTGACCTGCCTGATCCAACCCGAAAACACTGAACAGCTACAGTGCAGGAAAAGGGACAAAATTCAAGCTGTTGAGCAGAAACCAGCCTCTCTGCTGCCACCTGCAGGCTGAAAAAACACCTGCAGATTATTAGAGCGGATCGGACCCACATCAGAACCACAACCTGCTAGTGGTTCTGGTTCTGTTCGGGATAAACAGAACCAATCCTGCCTGGAAGCAGGAAGCTTTTTTTTCACACTAAAACACAGAACAAAATGTTTTAACTGGATCCCAGTGAAACCAGCAGAACCATCAATCAAAGCAACCTTGGCTTTAACAGCATTCATTCATTTCTGTTTCTCACCTCCCGCTGAGTCACCATAGCAACCAGTGACTCAGCATTTCCCGGATCTGCAGATTCTGTGAGATCCAACATGGCCGCTCCAAACCCAGAGGAACATTTGGTTTAGAGTGAATGTTGCTTTTAGCACATCAGATTAAAACTGAAGCGTTCAGTTCGCATGACGTCCATCAGTCTGGCTCAATGTCATAAACACATTTGACTTGATAAAGAATTGGCCACATTTCAGTGTTTCCACTATAAACGGGGATATTTTCATAGAGAAGCTGCTTTATGATCAGATTGAGTGACACTCCCTGACCAGTAGGAGGCGGTGGTGTCACCACAGCGAGGCTCTAATCAATAACTGATGATCATGATCAGCTGTTTGTTGGGTTTGTGCAGTAACTGACCTCTGGTTCTGCGGCCCTCAGATGCCGAACCGCCGGACTCTCCGGACTCGCTGCAGCGGCTCCAGGACGGCCTGCAGGAGGCGCTGCAGGACTATGCGTGTTCCCGCGGGGCGCCGCAGCGGGCGGGCCGGCTGCTGATGAGCCTCCCGCTGCTGCGGCAGAGCGCCGCCCGCGCCGTGGAGGACTTCCGGCGGCTGCACCGCCAGCGCCGCGTCCCCATCCCCAACCTGTTGCTGGAGATGCTGGACGCCAAGAGCTGAGCGGCTTCTGCTCACAAACCGACCTGGTTCATGTTTCCTGTGGAAAGTTTTATCTGAGCTGCTTCCATTTTTCTCAGGCGAAATAAATCAAAAACTTTTACAACAAAATCTGTTGTGTGTTTAATACGAACCGTTTCAGAACCAAAAAGGTCCAAACGTCACAGAAGTGATGCGTTCAAAGGCTTAGGGAAACGGGATCGTGACTTTAACGTGAATTTAGGTCTTAATATGAAAAGAGAAAAAATTAGTTTCTTACTAGATTTTAAACAACAAACGTTTATTTTAATTTAGAGATCACTGAACTGGTTGATCCAAACGGTTGGTTCGGATCAATGGTTCTGGTTCCAGACGGTTTTCTTCCTCTGGCCACCAGAGGAAGAGCTGCATCACACAAAAGAAGAGCTGTTTACACACACAAAATTCAGATTTTTTTGCGTGTAAAGATTGAAATTGGGCAGTTCAGGGTGTTGTTTGTGAGCATAAAGTTCATTAGATGAACAGAGGCTGGATCATTTTGGTCCCTCACTGTCTGAGCTAAATTAATAAACACTTCCACAAATGCTGGTCTGTTAGGTCTCCCTGCTCCGTCAGCCATGTTGTCTCTTTCTTTCCTTCTGTTTTTAAACAGTTTATGACTTTAGACTGAACTATGAAAAAAAACATAAAAACACTTGGGCAGCGATCCACTGCGCCAAACCAGAGACTCCGTTGGTTATTTAATCAGCTGCTGAACTGAAAGTATTTGGATAAAAGTGCCAGAGAGGGAAGTGGCAGAAATACAGAAAAGTAGATTTATGTTGTACTGAAGTACTTTTTACATACAAAGTCTTTCTTCACATAAACCTTCTGCTGAACTGCAGAGACACAACATCCAAACAAACATCAGCTTCAGCATTATACAAACCTTTTGAATAAATACTTCAGAGCTTAAACAGAGTGTTTTTCTCTTTTGTTGGTAACTGATGGTGGCAGAGAATCCGACAGGACGCCCTGCTGCCCCCTGCAGGTTTTAAATCAAACTTCAGGTAGAAATGATAAAAATAAATCTTCTGTAGAAACCGGAGCAGAAAACTGTCAGATATAAAAGTTAGAAACGTCACAAACACCATCAGCCAAGTCCAGTCCGGTCCAGTCCAGTCCATCTTTTCCCTCAGGTTCTGAATGAAATTAATTAATGCAGTGACGCAAAACCTTCATCCTGATCTCTGGACCGGGTTTGGTTCTGGAGAATTCCAGCTGCAGCGTTCATTCCTCTGTCGTGCCACCTGTTGGAGAAACGTAGTTCATCTAGAGGTTTAAAGGAATCTGAACGTCTCAATTTGGTCGGCCAATCAGAAGCCGGTCTGGTCGGCCAATCAAAAGCCGGTCTGGTCGGCCAATCAGAAGCTGGTCTCGTTCATGTGTGGTTTGGGGCTTGACGGCGCCGTCACTCCGGTTCCCTCTGGACTCGCCGGACTCTCTGGTGTCGCTGCCGCCTCAGCGGGCGACGCTGCAGCACCACGGCGAGGAGATGCGGGGGTCAAGGGGCGGCTTGGACTGGGCATGGAGGAGGCGGGGCTTGTGGGCAAGGTGGGCGTGGCCTTGCGGTGCGAGGAGGAGGACAGAGGGGAGGCGGACATGGAGGACGGCGTCCCTGGAGTGTAGCGGGTTCCAGGGGACACAGTGAAGCTGGTGGGGGTCCGCAGGCTGAACCTGGCCTCCAGCTCGCTGCAGACCGCCACGCTGCGCCTCATGCCCTCCGACCACGGCGGCGCGCCGAAGGCGGAGCTGGCCGCCGCCTCGGGGCCCTTGGCCAGTTCCTGGCAGCGCTCCACGAAGCTGCCGCGCCGGACTCCCTCCCGGTCCCGCTCCGGATGGTACCGGGGCGCCTGGGGGCTCGGGCTCTGGAGGTGGGCGGGGCTCTGGAGGTGGGCGGGGCCATAAAGGCCCTGGAAGCTGGCAGACGGGGCGGTGTCTCTGGGAGGTCTGCTGAGGGGAGCCGGGGGCGGAGTCTGCCGAGGGAGGCTGCCGCTCAGCGAGGCGGACGACCCCGACGCTCCAGGCGAACCGCGGAAACGGTCGGCTCGGAAACTGTCGCTGAGCTGAGAGTGGAGGCTGCAGAGACAGGAAGTGGCATCAGTAAGCTTCCTGACTGACTTAAAACAGTGTGTGAAACCCCGAAACGAAGGAAGGAACCAAGGAAGGATGTGACAAGCATCTGTGTGTGTGTGTGTACTTGTTTCTAGCACATATTGAGGACCTTTTTCACAGCTGTCGCCAGTGAATTAAGGACATTTATGGAAGTGAGGATGTTTTCGAGGTCCTCACTTTTTTCTTAGCTCTACTGGTCAGATTCAGATATTTGGTATGAGTTCAGTTCTGGTTAAGATTCAGGTACGAAATAAACTAGTAATGGTTAAGGAAATGTCTGGTTTAGGCATAAATGCACTGAAATGTGTCCTAGTCAAGAAAAATGCTCAATCTGAACAGACATGCGCCCCCTATCTTCCTGCTGGAGTGTGAAAAGCTACATGCCGATGATGACCAATATCATCAACATAACATAATATGCCAGCTATATTAAAGAAAAAGGGATGCAGCGCTTTGCTACTAATTGTCCACACTACAACTAAATAAAGTCAGGAAAAAGTTTTAATTAAGAAAAAAACAGCGAGGGAGAAGGAGTAGTTCAGTTATGCTAGCTTGACTTTGGCAACCATAACATGCAAACGTGAAGTGGAATTTCAGTTCAGTGAAAAAATAAAACCCAAATGGCAGACTGTGTTAGCTTAGCTAATAGCTGCAGTAGCTAATCTACCACAGTGATCACATTATTAATAACAAAATAAACATCAGGCCTGAAAACATAAAACTGCAACGGACTGAACGTTCCGTTTGGGTGGGAAATATTTCAAGTGTCTTTTGGTGTTGAATCCTGATACATAAGTGGAGCTGTTGCTATGGCAACGGGTTTGCATGTACCACAGCCAACAACAAGAGCAAGAAAAAGGAAGAGTTTTGAGTTGTTCTTCAACGGTTTTTCTACAATTTTTCCCTTTGGTGTGGAACATAGCACTAAATTAATTAAGCGTACATCTCCAGGTTTCATTTAGTTAATGGTTCCACTGCTGCAACACTCAACACGTATGTAGAGGTAGGTGTGTGTCTTTCTCTCTGTACCTGCAGGTGGAGGCTCTGGGCGTGCTGTCCGGCGTCCGGGTCAGAGCCAGGTCACACTGATCCAGGAGCTCCAGCAGCTCCTCCTCCGTCGGCCCACCCAGAGCTGCCGGAACAAAAACACCTCGTCATCCCCATGACCAATCACAGCGCTCACTCTGATTGGTCACTTGCTCAGGGCGCCACTGACCTCTGATATCGACCTTCCCGGCGATCTCCATGGCCGTGGTCAGGTCCCACATCTGGATGCTGCCGTTGCCGTGGCCACTGAACAAGTAGCGGCGCGGGCGCGAGCCGATGCGACTCGAGCCCTCGCACTCATGGACCATGAAGGCCGTGATGGACGTCCCGTCCACTGAACGCACCTCACACACCCTGGAAAGACAGCTGCTGTCACCAAACCCAGAGACCGCTCGCTCTGAAGTGAGCGACTCTGAAGTGAGCGACTCTGAAGTGAGCGATCTCGGTCTGAAGGTGGTGGAAGTGGGTGGGTTTCATTAACTGAAGCAGAAAAATTGCTTCATCTGATCTTCACACTTTAAAAAATCTTTTTTATCCAAATGAATTTGTATTTTCAGGATGTTTTGCTTGAATTGTTCTGAATAACTAATATTCTATGTCTGGCAGCATCTTCACATGCTTCACTATTTTTTTTTCAGAAGTTTGTGTTTAATAAAAACGTGTTTCTTCCTTAATTCTTTGACGATCTGAACTACATTGATCAGTGGGACATCAGCTTCAGTCACTCTTTAAACTTTTAACATCAGATAAAACTTTGAGGTGGAATTTCCTTAATGTTAGATATTTTTTTCTTCATTTACACTTCAATCCAGATTCGATCCGGATCTAACAGCTGATATCAGATGAACGCGTCGCCACTAGGCCGCCTATGATTGGTCCGTCGTTAGGAAACGTTCCTCACCTCTTCCCGTTTGACGACAGCCGGACGTACAGCTTATCCGTGTCCGGAACAACTCTCTGGATGAACACCTGCTGATCGTCCCGCTCCCCGTACGGACCTGGAACCACACAGACCTAGCTCAGGCCAAACAGAACCCAACAGTACTCAGCACAACCCTACAAAATCAAACAGAACCCATCAGAACCCGCTGACCGATCTCGGTTCCGGCGCTGCAGCCTCCGTGTCCGTCCACATCATCCAGACTCAGGATCTTGAAGGAGGTGAGCGGAGTGGACCCGGGCTGGGTGGAGATCATCCCTCGGAACCGGGTCACAGTCCAGGTCCGAACGTGGTTGTTGTCTGCACAGACTGGAAAACACAGGGGGGAACCGTCAGAACCTGGTCCGGCGCCTGGACCCTTCAGAACCGGGCTTGGTACCTGAGATGAGGTGTTTCTCAGACAGCATAATCTTGGTGACGGGACTGCGGTGGACAGAGAAGGTCTGGAAGAGCTGCGGACCGGAACCGACCGTCTCCGGATGCTGGACGATGACCCGGACTGTACCAGAACTGGTTCCGTACGCGATCTCGATCCAGTTCCCACTGTCACCTGAAAACACCACGGTTCTGATTCTACTGCAGATTCGTTACAAAATAGTGACAAGCATTGAGTTGATGTGATGCTGACGTTGACCTGCAGGTGGCAGAGTTTCCTCCACCTGACCCGCTGCTGCCCCCCTGTGGCCACCGATAAAACTGGAGCCATTTCAAATCCTTAACAATTACAATCTGTCTGCTTATTTAATAAAATTTTTGTTCTCTTGGATGAAATTTAATATTTAAAAAATATTATACAATTAATTACAAATACTTAAACATTTTTAATTAAACTTTCTCTCCTTTAATAAGTGATTCCAGTTTTTAAATCCGCTGTTGAATTCTGGCTTTTATCAGAGATGGATAAATAGTCAATTTTTTTATTTTTTAAGTTTATTTCAAAAACAATAATATTTTGATTCATATTAGAGTTTAAAAAATAAATGAATTTATTTTCTTTAAATATTTTCAATTGATCCACTTAACCATTTATGACAACTTTGTTTTATATTACGTTACCTTTTTCTTTACAGCTTTTTATTTTGATTATAATTCAATGTTTTTATTTTATTTTATCAATTTGAAATGTTTTCCTTTTTATTTAATTCATTAAATTATTATTCACATTTCTTTTACATCACAAACCTTAAATTTTACCGCAGGGAGAAACTAACTGTATATTTTTTATGTTATTTTTATGCGTTTTTTATTTGATGTTTAACAGCTTAAAGGTTCACATATACAAACATTTCCTTTTTATTAGATTTTTTTAAATCCAAAGTCCTGATTTGATGCTTTTATTCTTTATTTAGCTGTGGATGTTGTAATGTTCCATTCGGTGGCTGTGCGTCCTGCCCAGTCCTCCCAGTATGAGTGGTTTGGTCCTTACTGGTTTTGGGGGTCAGGTAGACGCTGAGGGCGGTGATGGCGTCCTCGGTCGGGTCCCTGTAGAGCTCCGTCACCAATAGGTCGTTGTCCTTCATCCTCAGAGGGAACTTCTGGACGTCTGACGGAGACAAAAACATCAGCTACCTGTTGTCATGGTGATGGACTTGAACCATGTTGCCATGGCGATGGACTTGGACCCGCCAGTCTTACCGATGTAGTAGATGGATCCGTTGTTGCAGCCCAGGATGAGGAAGGATCCGGCCGTGTCGTAGCTGCTAATGGGAACAACATCCTGGTTCTGCAGAGAGACGGGCGGGGGCAGGGCTTATCGCCTAGCAACCCACATCGGACCTGAAACTGTCCAGAACCTGACTTCACCCACCTGCCAGTGCTTGGTGACGGCGTTCCAGACGCCAACCTTCCCAGTGTGGCTGGTGGCAATCAGCTGGTTACCAACGAAGAAGAGCGCCTCGGCCGGAACATTGAGGCTGAAGACGCCTGCAGGGGGCAGCACACGCATTTACAGGCCGGTTCTGCTCAGATCTGTCCCGGTTCTGCTCAGGCCTGATTATTATAAACAAGCCTGATCCCAGTTACACAGCAAGAAAGAAGCCATTTCAATTATTCTCATCGTCCAATCAGAACAGACTTGCTCCGAGTTGAAAGAGAGGCAGGAAGAAGAAAAAAACATGGAGTCTCTGAAACCAGGAAGAAACCTCAAAACTTCTCACATAAATGGAAACAAATCGGTAATAAAAACCACAAGAAGGCTTTTGTTTGTTTGATTCTGATCAAATTAGACTTTACAGTCAATATTTTAAGAAATAATGTTGAGGCGATGTAAAAGAACTGAAAAATTATTTCTAAAAATTCTCATTAAAAAGAGAAAAACATGCAATCTAAAAAATAAACACATTTTTAAAATGCTATGAAAACAATACCTAAAATAAAAAACATTTATAAAACATGTTTAGACATTATTTTTAATTCTAAGCATTCATAGAAATGTAAACTGAAAACAAAAAATAAATATAAATGTTTTTTACTTCCAGCAGCTTCAAGCAGCAAATCTGACAATTGACCATCAATCGTACCGATTTCGTTTCCGTTGCCGTCGGGACAGATGGACCAGAGGATGATCTCCGTCACCGAGGCAACGGCCACCATCTTGTCGTTGTCTCCCAGCGACCCGCCCATCACCTTGGCGTTGAGGGCGACTCTGTCGATCATGCAGTCGAGGCGCGGCGAGGTGAAGACCTGCTGCCAGCCGGTGGATTCCTTCATCCTGACGGCAGGAAGAACAACCTTCACTTCCTGGCTCCGCCCACCAACCGGCCAATCAGAGCGCCGTGGCAGTCGCTTACCTGTAGCAGACGACAAACTGAGCGTACGCCACAGCGATCCAGTTGTGATGTCCGCAGATGATCCGGACCATGCCGGGATCCGACGATCCTCCTGCAGAACCGCAGAGTTAGCAACATCACTTCCTGTAGAGCCGTGGCGGCGGCCCGACCCGCTACCTGCAAACGTCCTGTCCTCGGCGCCGGTCCGGCCCAGAAGCCCGGCGTTCCCCAGGTTGGGCGGCATCGTGTTGCTGCGTCGGACCGGCGCCCGCTCCGCCGGCCCGACCCGGCCCGCCATGAACTGAGACCCGGCCACGCTGTGGCGGTTCCGACGCTTCGCTGGGTACACTGGGGAGACACGGACACGGATCAGAGCGGGTCTGGACCAGAACCGGCCTGCTGGTGGTCCAGCTGTACCTGCGGGAGGCAGGTATCCGTTGAACAGAACGTTTCCGCAGGAGGACCGGTCCAACTCGTCACACAGCTGCAGCTTTCGCACTGAAACGAATTAAAAAACGAGTTAAAGATCATCCAGAGCAGCGCCTCCTGCTGGCAGCGGGTCGCTTTTTCCTCTGATTCTGGAATCATCTGGAAGGATTTTTGCTGGTTTTTTTAGCGGTGATGCATCACCATGGCAACCAGGTTTACAGCTGATTAACAGCTCAAATATTACCTGAACTTTGACCCCAGATCAGTTGGAAGGAGGTTTCCTAGATGCAGAGAGAGAATTTCAATCTGTTTCTTCCATCATGACGGGCAAAACGGCTGAACTTCAACCTGTTTCATATTCATCACGCCGTTCAGTGGAGCAGGATCTGATCCCCGACTCCAACATCTCTCTGCTCATCCTTCCAACCAGACAGATTTAAAGAGGAGCAGCAAAAGCAAAGGAGGCGGATTAGCAACACTACCTAACAAGTGATGGTGCCATTTAACTTCCCTTTAAATGAAGTAAGTTTGGACTGAACTGAGCTGTTCTCTTGTTTCCAAGCAGAACAAGAACAGAAATCTAAAACATAAGATCTATGTTTAGCTGGAGAACCCTGTAAAGAACCAGAAGCCTCAGGACCAAACGTGAAGCCCGAACGCAACGTTTCCTCATCCTGACCTGAGCACGGTGGAGGCAGCATCATGCTGTGGGGCCGTTTTTAGACATCAACCTGATCTGAGTGTGTGACGGTTCTTGTCAGCAGAACACCTGCTGCAATGAAGGGAGTGAATACTTTAACAAAATGTCGGCGCGGCTCTCACCCAATGGCGTGATCCCGTAGAACTCAGCCTCGTGCATGAGCATGTGCACGTTGATGGAGCGCGGGTACAGCTCTTTGCTGCGCAGGAAGTTAAGGATGGGAGCGAAGAGCGACGGGTCGCGGTCGATGAAGATCTGAGGAGAGAAATGGCAGCGTGACGAAGAGGAAGACGACCCAACCAGAAAACGAGTCCAGGAACACTCACGGCTCCTTCGTCATCTTTCAGGGTGGAGATGCGGCCGCTCAGCAGGCTGAAGAACAGGAAGAGGAAGAAGAAGAGTTCAGGAAGCTGGCCTTATGCTGAACGGAGATAAATAAAGTCAGGCTGACTCACCTGGAGAAGAAGGAGTCAGGAACCCAGGTGAGCGTCTGTCTGGAGGTACTGAACCTGTAAAATGTTACATCGCTTTATTCTTCACGGATTTAATTCATTTAGTTACATTTAAATCACCTGAAACATCAGGTTCTGAGCACCGCTAGTTATGCTAACCCTAATCACTAAGCATAAAGAGTAGCTCCACTATTGCTAAAACACTATCTCAACTTAGCATAAGCAAGCGCTAAAGCGCTATACCAGAATTTAGCATAAGCTAATGCTAAATTACTGGCGACCTGTCCAGGTGACCCCGCCTGCCCAGAACGCAGCTGGAGAGGCACCAGCAACTCCGACCCCGTTAGGGAGAAGGGTGATGGAAGATGGATGGATGGATGGATAATGCTAAATTAAAATAGTACTGAGTGGACGTTGTGCTAAAACAATATTCCATGTGGTATTTAAATTAAAGAATTAGCTAGTCTGTTAGCGCGTTAGCGGAAGTTCTCCTACAAGGGGTTTAATTTTTAGCACTGAGTTGAACTAACCACATTTTCCTCTCTCTCCTTCTTTCCCTCCATACTCAATAAGTTTCTACTACTCGAAGTAAGATCCATTTTTCACAAGGTTGACGTCAGCGAAACGTCATGCAGTCAACCAAATACTGTAATATTAACAAATCTTTATTTTCCCACCGACTTGGGAAGTTTTCATGCAGACAGGAAGAGGAAACTGCTTCATGCTGTCAAGATGTTTGTTGCTAACATAAACTAAACCTCCAGTTCCTCATGTCAACACCAGATCTGCAGGGAAAAGCTCAGCCCTGCAGCTGATTTCTTAAAGTTCCATTATCGGACAACGAGACATTTGTTTCATTTTAATCTCTGAAGTTAATCTGTTAAATTCAGACTATCAGAAATAAGACTCATTGTTGTGCAGATCTAAGGTATTCGTAGCTTTTAGCACAAAGTGACAGATGAGCTTTATGTTCCACCTGCATGCGTCCATTTTCGGACACAAAATAAAACCCAACCAATTTTGAATTATAACTTCATTTGTTTGTATTCAACCTCAGAAGGGAAACTTGGGGTACTAACAAAGGTGTGAATCAAACAGTTCTTTATATAAAATTCTCTATTTTCGATAAAGAGAGAATTAATCATGAAAGGATCTCAAGCCGTCCGACAAAGGAACCCGCTACATTAGCATAGTCTCATCTCTCCAGTTAACCGGGTTAGCCCAGAACTTCCGGTGCTCCTCACCTCTTCCCACCGACATTCAGGTGGATAATATCCCCACTCTTCACCGGGGAAGACATTCTCCAGAGACCCAGTGACTCGGATAAATCCAGAAAATACGAATTTAATCCATTTTTTGAGCAGAAAGTAGCTCAACAAAGCACTTCCTGCTCCGCGCTGAACGTGGGAGCTAAAGCCGGAAATGAGCTGCGGACAAACGGACCGGATTTTCCATGGTTCCGGACTCCAACCAAAGAACACTTAAAATATATATTTTTCTTTTATTACAAAAAAAAAAAAACAAACATGCCATCCTTCACTTGTTTCGGATCCATAGTGTCCAGAAACAAGTTTTAACCAAACAGGAAACAAGTCCAACTAACTCCTTTGGGTTGATGACGTTTTATGATGAATAAGTAAAAAGTAAATGTCTGGGTCTCTGTAATAAATAAATCAGTGAAAGTTACAGCCATATGTTGCATGTGAGCAGGTGTCGGTTTCAGATCTCGTGTTGTTTCAGCAGAGATGAGCGGAGATGCTCCACTTCCTTCTGGCGTGTCAGACATCTTCCTCCTCCCTGCTGGGTTCCTCTTCCTCCCATTATCCGGTGCAGTGTCCACAAACACCCGGCCTGGAAAACACCTCCAGGTTAAACATAGAACAAAACCAATGGAAAAATACATCACTATCAGAATTACCTTTCTTTACCCAATCAATACAAAATGAATTTCTTTCAAACATCCACAATAAAATCTACCCTGACAGCTTAAAACATAATTAAATCCTTGCAAACACACTCCAATCTGGCACAGATTAAATAAACCGAACTGGTATTCATCATGGGCACAAAAGGAAATCACTCAAATCCAACACATATTTCACAATAATCAATTTATATATTTTGGTGATTTCAGTTTCTCCTCTACCAACGACTTAAACACATCATTAAAATCAAAACATCCTTAGTCAACAATTTATTGGAAACACCAAAACTATTAGCTGAATGAATGAAAGTTTCTGATGCGAGAGGTAAACTTCTATCAGATTGTATAAATGAATTTCCTTGACAGACATAACAGCAGCAATTCCAGAACACAAATGGGAACTGATCTGACGTTCTCTGCAGACTCTGACATGTTTTCCACCACCAGCAACCAACAGCTGGTCCAGCATGAAACAGTTCACAGGTCCCACATCACTCACAGAACAATGTTTGAAATGGGTTTTCCAGTCCAGTTACGCAAAGACATGGTCTCATTGTATTCATCAGTATCTGGAACTCATTTCTGTAATTCCACCACACACTCCAAAAAACAAAAATATTGACTAAATACAGTCTCTTTCACTTGCGTGTTTTCTAAGGAAGTTTTATTAACCAGTTAATTCAATCAGTGTTTTTTCAGATTATTGTTTCACCTCACACACATAAACACACATAAACACATATAAATACACACAAACACACATAAACACACATAAACACATAAACACACATAAACACACATAAACACATAAACACACAGAAACACACATAAATACACATAAACACACAGAAACACACATAAATACACATAAACACACATTCACAGGATTTTCTTGCATTGAATTAATCCGACTCATTTTGTTTAGTGTTTGTTCTTCGATGATTATTGAATATTCCTATAATTATTATGGTTGTTACTGTTTTGTACCATCATCATCATCGTTTTGGGTGCCGCCTGCTGCGGGTCGGGAACGTCCCAGACGTCCCTCAGCCTTACTGTCAGTCAGATAATATTTTAACTTTCATTTTTTCCAGTGTCATCATGAAAGAAAACTTAAGATAAACACACCAATAAATGAATGAATCAAAACGAGAGCAGATTCCCACAGAGCGTCACATTTCTCCAGGTTTTCCATTACATAAGACAAGGAAGCTCAGAGTATCTAAAGGTTTTCAACACCATCAACGTCTGGCTGACCTGGGCTGATTGGACCTCCAGTCCGGTTCGGTTCTGGGTTCACTGTGATGCGCCCTCTGACCTTTGCTGGTCTGCAGACAGCCTCTATTTCTTATAGCTAACATTGTTATTACTGTATTATTAGTTGTTGTTTTAGTTGTTAATTTTAACATCATCTTCCTTCATCACATCAACAACATCGATGAACCAGACTGGACTCTCCTGTCTCTCGTTGTGGTTTATTGTCTTTGTTGTTCCTGACGTTGGTATTTTAGCTCGATAAAAACATGTCGGGTTTTTCCCACTGTGGTCAAACCAAACCACCAAACAGCAGCATGTCAGGCGGCACCATGAGACGCATCCAGTCACCAACAACGAGGAAACGAAGAAAAGTCAGAGCTGAAAAATATATATTTAAACACAGAATAAAATACATCATTTAGTAGTTCCATAAACTAAATGTAATTAGGCTAAAAATACCAAATGAATAAAGAAATTACCTTGAGAACAAAATGAAACACTGATATATTTCTATGGTTTGCTTTGTTGTATATATGATAAATTATTTAATATGCTACATTTCTATAAACTCAATCAGAATTTGATAATTATTGTCTTTAATCAAATTTACCGTTTTATTTTAGATTTAAGGGTTTTTCTTTATATTTAGACATGATTTGTTATAAAAATGGTCACATATTGATCTCAGCTGATCCTAATGCTGGTCTAAGTGAAATATTTAAAATGTTTTCTGTAGTGAACACTTATGTACAGTAATGTAGCCTGAGCTTATGGAAATGAGACGGTGGACGTTTTGACTCTTGGTGGTTAAAGTGTGAGAGGAAACGAAAGGAGGCGAGGCTGAAATCAGAATCTGAATCTATTCCTGTTGTCTGCTTAGAGATGAGCAAAAAATACTTCCTTCTCACTTTAGGACAACATTCACCGCATTCACAGCCTTCACAGCCTTCCAATTTTCTCTTCATTAGTTCATTCGAGAACTAATGAAGTTTTTATTAGAGAAAACTTTGTCATCCAGTCTTTGAATCCAGACAGTTAAATAAAATGTGCAGTTTTTAGACTTTATTAAGATAAAAATAAATGTACAACTGGATGTGTGGAAAGCAGGTCAGAAGGAGCTGGCGATCCCGGACAAGCCCCCACTTCATTAGACAGGAAGTCAGTTTAAGAACCTGATCAAACCCTAATTTGTGATTCCATGTTGCTGGTTTGGCTTGAATTGAGGGAAGTTTTATTGAATCTGTTCTTAGATGGGTTCTGACCCGTTTCTAACGGTGCTTTACTCCCATTTTAGTGTTTCTGACCATCAAATCTCAAAATCAGAGAAAAATATCCTGAATAAACTCAAGAGGAGAACAAACTCCTGACTTCGTTCTATCCATGGTCAGTGAGTTTTATGTGAAACGTTTTCACACCAAGCTGTTCTTTCAGGACCAACTCAGAAACTTCACAGGTTTTTCCAGCCTTGATGTCAAGCCCCAGCTTTATTTCCAGACTTTGACTAGGCCGCTCAAACGGCTCCTTTGTGTTTTGGGCTTTTGGGGCATTGAGGCGAATCTGCTGCTGTTCTTTGAATCATCGTTCTGCAGCAGAACCCAGAAAAATTGGTTGGATTCAGGGTGTTCTGCAGTTCCAGCCCAGATCACCACTCCACCACCACCGTGCTGCACTGGTGGTTCTGTTCCGGGTCTTACACCTCCCATCAGGTCCACTTCGGACGCTTGAATGACCTCTGACCCCTAGTTTGGTTGTGGTTCTTCTGGACCTCATGATGAGATCCTGGAGTGGTTCTGTTGGGTCGACCTCATGGGAATCTGCTCCACTGATTAGTGGGTGGATCCTGCTGCAGCAGGCGGACGGACGGACGGACGGACGGAGGAGGCAAACCTGGCAGACCCAGCAGAGCACGCTGCCACCCCCCAGTTCTCCCAGTAAAAGCTGCCGCCCTTCCTGTAGGCTGAATCTGCAGCTTCCTCCTTCTGTCCTAAAATATCATTTAATTTGAAATATCAGCCTAAATTCAGTGAATTGCACAACAGCCTGATGTTGAAGAGGCTCGGCTCACTGCAGCAGATCGTCACACATCGTCTCACTTGGTTTTCTGTTTCATGTCTGATTGTTGTTGGATTTAAGCCGAACTCAGAGTGACATGTTTGGTTCCTGCTCATGTTTTAAACATAAATTCAACTGAGAAACTCCTGATCTCCTCTTTCACTCTTCCTCTGATGGCCCAGAGCCTCAGTTTGGTTTGAACTGCCCTTCAGGTGTGAGTCTGTGCATGAACTCATGGCTGCAGCAGTAATGTGGGCATGCAGAGTTTAGTGGCGAGAAGGCGTGAGGATGAGCAGAGGATGCAACGTCACACAGCAACAGAGGAAGTTTCTGTCCAGCGCAGCTCGTCTGCCCTCATATGACTGAGTTCAGCAGGAGGAGCTCAGACTGCAGGAACAGGAACATCTGCACGGCTGGCTCTGCTGGAGGTGAGCGCACACATGCAGAACATCACACCACACGTCTGACCCTTTAACGCCTCGACTCGCTTCGTTTCCACCGGCGGGTCCAACGTCCCGGATGGATGAAAAACTGATCAGCAGAGATCAGATCAAATCTGGAAGCTGAATTAATGCGGATCATTAATTCAGGTTGGAATATTTCATCAGACTGAATGTGTAGAAAAGTTCAGGACTTTCTGTGTTTCTCTGATTCATCTGCTTCTGAATTTTTTTCATAACTTCATGTTTCATCACATCGTCAGGCTGATTCCAGTCACGGCTCCAAATGTCACTTTTCTCTAAAATGGGACCAGATTAAATGAATGAATGATGAAAACAAATGAAAGCCTTCTCTGCATCCTGATGTGAGTCAGTCGTGCTCCTGGTGGGTTTGTTTTCCACACCATGAGAACGTTGAGCTGCTCTGTGATCACAATGCAAAGCTGCGGTTTCAGTTTTCATGACTGGAAGTTGGAGCTATAATTAAAAAACCTGATCACAGCCGCTGATCATTTCTCCTTTTCTGGCCTTTCAAGCACAGCAACGCTTTTCAAGTCACCGTTTCTCCACAGCCAGAGCCGAGCGGCATTCAGGTGCAGTTAGCCCCACATGTCCACCAGGGGGCAGAACAGAAGGGGCAGGAGCTGCATGGCAGTTACCTGAGCGCCTGACAGCAGTCGGGCTCATCCGCATAACAAGCATGATGAAGGCTGGTGAGGAAGACTCTGGTTTGCATGAGACTCATGAGGCCAAACCACAGAAAAATCACACATGCTGCGTCTTCCCACAATGCACTGGAAACCAGAAACTCCAGAAGGGATGACCTGGCCACACTTTTCAGAAACACAAACACGTGGTTTTGGAAGAGCAGCACAGCTGTGGACAGGAAGAATGTGACACGTTTACGACGTTTTGCTATGGAAACGTTCAGGCGACGCTGAGCTGCTTCACTGGAACTGAACGCATCAGTTCCAGTGAAGCGTTCTGGCTTTCTGGCTAAATGTGCAAGAATAATTTGGGAGGTTGATGAAACCAGAGTTTCGGTGCTGAAATGAATCAGATTATTTATGTGGCTTCGTTTCACAGAAGCTCATCACTGAGCGAAGGTCAGACAGAAAAACAAAACTTCTGCTCAGTTTCACATCGTTTCTATTTCCAGACGCTGGTTCTGGTTCTGGTTCTGGTTGTGGTTCTGGTTTTCCTGTCAATCTGTCCATCAGAACATGAGATCATAAAACGCTCAGGTTGCTGCAGATCAAAGTTCATCTGATGTTTAAATATAATAATAAAGTCAAACTGAGACCCAATAAAATCATTTTCAAAAGCTATTATTATTATTATTATTATTATTATTATTATTATTATTAATGTTTGGCATTTTTCATTAGTTATATCTTATTTTTTATTTTTAATTCTTTAAAAAATATGAAATGGATTTCAAAACCCTTTGTTTTATATTTATTGACATTTAATTTTTTAAATTTTAATTATTGCAAAAATACTAAAACAAGTATGTGAAGCAAAGTGAGCTTCAGCTTAGCGTCACCAGAAGCAGCCCAGATCATCACTCTGCCACCACCGTGCCCGACTCTTCATTCACAAACCGATTCGCTGCTTTGAGCTTACAGACGGTTCTGCTGTGAGATTCAGCCAGAATTCAGTTCATTCAGTTCATTCATGATGTGATTATGTTTTCATTTCAATAATGACGTCCAGGTTCAAAGTCTGCATCCATGCAGCTGTTTGTAAACCTGGATTCTTCTAAAAGCGTTGCGGCCTGTGAAGCCCTGCAGGTTTACATGAAATGATGTTGAACCCGTTCAGAGCAGCAGCCTGAACGGGAGCCGCCACATTTCTGCTGGATTTGTGTTTGTGGTGATGAAACTGCAGTAAAACATCCACAATCCATGTAAGGAAATCAGTTTCTGAGCTCATTTTTAGCTGCTCTCAGCTTCGTTTACAGGAGAAACTCAGACATGGATGTTAGTTATGACTTCCTGCTGCAATGTTTGGATTTTCACTGAAAGGAGCAACTTGGATCTTAAAGTGGATTCGTCACCAGAATGAGGCCAAATGTATGAGCATGACGCATGCATGAAGTTTATTTTTATGCTTCTTATCTTTTCCTCGCTCTGTTTCTGCTGATCTAGTCGATTGTGAAACTCTGAGCTGCAGGAAAGAGACGAGAGGTTTGCTCATAAAAAATAGCAGAAACGTTGCTGCATTCTTTAGTCTTATGATTGATGTGAAGTAGTTTATGCTGTCATGTTTTTTCAAACACAAGAGAAATAATCTTCAGACAAACAGAAGTCAGGATTTAACCCTAAAATAACCGAGCGAGGACAGGAAGGCCTCCGTCCTGTTTTCACAGCAGTGGATGAAGGAGCGCCGTTGGATCAGGATCAATCGGAACAGGAAGCAGCAACCAGGAGTCAAAGATGCTCGTTATTTGCACACGTGGTGCAGAGCAAACAGAGCGGCGCTGAAAGCTGCTGGACTTAAAAGGAGAAGCTCAGGAGGAAGCTGCTGCACAAATTTAGCTGTTTACATCTGGAGGATGATCTGAAAACCGTGTCACAGAGCGACTGATTTAACCGGCCCAGACCGAGATCCAGCATCCAGAACCACTGAGATGATTTAACCGGACAAACTCCTGTTGGAGCTGACAGCCTGCAGGGGGCGACGCTCATTTCTTCAAACTCAGTCAATCAAACGTCTGTCTGGCTTTAGGAAAACAAAACTGGAAGAATGAATTTTCTTCAAAAATACTGTAAGTTGAGTCTGTTTGCTGAAAACTGATGAAATATAATTACAAAAGCAAAACAATCTCCAAATTTCCTAAATAGCAAGACGTTCAGTCATCACTGGAGTTCAACAGTAAGGAATGTGCAGCACTGTGCTGACAGCGCTGAGCTGTGTTTGGACTGATCTTACAATATGGACGATTCTGAAGTGAGTCTGACTGCAGAAAGAACCAACCAGCTGTAGCTTCAGGTAATTAAAGCTACACTGTTACAGATTAATGTGCCACAAAAACTGGAGGCACAACAGCAGAAAAACTGCTGAAATGTAAAAAAGTGGCAGAAACTTTAGAATAGCAAGACGGTAAACTGAAAAAACAAGACAAAATGAAACTAAAGATCCAAACAGCTGAAGCAAGTTTTCAAACAGGTGAAATGTGAAAACTGGAGGAAACATTGAGGATGGAAAAAATGATGAACCTGCATCACTGCTGAGCGAAAACATTTGGTGAAATGTAAAGAAAAACATGGCACAGACTGAAAAGGCCTGATCTGCTGAGTTGAAGAGCAGCTGATCAGCTTGGTGACTCCAGTGAAATGCTGCATTTATCACTGGGGTGAACAAATCTTGATTTCACATGGATATGTGGTATTACTATGGATATAAATGTAAATTAGCATAAGCAGGATGTATTTCATAAAAGATAGAAATTCTAGTTTTGATGTTTTATTTTGCTCCAGGTTAGCTGTAGCTACAGTCCAGCAGCTCGTCATCATCAGCGCGTGAATGAGTGAATGAATGTGAAGCAGTTTGGGTCTCCTGGACGTGATAACACTCCAGACAAGTATAGGCCATGAACCAGTTACTCACCAGTTAGCATTCATTAAAACCATCTTGTCTCTTTCGTTGCCAGGAATGGAGAGCCTCAATTCGTCTCACATCACCAACGAGTCCAACTTTCACAGCATCTTCACCAAGCAGGTCCTTCCTCCTTTCTACATTGCCGTCTTGGTTCTGGGCCTGTGTCTAAATGCTGTGGCCGCCTGGATCTTCTTCAGAGTCCCAGCAGACTCTGGCCTGGTGGTCTACCTGAAGAACATGGCGGTGGCCGACCTGCTCATGCTGCTCTCCTTCCCCTTCAGGGTTGCTGATTACTTGGGTTATGAGAGTTTGGAGCTCCATGTGATCAGGTGTCGCTACACAGCCGTACTCTTCTACTTCTCTATGTATGTCGGAATCCTCTTCATCGGCTTCATCAGCCTTGAGCGCTACGTCAAGGTTGTTTGCTTCTCCCCTTCCTCCTCCACCATCCCTTCCTCCAGCTCCAGATTCAGTGTTGTGTCTGTGCTGCAGCATATCCAGAGGCCCACCTTTGCGCGGGTTCTGGCGGTCCTCACATGGAGCCTCCTCTTCCTGTGCTGTGGCCCCAATGTCATTCTGACAAGCAATCTTCACAAGAAACACGCACTAGGATGTATAGAAATGAAGACACCACTGGGCAAGGAGTGGCACAAAGTCTCAAGCCATATCAGCGTGTCCTTGTTCTGGGTGACGCTTGTTATTGTGACTTTCTGCTACACATCAATCGCTCACCAGGTGTGCAAGACGTACCGCCGCATGCGCCGCGACACCACCGACATCTGCCGCAAGTCCAACCGCAGCATCTTCAGCATCCTGGTGGTGTTCTTCATCTGCTTTGTGCCGTACCACATCTGCCGCGTGCCGTTCACTCTGAGCCAGTTCAGCCATTCAGGCTTCAGCTCAGATGTCAGATTTTGGCTTTTCCAGCTTAAGGAGGGAACTCTCTTCTTGTCGGCGATGAATGTCTGTCTCGACCCGGTGATCTATTTCCTGATGTGTGGGACTTTCAGAAAGTCTCTGCTGAGGAAACTGTCAGTGAGAGCAAAGAGGAAGTCACTTACAACCGCTCAGAGTCTCAGCAACATCTAGGAGAAGAGGACGAAGAAATGAGTAGCAAAGAGAGAAAAGGTGGGAGCAAAAGAAAGAAGGCGCTGAGCAGTGAGGAGATCCTTGGTGACGATCCAAACTGGACTATATGGAGACCAAAACCAGTCCTTATGGGCTGGTATCTTAGAACTTTCATACCTGAATCAACTGTTTATTACTCGACTCCCACAGATTGGAGGACGTATTGAAAGGTCATCCGTCTTGCAACAGGGACACATCTGAAACATGTAGGACACCAGTCCTTGAGGACTGCAGCTGGACATCTCTGACAGAAGGAAACCAATGTGATGTTTTTGTATTTATAGGCAAGAGAAGCAGAATATATGCTGATGATCCCTGACTGAACACTTCATGAGAAACATTTTGCTGTTTCTGGGTTGGAACCCCTTGTGCCTTCAGAACTGCCTTGAATTTTTATATCAATGGTACAACAAGCTGTCAGAACCATTCCTCAGAGGTTCTGGTCCATATTCACAAGAGAAATATGTCAATATGGATATATTGACATATTTCTGCAAATGTTGAGATCAATGATGAGGCCAAAACGTTGTGCTGGACTGAGTTCTGGTGATCTTGCAGATCGATATTGGATCCATTCAGGGTGGTTTATGCTTGATTAATGTACATTCAACACAGACAATAGACAGCAGACTGTAGCAGACACACATTTTCCAGCATTTATTTGCAAACATGCCCAGCATTAATCAGGCTTTAGGGCAAGCAGGTTGTGGGTTGAAATCCTCGTACATCAGCAGGTTCTGAAAAGCTCAGACCAGCTGTCTGGTACCAACAACTATGTTGGGTTCAGTCACCAAAATCCCCCTAACCCTCAGTGCATCCAGCTGCTCTCATGTGATTGGCTAATATGCAAAGACTTAACAGGTGTACCTAATAAAGTGGCATATGTTCTGTATATAAGAGTAGCACATATTTAGCTGTAGTTGGGAGGCATCAAACCGGTGGCGGCTGCAGCCTCATCGCGTTGCTGTGAACTTCTTCAGCTGCAGAGTCAGAAACTGGAGCGAAGCCGCAAGAAGAACAGCAAACATGCATTTATCTGTCTGTCACTTTATATTCAATAAAGCTTTAACTTGAGTTCAACTGTTTTCATTTGGCTCATTTCATGGAGGAACGCTGACGTGTTTTTCTCTGCTGCCATCTGGTGGCCAAACGGT
The DNA here is from genome assembly GCA_922788865.1 of Poeciliopsis turneri. Taxonomy (NCBI): domain Eukaryota; kingdom Metazoa; phylum Chordata; class Actinopteri; order Cyprinodontiformes; family Poeciliidae; genus Poeciliopsis; species Poeciliopsis turneri. The sequence continues at coordinate 62,330 of CAKLNU010000710.1, read as the reverse complement.
ATCATAGCAGGATTTCTGCTTGTGCAGAAAGTTGGATTTTTCATGAGAGTTTTGATTTAAACACAAACTGAAGGAAACTGGAGAACAAAGTTCTTTGACTAAAATGGGCTTTTGGCATCAAAAGTGTTTGTTGGTTTTAAATCCTCAGAAATGAATCTGGAATCAGAGTGAAAGTTGAAAACATGTTGGAGTTTAGAGACATTTTCATTTTTAAGTTTTCATCTCCTATAAGTTAAGTTTATTTCCTGTTCCAAAGAAATTCAGGAAACTTGCAGACTCCATCTTCCTTCATGGTTCAAAACATATTTTGACTCAGTTAAAAAGTTTGAGAATCAGTAGCATCAATAAAACTATTGAGATTGAAATGTCAGTTTAATTCGTTTATTATCTGTGAATGTAATCAGCATCAGACCTGAATTTAAACTAACAGTAGATGAAATGCTCAAAAACACAAGTTAAGGTTTTTGTACAATTGGACATAATTTCACATGAACAGGTTAAGAGCGTCATTGTGCAGAAGCACAGCGTGTATTTTCCTGCACCACAAGCACAAACACCAACCACATGACCACTGAGTCAGTTTGAAGCTCAAACCAAACGATAACAGATCTGCATCATGTTGGTGACAAAATTCTCCAATTTAAACAAAATTCACTTTAATATCTGAAACCAGAGGAGTTTGATCATGAAACCAAATCTGAACAGTTGAACTAAATATTTACATCCAGAAAAAGAAACGCAGCTTTTTTGTCTGACATTAAATTGGACCATTTGTTTTTGATCGGTTCAGATAAACTTCCTGTTTCTGACGTTCATCCTCCACAAACCGCTTTGCCTGCCAGCAGCTCAGAGTGGTACCAGATCCACACGTCAATCCTGTTGAATAAGAACAAAATACAGCTGAAGCAAAAAGTGTTTGCCCTCTTTCAGTTTCAATCACATGTTAATATTTCTGAGTGAAAAAACAATAATATCAGAAAAATGTATCTTGAGAAAATAAAAAATCAATTTCCAAATAATGATTTAATTTTAGGTGAATACATCTATCTATACCGACCTGGATTCATATGAAAAAGGCATCAACCAGTTGCTCCTTGAGGATGAACTTTGAACCAAATCAGATACTTCAGAGGTTTTTCCAGCCTTGAAATCATCAGAATGCCTTTATTGCCACTGAACAGAAGCACAATATAATGTCATTTTAGTCCAATCAGTCCAAAGAAAGACAAACAATCAGCCTAAGAGAGGAGGAGACAGGTTTAGTCCATCCTGGATCCGCAGCTGGCTGGAAGAACTGAGTCCAGTTTTCAGTTCTGCTCACACAACGTCTGATTCTCAGCTATGCAGGAATTTTTCTGCCATAATTTGAGAGCACACATTTTGAAAGCTGGACTTCATGTCTTTCTTCTCAAAACTCGTAATGTTTGTACACAAGCCTTTCTCCTCACGCTCTGGCAGAACTCTCTGCTCGCTAACGAAACATTCTCCGCTCGCTTTTGGAACAAAAAGTACTGTCGCCTGGCAACTTCCCAACCAATAGAATCAAAGTGTTGTACTGGGTGCGTTTGTTTCGTTTATTTTCTTCTAGTGGGTGTGGCTGCCTGGCTATCGATTATAGCAGCCTGCGCCACCCACTGACATCAGCTTTCTGCTCCATGCTGCTGGATCGCTAACAGCTACTGACGCTAACAGCTACTGATGCTAACAGCTACTGATTGCTAACATGCTAACAGCTACTGATCTTAGGTCGAAGTTTGTTCGCCCAACCAAAAAAAATGTATCCACAGATTCAACCATGTTACAACATATCTATCTATCTATCTATTGTTAAGAATATAAGTTTATTTAGCATAACTGTAGACAGTTAATCTTTAGACATATGAAATATTAGATGTAGCATGAATTTTTAGGGGGCTGCACAGTGACGCAGTGGGTAGCGCTGTTGCCTTGCAGCAAGAAGGTCCTGGGTTCGATTCCCGGCCCGGGGTCTTTCTGCATGGAGTTTGCATGTTCTCCCTGTGCATGTGTGGGTTCTCTCCGGGTTCTCCGGCTTCCTCCCACAGTCCAAAAACATGACTTCCCAAATTCTCCCTAGGTGTGAGTGTGTGTGTGTGTGTGGTTGTTTGTCCTGTTTGTGTCTCTGTGTTGCCCTGTGACAGACTGGCGACCTGTCCAGGTGACCCCGCCTCTCGCCCGGAACGCAGCTGGAGAGGAACCAGCAACTCCCGACCCCGTTAGGGAGAAGGGTGACGGAAAATGGATGGATGGATGGATGAATTTTTAGGAGTAGACTTTATGACTAGGTAAACTTAGATAAAGATCCAAAACTAAAAAAACTGGTGACTCTCAGAACTTACATAAATTTCTAAGAAGGTTTTTTAGACAGGCAGTGTTGTACTCCCATAAGGAGTCTGCAGACAGGGAGTGTATCTGTTAAACAGGATCAATAAATTATTTGGTGTTGGTTCAAGAGTTCAGTGGAACATTAAATATATAAGAAATGTCTTCTCCAAAGTATAATCAAGCATATTAAGATATTTCCTTAAGCATTAAATAGCATGTTTTGAATTAGTTAGTTTTAAATCATTACTTGCATGCAATTTATATTACTAAGATACAATAGGATTAGGAAACCATTATTTTTCACTCTTAAAATATTTCAGGTATTTCAAAGAGCTTTTCCAAAACTAGACAATCCTGCAGTTTTAAATTCAAACGTATAGTTACTATTTTTTAGCATTAGATTTTGTTTCAATTTGTATAAAACATAAACACTTTCTAGTTGAATCACTGAGGCAGAAACCAAACAGGCCTAGCTCATAAATTCTCTCTGGAACGTAAAACGGGGAGACTGGTACAGGGAGACTCTGGTTTAGGAGGATTTTGTTTTCTCTCCATATATTTTCTTTTGGGCTCTTAAGCAGGTCTCAGAGGAGGTAATAAAATTAACAGTGGAGCAGCCCTGCAAGGAGAAGACACACCTTCCAATGCATATATTTAAATGAGGGGAATACACATTCCTATAAAATGATCTGTTTTACAGCAGAAGTTCGAATCTCTTTGTGCTGAGTGAGTGATTCCCAAAAATGCATTTTTGTCTTTCCTTTCAACTCAGGTAATTCTATGTTTTGTCATGTGTTGGACTTTTTGATAATCCAGGTGTAATGCTGTTGTAACATTCTGTATTGCATTGAATTCTTTGGATAAAACTCTGGAAATATCTGAAGTCAGCTGTCATATGATTGTTCTCTGAAACTCCACTGTACACGCAGAGTTCCTGGAACCCGGCAGATCAGAGGAAGAGTAATGATCAAGTAATATAAGTAGATATAAAATGCAGGCTCTGGAATTATGGCAGAAAAATGCCCCCATTCTGAGCATTTTCATTTGATTCGTTCCCTGATAGCCTGAAAACGACCAAATCAGCTGCTAACACCTTCCGAATTTCACAATATATCAGGTAACTGCCAACTTCAAACTGCAGAAATCTTGTTATCAAAAATCCAAATAATAAGAAATCCTCAATCTTCCACTTCCTCCAGGAATCCATCATGTTTCTAGCTGCATGTCCGACTCTTTGCTCAGTCTGATCAGAGAATCAGTAGCTTTGAAAAACCAGCTGATCAGATCAATAATTTGCTATTCAAAAAGGTATGAAAAGAGAAAATCCAAAATGATGAGCCAATACTGGAGGAAAACCGAGAAACACGAGAATGCATAACTACTGGAGTGAAACCAGTAAAAACATATCAAAATTACCACCAGGAGAAAAAATCAAAACATTGATTCCCGTCTCCACCAGCAGCGCCAGCGAGTCTTGACCCAAGGAGTCCAGACCACCAACAGGAACCTGTCCCAGTCGCTCTGCTGGGAGAACCGGACCTGGTCCAGAACCTCGGCCTCCTTCCCTCCAGAGTCCAGGCTCATCCCGGCCAGAGCCAGAACCGCCGTCCAGCCACTGTCCCCCAACAGAAAGTTCCCTCAACACAACCAACCCATAAAACACATGCTGCAGCACAGAGCACACATGGAAATATAAATCATGTCCATATTTGCCTGCCAGTTCAACGTTCAGTCCTGTGCTGACCAGTTCTCACCAGCTGTTAATGGGCCGGGCCGGGCCAGAACCAGCTCCTGTTTTATTGACATTAACTGGAGATTTTGCGTCACCACAAAGTCCAGCCTGCTTCATCTGTGACAATCGTAGTATCATCTGACAATGTTTGCATGACATGCAAAGCAGAAGAGTGAGAGTTTCTATTTTTATACATTTCTTTTCAGGTTTACACTCAGACCCCAGTACTGGCAAAACTTCCTCTGCTGAAACTACAGGCAACGACTGATTGAATGAAGTGAAATAGCAGGAAGTCAAAGGTTTTTAAACGTGTTGAAACAAAATAAAACTCCTGATCTCCTCTTTCACTCTTCCTCTGATGGCCCAGAGCCTCAGTTTGGTTTGAACTGCCCTTCAGGTGTGAGTCTGTGCATGAACTCATGGCTGCAGCAGTAATGTGGGCATGCAGAGTTTAGTGGCGAGAAGGCGTGAGGATGAGCAGAGGATGCAACGTCACACAGCAACAGAGGAAGTTTCTGTCCAGCGCAGCTCGTCTGCCCTCATATGACTGAGTTCAGCAGGAGGAGCTCAGACTGCAGGAACAGGAACATCTGCACGGCTGGCTCTGCTGGAGGTGAGCGCACACATGCAGAACATCACACCACACGTCTGACCCTTTAACGCCTCGACTCGCTTCGTTTCCACCGGCGGGTCCAACGTCCCGGATGGATGAAAAACTGATCAGCAGAGATCAGATCAAATCTGGAAGCTGAATTAATGCGGATTCACTGAGAGCAGGTTGGAATATTTCATCAGACTGAATGTGATCTGGTAGAAAATAACATCATTAAAACAAGCAGTCAATTTCCAGGAAAATAAAGCAGCAATGTTTCCTTTTCTGAAAACTGATAAAACTTCTTGTCGCATTTCATAACTTCATGTTGGTTCACGTCGTCAGGCTGATTCCAGTTCTTATTTTTTCTATTCTAAATAAAAACTGGATGGAAAAGCAAAAAAAAACCCAAATAATAATACAAATTTTTTAAATATTCACAATATAAATCAAAAGAGGAGCGAAAGAATAAAACGAGTTTGATTGATGGAGAAAAGCTTATAATACATTAAAAACTGTATTTATTATCTTGCAAAGGGGAAATTCAGACATAACAGCATCAAGTATAAATGTTCTCACAAAAAATTCTTTGACTGTTAAAAAATATATAAAAATCATGTTTTTAGCAACCTTACAATGAACCAGATGACTGAGAGGGAAGTGAAATAATCTAGAATGATCATTTCACAAAATGCAACTCAAAATGTAAATTGTTGTTAATTTAAAATCTCTTGAATGTGATGGTTATTGCGAAGCTCCAAAGGGTTTGATAACATTAACACTCGGGCTACAAGCTGCCGACTTTATTCATGTTTAGTTGTATTGTTTTTCACCTTGAAGGGCCGACAAAATTCACTTCTGTCTCGATTTGATGGATTTGACTCCAGCGCTGGATTTGTGCCTTCGCTCCACTGCATGTTTTTATCAGTGCCAACATGTTGTGTTTTCCTGATAAACGCAGCACTTTTACACCAGAGGCAAAGAAGTCGTGCCAGTAGAAAACCTGGAGAAGGATTGGGCTAGTAAAAGCGCTAGCCCTTATCTTTGGGCTATGATCTGTTTAAAACCCTTTGAAATATAGTTGAAGAAAAAAAATAGCAGAAACCGACAGTAAAACAATCAACACATAATTTTAAAAAGCACAACATTTAGAAACAAGTGGCATGAGAAACTGAAGTCAGTTCAAACATTTGGTGAAATGTAGAAAATGGCTTTAAAAAGTTGAATTTTGTTGATTTAAAACCTGATCAGAGGCTGCAATTGATCTGTTGGATGGAAACTGTTGAAATGTCTGGACATGTCATTTCAGCTATACGGCTTACCCTTATTATTATCACATAAAGTTATTGACACCTTGTGTTGCTGAAATGGGCCATTTATCATTGGTAACCAAATAAACAATAGAGAAATTCTCTATTTTCAGGCTTTAAGGTGCCTTCTTGAAGAGAAGCCACTGATTTCACATAGATCTGGTGTCACTGTGGGCATAATTGTGTATTTGTATGAAGAGTATTTTTCATGAAACACTGAAGTTCTGGTTTTGCTGTTTTGTTGACACATTAAAACCATCTTGTCTCTTTCGTTGCCAGGAATGGAGAGCCTCAATTCGTCTCACATCACCAACGAGTCCAACTTTCACAGCATCTTCACCAAGCAGGTCCTTCCTCCTTTCTACATTGCCGTCTTGGTTCTGGGCCTGTGTCTAAATGCTGTGGCCGCCTGGATCTTCTTCAGAGTCCCAGCAGACTCTGGCCTGGTGGTCTACCTGAAGAACATGGCGGTGGCCGACCTGCTCATGCTGCTCTCCTTCCCCTTCAGGGTTGCTGATTACTTGGGTTATGAGAGTTTGGAGCTCCATGTGATCAGGTGTCGCTACACAGCCGTACTCTTCTACTTCTCTATGTATGTCGGAATCCTCTTCATCGGCTTCATCAGCCTTGAGCGCTACGTCAAGGTTGTTTGCTTCTCCCCTTCCTCCTCCACCATCCCTTCCTCCAGCTCCAGATTCAGTGTTGTGTCTGTGCTGCAGCATATCCAGAGGCCCACCTTTGCGCGGGTTCTGGCGGTCCTCACATGGAGCCTCCTCTTCCTGTGCTGTGGCCCCAATGTCATTCTGACAAGCAATCTTCACAAGAAACACGCACTAGGATGTATAGAAATGAAGACACCACTGGGCAAGGAGTGGCACAAAGTCTCAAGCCATATCAGTGTGTCCCTGTTCTGGGTGACGCTTGTTATTGTGACTTTCTGCTACACATCAATCGCTCACCAGGTGTGCAAGACGTACCGCCGCATGCGCCGCGACACCACCGACATCTGCCGCAAGTCCAACCGCAGCATCTTCAGCATCCTGGTGGTGTTCTTCATCTGCTTTGTGCCGTACCACATCTGCCGCGTGCCGTTCACTCTGAGCCAGTTCAGCCATTCAGGCTTCAGCTCAGATGTCAGATTTTGGCTTTTCCAGCTTAAGGAGGGAACTCTCTTCTTGTCGGCGATGAATGTCTGTCTCGACCCGGTGATCTATTTCCTGATGTGTGGGACTTTCAGAAAGTCTCTGCTGAGGAAACTGTCAGTGAGAGCAAAGAGGAAGTCACTTACAACCGCTCAGAGTCTCAGCAACCTCTGGACGAAGAAATGAGTAGCAAAGAGAGAAAAGGTGGGAGCAAAAGAAAGAAGGCGCTGAGCAGTGAGGAGATCCTTGGTGACGATCCAAACTGGACTATATGGAGACCAAAACCAGTCCTTATGGGCTGGTATCTTAGAACTTTCATACCTGAATCAACTGATGATCTTCCAGATTACCAGGTCCAGATATTAGCGTCCATTAAGCTTCAAAAGTGCGTAAAACTGGGACTGATTGCAATGATGGACATTGTTGCTGAAATTCCGTGTGGAATCTATCGTGCCGTGTGGACCTTGCAAACGTTCCAAAGTCTGAGATGATCTGAGCTTTGAGGGTCTGTTATCCTGCTGGAAGATCAGACGATGGGTCCATTGGTGCCAGTGAGGACTGATTATGGTCAACAGCGATACTCAGCTGGGCCTTGAAGTTTCAGTGATGCGCAGCACCAGCAGCCTGAACCACTGATCCAAAGCAGAACGGAATCGGGCCTTCATGTTTACGCCAATACTGACCCAACCAGCTCAACCTGAGACTTTCTGGACCAGAAACTCTTCCGACATCAATGACTACTCTTCCTCCAATGTCCTGCTACTCACTAGATAATTTCTTTTTTTCAGAATAATCTCTCTTAATCTGAGATGGTTGCGGGTTGAAATCCTCGTAGATCAGCAGGTTCTGAAAAACTCAGACCAGCTGTGCTTCTGCTTAGCTCACAAGAATAGCAAACATGCCTTTTATTTATCGGTCAGTTTTATATTCAATAAAGCATTAACTTGTGTTGGACTGTTTTGATTTGGCTCATTTCATGGAAATATGGTGACCTCTGTTTTTAATTTCACTTTTAAAACAGAAATTAAAAACAGAGGTCAGTTTTGCCCACCAAATTTTGCCATTTGGTGGGCAAAATCTACAACAGCAGGATTTCAGCACAGGAAACGGAGTGGAGGAATGTTTTGCTTTTATCCAGTTCGATATGTGTAGATGATTAGCAGTTAGTGTCAGGAACTGGTGGATATGAGGTGGTGAGGGAAACGCCAGAACCCGGATGAGGTGAAGAAAATGATGATTTAATGTAGAAATAAGAAGCCCCCTAGTGCTCCGCCTCCAGAGTCGCCCCCTAGTCCTCCTTCAGAGACTTTCCCTCGTGGGATCCGCCTCCTGCGCAGCGAACGCCTGCCGGACCTCCCTCGCCGCCTCCGCCCATTCTGTGGGTAGTTTTCTGTTTTTGGACTCTTGCCCTCCTCCCACCCTTGTTTGGTTTTGTGTTTCGGACTTTGTTTTTGGGCGTCTGGTAGCCGCCCTTGAGGTGGGGGTACTGTCATGTTCCGTGTGTTTATTTGAGTTCTCTCTGTCCTAGTCTCCTCGTTGTCCTGTCTTCCCCTGGATTACTCTTAGGTGTATGTAACGCTATCTTTAGTTGGGCAGATCTGACTGCAAAGTGTATTATTAACCAGTTTGTAGAATCAGAAGAAGGTACGAAATGGAGTCATGATTGGGTGAATAATTAATACAACTATTGCAAAAGGGGTGTGTTGATACTGCTATTTATTGCAGTGGCAATAATAATAATGATAATAATAATAATAATGATGATAAACCAAAACAACATCCATCCATCCATCCATCCATCCATCTTCTGCCGCTTATCCGGGGTCGGGTCGCGGGGTAGCAGCTTAAGAAGGGAGGCCCAGACTTCCCTCTCCCCAGCCACTTCCTCCAGCTCCTCCGGGGGAATCCCGAGGCGTTCCCAAGCCAGCCGAGAGACGTAGTCCCTCCAGCGTGTCCTGGGTCTTCCCCGGGGCCTCCTCCCGGTGGGACGTGCCCTAAACACCTCACCAGGGAGGCGTCCAGGAGGCATCCTGACCAGATGCCCGAGCCTCAACTGGCTCCTCTCGATGTGGAGGAGCAGCGGCTCTACTCTGAGTCCCTCCCGGATGACCGAGCTTCTCATCCTATCTCTAAGGGAGAGCCCAGCCACCCTACGGACAAAAAAAAAGTTCTCAAGAGAAAAAAAAGAAAAGAGGAAACAAACCAACAAAACAATTATAATGGTAATCAGTGACACTTTAACCTAATAGAGTCCAATTGAAGGGAGAATAGTTATTTTCCCTTTTTAATACTCCTCAGAGTCAGTTCAGTTCCTATATGGAAGGTGTTGTTCTGTATTCCTACCACCAGATGGTGGGTGGGTAGCTCACCATCTTCCGTCATCCAGTGAAGGGGTCCGGAAGAAAAAAACCTGACCTAAAAGGCCAGCAAACACACATTAAGTTTATATATATATAAATGTTATATTTATACAAGTAAAAAAAATAATTCAATACATATTTACTATGTTTTGTCAACTTCATAAGAAAAAAAACCCCTTTTAAAAACTGCACTTCATAATTCAAGTTCAAAGTTTCTTAATTGACATAATTAGCAGTCGTTACAAACAACAACTAATATTGAATCAAATCAATCAATTTAAAAATATGATTGATCAATGTAGCTACGAACAAATCATGTTGGATACGAGACTTCATTGCTGCACCAGCATAGAAAAACACCAACAAAGAAATCATGAAAAATAATTCATCTTTTAATCTAAAGTTAAAAGGGAAATCTTTACATATTAAAGGTGTGGTCTTTAATTCGGCAGTAACAGTGTGACTTGTCATTAAGTAAATAATTCATAAATAGACAAAAATGATGTGGCCACTGATTATCGAGTTGGTAGCTAATGCTAACTGGCGGAGCGTAGCAAAAATAACGCCCTACTACAAATAACTGAAGTTTACTCACCGCCGAGTGACGGATTGTCAGAGGAGGTGGATGCAATGGTAACTCGTTCAAATCCAGCTGTTTATGAATTACAACCTAGCGAATATTGCATTGAGAGGGAAATATTAGCGGCGCTATTATTGCAGATACTATACCACGTCAAGTCAGACAATATTCAACAACTCACCGCAAATCTTCAACCTTAGAGATTAAATGAATGATGAGTCGATTTAGAACTTCAAGTTGTTTTATCAACAGCCAACAGTGAGCAGCAGCCAACCCGGAAACACACATGACAATGAACTTAAAGGGATGGGCTTAAAGGGAAGATGATTGGGTCATGTCGGTCACATGGGTTACATGTGTCTTGTTTCCTTGGTTACCCTCAGTGTATTTAATCCCACCTGTGTCCTTTGTTCCTCGTCGGGTCCTTGTGGTTTCTTGTCATTGTTTTGTCGTGCTGCCTGCCTGTTTGACCAGTTGTTACCAGTGTGAGTCCTGGTTTCCGCTCAGCTGTGCTGCCTGACTGCGGACTTGTTTGTTGACTGTGTGTTGTGGACATTGCTGACCATTAAAACCTTTTTACCATCTACCTGGGTCTCCGAGCCTTTGCCTCACCACGTCCACCATACGACAGGTACCAGAGTGAATGTTGAAAATATGTTGGAGTTTAGAGAGATTTTCATTTTTAAAGGTGTCATCTCCTATAAGTTAAGTTCATTTGTTTCCTGTTCAGAGGAGGAAACATGCAGACTCCATCTTCCTTCATGGTTCAAAACATATTCTGACTCAGTTAAAAGGTTTGAGCATCAGTAGCATCAATATTTAGCATAATAACAACATTTAGCTGGCTAATTTTTTAAAAATAAGTATTTATCTTGCTAGCTAAACATTTAGCCTCTATTTAAATGTTTAGTTTTCTAACTAAACATTTATTTTGCCCACTAGATATTTAATAATGTGAACATTGTGAAGGTTTTCCCATCTGTCTGATCAATGCATTTGATTATCAGCTTCTGATTGATACTGATACTCAAGTTTCTGTACAATCACAATTCGAGGGCAATTCCCGTCAACCCAAAGCAAACAGACACAACGATCAGCAAACCACTTCCTGGTGTTTTGCTCGCACCTTCTGCTGCGAAGCCACAGACTCAACTGTCTCACTCATCAGCAGGATGAACCCAGATTCTGGCGCGGTTTCTTCTTTAAAGAACACAAACCAGTTGACTGGACCGGAAGAGTCACCAATGTTCCCCCTTTAACAGCAAACTGAGCATCATGTGATCCACCAGGTCGCCCATCAGAACCAGCGCCCCCCAGAGGACGGTTCTGTTCCTGCTGCTCTGCAGTTACAGTGACTCCAAGGGGCGACTGAGGCTCAGTGTAGAGCTGAGTTCTTGTCCTGCAATCAGGAAGTTGGGTTTGAGTCCTGCTATTGATGTGCCCCTGAGCAAGGCAGTTAACTCCAAGTTGCCAACCAGTTGGTTGTTTGAAAAGGTGACTGCTTTCTAGAGTGACGCAGGAAAATGTATCATTTATTGTTCTGATGCAGGATGAGGACGAGTCTGCAGACAGACAGGATGTGGATCAGCTGCTGTGATCAGAACCAGCTGGAGCTCGACCCAGTTCTGGAGAACTCCTCCACAACACGACCTCCTCAGAACCGCCCAACTGCACTGACTGCAGCACCTCCAGCTTAAAACGCAAACATTTACAAATGAATGAAAAGTTTGCTGAAGATATGAAACCAGTTTATTTCTGAATAGGATAAATAACCCAGATTATTGCTGGTAATCTGACTGTAACTTGACCAACAGCTGATGGTAATCTGCTCCATCTATTTATGTGACACTGGACCAGTGAAGCTGGTTCTGGTTGTGTTGCTGGTTCTGGTTGTGTTGCTGGTTCTGGTTGTGTTGCTGGTTCTGGTTGTGTTGCTGGTTCTGGTCGTGTTGCTGGTTCTGGTCGTGTTGTTGGTTCTGGTTGTGTTGCTGGTTCTGGTCGTGTTGCTGGTTCTGGTTGTGTTGCTGGTTCTGGTCGTGTTGCTGGTTCTGGTCGTGTTGCATCAGATTTTATTTGTTGTTTTGATGTGTTTAGATGTTTGTTGACCGGATCGAGTTCCTAAAGCTGATCTCAGGTCTGTTTTCATTTCATTAAGAGTCTGAGTCCAACTCAGCATCGTCATGGAAACATCTGACATGAGAGAGTGTTTGTTTCAGGAAGGTGTGGCTTGTGGTCACACTGATGACAGCAACATGCTGCGTCTGGTTCTGCTCGGGTCGGAGCCGAGCAGAACCAGAGAGACAACGGCAGGGAGGAAGGTCCGATTCCAACCTTCTCGTCTGCAGCCAGAGGTTGGTGGAACCGGATCCGTTAAGTTACTCAGGTAAGACAGGAAACATGTTTGGTAAAATACGTCGAACAAATACCTCAGTGAAGTCACCTGATGACATTTGGAAAGTTACGTGAATATTCTAGTATTTTAAACACTAATAAATATCAGATTAATTTTATTTGCTGTATAAAAGTTTATTTTATTGTATATGTAGATGTTGTTCCATCAGACTCAGAAAGCTGCACAAAAACAAATGAAATGAAGGACGACTCCTAAAGACGATACAGACACTCAGTCATGCAACACTGTTTGGGAGTCGGGGTCAGAGGTCAGGGGCATCTGGCTGCTCTGTGATTCTGATGGTTCTGAAACATGTATTTAAAATCAATTTGAAAGTTTGAAGCTTTCTGAAGCCCCGCCTCCAGAAAGTCATGAGAACATGGCTCCTCTATCAACATGTTAACGTTTCACCAGAGCTGCTCTGCAGCTCCACCAGGTGTCTGCTAATTGCTACTGGCTAGTCTGAAGGAGCTGAGGGGGGAGGAGCTGCGCCTTGAAGGCAGAGCTAGGCCCATCCTGGTGTTATGCAGCTGAATGGTTGCCATGGAGATTAAACGATTTCTCAAATATTCATGAAAAATCAAAGCAAAACTCCAGGTGGTCATGAAAAACAAGATGGTTCCCCACTAAGAAGCAATGTGTTGGTCTCTGTTCATAACCGCTGCGTCACGTCGCTCGCTGCGTCACGTCGCTGCGTCACGTCGCTCCGCCGCATCGCTCCGCCGCGTCGCTCCGCCGCATCGCTCCGCCGCGTCGCTCGCTGCGTTGCATTTATGATCCATCGTTATCTAGAAAGGCAACAGGAAACTGACGGAGCGGCTCTTCCTCTAACATGCTGCTGGTATCAGAGACCTCATTGCTGCCTCCGCCCTCCACATCAACATGGTCGAGGAAAATCTGGGAATCATCAGGTGGCGTCTTCCTGGACACCTGGTCCAGTTTATCAGAGTTTATCAGACTGGACCAGGACCAGAACAACATGGTTCTGGTCCTGGTCCAGGATGGTTTCCTCAGCCAAACCAATCAGGAGAACTTCTTCTATCCTGCACCAACACATGCAGAGTTAGTATTTTGGTGGCTGCACTTTGTTTCTAGAAGGAAGTTGAATCAGAACAAACTATTTAAGCCCAGAGAGCATCAGCTCTTCATCAGCACAGCGTCTCAGCTGGACTCCCAGAACCGCACAGAGGCAGATTTGCCTAACAAATGACTCCCTCTGTGCACAAAGATCCCTTCTACTGAAACAGCTGGGAAGATCATTGCCTTGTTTTAACTGGCAACCAAAACAGCATCTGTGGTATTTCAGTGCCATTAACTGGAATAGGAGATTTGCATGTCGTGCATGGAACCAGTTTGATGATCACTGTTTTCCCACTGACTGGTTTTGATGTCTGACATCAAACTGGCAGCTGATGCCAGCGGCAACAGATGGAACTGGACTTAACTTTATTCCACACACCTTTCAGAAAGTCTGTATGAGAGAAACTCCAGCAAGGAAAGTTTAGCTTTACATAGAGTCACTATGCTACTGTGGAGAACCAGGGAGCAATTAACTGCTAAGCTAACAACTTTCAGCATGAGTGCAGCTAGCACACATCGCGTCGGAGCGCGAGGCATCCTCTGCTCTGGAACGGGAATGCAGCTGTGATTGGCTCAGCTAGGACAGCACAACGCTGCGCTCCTCTCCTCAGCTCTGGACTGGAGCCGAGCGTTGGCTGCATGTCTGCTCCCTCAATCAGAGACAATGTCTCATCTGGGGAACCTATGATTCAAAGATTCCTTCTGCAGAATTATGAATAAACCAGAGTCAGATGAATGACTCTGGCAGAAAGCCAGAGTTAAAGAACAACTTCCTGACCTTTACTGCTGTTACTGTGGAGGTTTTAGGCTCAGCAGATCCTGGGAACGTAACATTATGATCAAGCAATCATTTAAAAATGTAGCTTAGTTACTGTAAGCATAATCCTGTAAGAGGATTGAACAAAAATTGTTCTGAAGTTTCATCAAACATGTTTGTATCACGTGTTATTGGTTTTTTCCAGGTATGGACGTCGTTAACAGCTCCACCAACAGAACCGGCAGCAGGTCTGTCTTCACCAACCAGGTCCTCCCGTCGTTCTACATCGTCCTCTTCGTTCTGGGTGTGGTGCTAAACGGCATGGCCGCCTGGATCTTCTTCAGAGTCCCAGCAGACTCTGGCCTGGTGGTCTACCTGAAGAACATGGTGGTGGCCGACCTGCTCATGCTGCTCTCCTTCCCCATCAGGGTGGCGGTGAAGATGGGCTTCAACAGCTGCCACCTTTGGATTTTCAACTGCCAGTTCAATGCTGTGCTCTTCTACATGTCCATGTATGCAGGAATGCTCTTCATAGGCTACATCAGCCTGGAGCGCTATGCCAAGATTTCCCAACATGCATCTTCCTCCACAAGCACCTCCTCCTTCAAGATGAAATGTGGTGGAGTGTCAGCTCTGAATCTCGTGCAGAATACCACCTTTGCCCGGATTCTGGCCCTCCTCACCTGGGGCTTCCTCTTCTTATACTCTGCACCCAACGCCATGCTGGCAACCTGGCCAGCCAAAGACCATAACTTCACAAAATGCATTCAGCTGAAGACGCGCCTTGGTGCCCAGTGGCACAGAGTATCTATCCATATTAACATGTCTCTATTCTGGGTAACACTACTTATCGTAGGCTTCTCCTACACCTTCATAGCTCACCAGGTCTACAAGACGTATCGCTGCATGCGGCGCGACAGCAGGGGCATCTACCGGAACTCCAACCGCAGCATCTTCAGCATCCTGGCAGTGTTCTTTGTCTGCTTTGTGCCGTACCACATCTGCCGCGTGCCTTACACCATGAGCCAGCTGTCACCATCAAGCTTCAGCGAAGGTAACCGTATCCTGCTCCACCAGGTCAAAGAGGGGACTCTGTTCCTGTCAGCGACGAACGTCTGTCTCGACCCCATGATCTACTTTCTCATGTGCCGAAACTTCAGAAAGTCGCTGATGAGAAAACTGTCCAGTAAAAAGAGGAGGAAGCGTCTGTCAACCAATCAGAGTCTAAACAACATGTAGAGGGGGGATGGAGGAATGGATGCAAAGCAAGAGGAGACACTGAGAGAGAAGACAAGGACAGAGTGGATCCTGGAAGAGGAAAGCAGAGCACAGGAGGGTTAACCCTAACCCAGCAGGAGACACAGGCTGGACGTTTCTATGCATCAGTGGAGGAAGAAACTGGTGAGGAATCCTCAAACCGAGAACGACTGTGAGGCCAAAGCTGTGGTCCAAAAAACATGATGGATGGTAGAAGCCTCTTTAAGGGGACGTGGTTCTGTCCACGTCCTCAGAAGAATCTCTAGTTGCACATATGAGACATGAAAATACCAACCAAATCACTTTGTATCAGTGTGACTGAGAAGATATCAGTCACCATCAAGGTTTGACACAAGGAGTTTTGTTGCCTTCATCATGACTGTATGAGTCCAATAATAAAAAAACTGCCTAATTTCAGAACCTTCTTTCTGTCTTTTTCCATTTTTGTCTTTAAGTTTAACAGAAAGGAACAGAACGTGTCACATAGTTCCCATGTGTTATTGTTGATCTACTGAATGGAGACAATTAGGGGTCAAATCTGCATGAAGAGGTCAGTGAAGGCAGACTGTGGGTGTGGAGGACAGGCAGATGGTTGACAGAGGAGCTGAATGAGGTTCAGAGCGACATGGTGGGAGGAGGGAAGCCAGAGTTTGGAGATCAGGGATGGGAGGAGAGCGGTGGGAGTAAAGGGGAGGTTATGAAGACGGGACTCAGGTCTGTCATGATGGACGGTTTGGAGACGATTGCAGAGACACAAAGAAAGCTGAAAATATTCAGATTTTCACCACGAGACGATTTGGAGACAAAGATGTAGAGAGGAGATGACAGAAGCTCGATTGGTGCAATGAATGTTGTCTATAAAGAAGATATAGGCAAATAATCCACTTTGGCCTTTTCTAAAGTCAACGACCCACAGAAGAAGAACGAGAGCAAATATTGGTGGGTCAATCAGTTTTGAGCTGTTTTGAGGGAAAAATCTAAACTTTAAGAATGGCAGTGAATGAAGCTTCACTTTCATGCTGAGCAAAGCTTTTTGTGGACTGTAATCTGAGCTGTCAGTTACTCTACATTTCAGCTTTTAGGATGATCAGACAAGCACCAAACGACTCCCGGAGGCCTGGAAACGTTTGACATGCAGGAGATCCAGATCAGAAGAGTCTGTGAGGACAGGAGGAAAACCGCCATGTCAGCACTTTAAGCACCAGATGCCTGAAACGTGGAAACCGTCCAGTAAGACACCCAGAAAAGAAACAGCGTCACAAAGGTTCAAGTTTCTATTGATCTAAACTTTAAATCACTGCTCTGACTGCTCTAAATGAAACTATTCAGACAAGCAGATGTTTTCTTTAAGGCTTTTTCTGACTTGTAAAGGTCAACAGTTTTCTGTTTTAGCTGCACATTTTCTTGTTTCTTCCTGCTTTAAACTGTAACATCAAGAAATAGGCCTCAGTTTTATATCATACATTTATTTATATCCACTTAAAACGGTACTTTATGAGTGGCTTATTAAAAACTCCTGGAAAAGTAAAGTATTTACAAAAATACATTTGTATTTATCTAAGAGAAATATTGGGGGTGCCAATCATTGCAAGCAGTGATTTTATCAAGATTATTTTGTTGAATTAAAGTCCTGAATGGACCTGCAGTTTTTATTTCCTTTGGCGCCACCTGGTGTTTAAAGTGTGTAACAACATAAAGCTGCCTGCAGAAACGTTTCCCTCCATAAACAAACATTTCATCAGTGTGTGAAACATCTTCAGTGTTTTATTGCTGGATGTATTGATGATGATGATGATGATGATGATGATGATGATGATGATGATGATGATGATGATGATGATGATGATGATGATGTTTGTTTGTCTCTTGGATGATTTTACTGCTTCTGTTTATTGGCTCTGATTAATTTTAAAGTTGTTTTAGTTTTTACCAGAAATGAAGTAAAAACCATGTTCATTTTTGTTCTGTTTGTTAAGTTCAGATTGTGATGGACGTGAATCGGGTCGGTCCGGTTGGGCTCATCATTCAGCTGGTCTCTTCCTGCTGCGGTTTTCTGATCCTGATGCTTTTCTCTCTGCAGGGAAAATTTCTGCAGACTTCCTGGTAGCAGGAATGTTGCTTCACAAACCGGCTGCTCAGGTCCAACCGATAAGGAAACAAAACAAACTTCAGCCGCTTTTCTGAGAAACAATCCGTTAAAAACGAAGCTACTTTAAACTGGAGGCCCTGCTGGGTTGTGGGTTCAAATCCCAGCCTCTTTCTACATGGAGTCTGCATGTGACTGTTGGTTGCTATGGTAACTGCCGGCCAGCTCCATCCTTAAGGTTAAAAGGTTAAAAGGTTCCTTCAACCTGCACTAAACAAGAGAAATCACCTTCAGTGTTTTTTCCTGCAGAATGGCTGCTGCAGTTTCACACCCATGTTTAATAATGTAAACATCTCCACTGAACCTCTCATGTCTGGACCCCTGCTGGGTCATCAGAATCTCAGACAGAACCAACCCAGAACCGCAGCGTCCCACAGTCCGCTCAGTTTGGCTCGAATATCTGCTCGTTGTGCTGCAGCTCTGCTCGTTGTGCTGCAGCAGCAGGATGAAGCCTGTTGCTTCTTCCTGCTATAAACAAGTTTTCTCTGGAAAACAGTTGACCAGGAAAACTGAGTTTTTTGTTTTGCAAATGAGCAGCAGTGCAGGTAGGTTTTGTTTCTCTCTTCCTCCTCCCCCAGCAGGAGCAGGAGCAGCAGCAGGAGCAGCAGCAGCAGCAGCAGCAGCAGGAGCAGCAGCAGAGCAGCAGCAGCAGCAGCAGCAGCAGCAGCAGCAGCAGGAGCAGCAGCAGCAGCAGCAGCAGGAGCAGCAGCAGCAGCAGCAGCAGCAGCAGAGCAGCAGCAGCAGCAGCAGCGCAGCTCGCAGAGGGAGGAAGTCACAGCAGTGATCTGCAGGTTCAGGCTGGCAGACGCATTCAGGTGAGTCCAGCAGGTAAATCTGATCATTTCCAGCTTTGACCCTGTGGAGGGTCAGAGGTCAGCAGGCGATTCGCTTCAGATCCATCATGTTAGAAAACTCATCCAAACGTTTCGCGCTGGAAAAGCTGCCGCGGTTTCGCACCTGGCAGCTTCGGTTCGGATTTTCTCTCTGATGCGGTTCCGCGGTTCCTGCAACAGCAAAAGTTCAGATTGTCAGTAAATCAGCAGGTTGGAGTTTCTCTGACCTGCAGCTGAAGAACCTGAGCGGTTCTGTCCACCGGGACGAACATCCGGCAGAGGACAGAATATTGGAGGTTTGGGATTTTCCGGATCGATACTTTGATGGTTCGACCATCAAAGCGGTTGATAGAGAAGTGAGAGCAGCTTCCTGACTGGATCACGAGGCTCGGTTCTGCTTTCTGGACTCGTTTTTTTTTCATTTCTCTGCGCGTTTTAAAGCTGATCTGTGTTTTGGGTTTAATTCCGCCACACATTCAGAACCGAACCTGGTTGGGTCAGAATCATTCCAGGATTAAAATCTTTCTGTTAAAAAAGATTGAATCAAATTCTCTAAAATAAAAAACATCATTTATGGCAGAAATAATTTGATGCTTTAAACGTGAAGCAGAAAAACTTCAGTCTGATTAAATAAACATCTTAAACATCTGCAGAATAAATCAGATAAATAATCATTAAAGTTTGATGTTTACAGGTTAGAGATGCTTCAGTTCATCAGGTCTGCAAAGCTTTAAACATTAAACATGATTAATTCAGTTCAAATATTCCTGATTTCTGCTGAAGCTGCTTTAAATTTCTTGATCCAAACATTCAGACACTGAACCAATAAAACCAACCAGATCCTCCTAAAAACACACAAAACCAGAAATCCTCCAGATTCACATCAACATGATGATCAAACATTTTCAGGGATTTTATTTGTGCAGTAAAGTTTTTTATAAAACTTGTTTCAGCAACAGAGTTTAAAAATAAACTAAAACCAGCAGAAAAAACATGACAGGAAAAGAAACGAAAAGTTTGAACCCAAACCCAAAACGGCGTTTTGCCGAGTCAGCAGCCTGACACCATGTTAGTTAGTTAGTTAGTTAGTTAGTTAGTTAGTTAGTTAGTTAGTTAGTTAGTTAGTTTTTACAGTGTATTTTTTCCTCCTCTGGAACATAGAAATGACTCAATTTGACTAATAAAATCCTGCGGTCAAAATCATCAAAGACTTTTTTCATGTCAATAAATGAGCTGCTCATTTCTCTGAACTTCATTTTGTTTTGTTGCTGTGATCATTAACTGATCGGATCATTAACTGATCCGATCAGTTAATGATCAGTTTGTTTCTCTGCTGTTTTAGAGATGACCAGCAGCGGTTAGCATGCTGTTAGCGCCACGCGGTTCTTGCCCTTTAAATATAGGACTGAATGGGAGCCAGTCAGTCAGACACCAACTTCAGTATCTTGAGCGTTCACACGTTCATCCGTTGCCTGCTTCTCATTGGCTGAACGTCCAAAACGTGAGAAAAAACAAATGTTTTTGTGTGAGAACAGAAGCTGCCCCTCAATGGAATGACGCCCTGGGCTGTGAGTCGATCCGCCACGGTAAAAAAACCGTCTAATGGGAAGCAAGGCCATTTGTGAAGGGATTAGTTTATCACGCTAATGTTGCTGTTTACTTCTTGATATCATGTGAAAACAGGAAGCAGCTTTAATCTGAAAATCCACCAAATCAAAAGCCGACAATAAACATTGAGACTCTGAGTTTCTGCTGCTGCACAGATTTAAGCTGCTGCAGTCATTAACTGATCACATCTGATCCAATAATCCATTAACTAGATAATATATCAGAACAGGGAGCAATTTGAGATGTTACACAGATTAGCAGCAATAATCTGGATTATTTAAGTTTCAAACTAAATATTTTACATTAGCTAGTTCCGTTTTTAGCTCAAAGCTAAACACTTTTTACCAAATATGTTGTTTCACAACAGCTTTGGGCCAACATGAACACACCAAGGAAAGCAGAAGATGATTCGTAAGAGGAAGTACATTTCTTCAATTGACCTCAGCCAGCCAGTGTGGCCTAATCTGGATTATGGCCTAATCCATAATCTGGATTATTCCTCAGACGTTTAAGTAACATTTCACAGCTTCAGTTGCTCTTTTGGTTTGACTAAATGAATATGAAGGTTTTTTCTGCCATAAGCCAAGAGCAACATTTTCATTCTGAAAGCAGGATTTAATGTCTTTCCTATTAAAGCTGCAGGGCCGGTCCAAGGCTGCATGAGGCCCGGGGCAGAATCTGACCATGGGGCCCCTCTTGCTGCTGAAACATCAGAACCTCTAACAGCTTCTGTTGCATTTAATCTGGGAGATTAAAGTAGATTAACTGGCCAACACAAAAACAATCAGTTATAGTTACAGTTTATTCATTTGTATTTGTGAACAAACGGCTTGTTGCTCCCAGTTGGTTTTTTCATGCATTTCTGACACATGAGCAGAAATTTCCTTCAACGTTTTAATAAAGTGAGCAGAAATCTGCCTCAGCATGTGAGCAGCGTTTTCTCATCACTGCTGTTATCGTTGCTTTTCTCTGCGGCTTTCTGCAGACGGCTGATGTTTCGATAAGCTGCTTCTCAGAAATGATGGTTCTGAACCCAAAACGTTTCAGGTCAAAATTAATATGATGACTTATTTCATACATGAACCGACTGACACAAAGATAAAACCTCTGATGAGACGGGTTACCGTAAATACTGGAATAGATTCCTTACATATTTGATTAGACATGATGTTCATCAATACAGTAAAACTGGTTAACTTAACAGATTATTTCAGACATTCAACCAATAATAAAGAAAATCTGACATGAAATATTGAACTTTATTCTGCTAAATTATGAACAAAGTTGACCTAAATTAACAAATGTAATCTGAGTTCAGTTAAACTAAGCTAAGGGAGGCTAATAGTCATTAATTTAAGTCAATTTAACGTAGACATGTTAAACTAAGTTGTAATGCACCAAGCTAAGCTTTAAAAAGCTAAAAATAATTAAACTAACTAAACTAAAATATCTGAAGTGTTAGAAAATAAGACTTTGATTTAACTGTTTAATAACAGGCTGAACGTCATTAATTAAGTCATGGTAAACATGCTAAGCTAAGTGATGGTAACAGCAGGCTATGAGCTGAAGTTGGCTAAACTAAACCATCCTGTGTTACAGTAAACTGAGATAAAACATGAGCTAAAGCTTTTATCAAGTAAAGCTCAGTGAGAGACGAGGTTTAATTCTGCAGAGCGAAGAATTAAATTCATTTTAATTTACTTTTGTTTAAATTATTATTAAAGTTTTTATTATTTTTCAGAACACATGTATGCAACCCTTCCCAATCCTCCCCATATCCCCATACAATAAAAAAATAAAATTAAAAAATTAAAAAATTAAAAAAAGCAACCAGGTCCACACATATCAAATCAATAAAATTTTCACAAAAAATTGGCATATACAAACATCCTCGGTGTTAGCATAATCAACCACATTAAACAGAAGTTTATAGTAAGCAGAGTTTTCAGAACAGCAGTTCCTCAAACAGGTTTTCTTGTCCCAGTATTGCAGGAAAGAAAATAGTTCCAGGATTTCTTGAAGTTTTCTTCTTGAAGTTTTCATTTAGTTTAGCCAGCATTTGTTCAGATGACACTATTTCCAGCATCAATCCCAACCAACTTTTAATTTTCGGGGCAGTTAATGATTTCCATAGTCTGAGGATTATTCTGGCAGCCGTAACCATCCCAGCCTGCACCACGGTGTTTTGATGTTTTAGTGTTTTGGTGTTTTGATGTTTTGGTGTTTTGGTGTTTTGATGTTTTGGTGTTTTGATGTTTTGGTGTTTTGGTGTTTTGGTGTTTTGGTGTTTTGGTGTTTTGGTGTTTTGGTGTTTTGGTGTTTTGATGTTTTGGTGTTTTGGTGTTTTGATGTTTTGGTGTTTTGATGTTTTGGTGTTTTGGTGTTTTGATGTTTTGGTGTTTTGGTGTTTTGATATGTTAGGTATCAAGCAGAGTCTTGGTGACATGGGTATCTCCACATCTATCCACTTTCCAATGTGTTGTGATGCTGCTTGCCAGAATGGGAAAATGCATTTCCATTCCCATATCGCGTGTATGAAAGTTCCTGCTTCCGTCTTGCATTTCCAGCACAAATTATTGGTGAGCAGGCCCATTCTGTAAATAAAATCTATGTACCATCTTATAGTGCGGAAATTTCCCTCTCGATTCTTTGATATATTTTCCATTATTTGAAAATATTTTCAATCATTCTTCATCACTAAAAATGCAGCCAAGGTCCCTCGCCAGACAATCCCCAGACTTTTACATACATCCTTTTGCATGGCATTAAATAATTTGTAAAATGCAGATTCTTTGTATTTGATTTTACTTGAGCCCATAAATTCCTGTATTGCATTATCATTATGTATAAAATTGTCTTTAATAATACAGTATCTAATTTGTAAATATTTCCAGAAACTATCTCTTTTTATATGTGAAACTTTTGCTGCATTGCTCATGGGAACCTGGTTTCACCTGGTTTCACCTGGATTCTGTCCCAGCTGATTGTGGCTCAGTAGCTCCAGTCTCTCTGAAGGAAACTCGTTGCTCAGTTTTGTGCGTGTTCTGACACGTTTGCATGGATTTTGAGGTAGTGAAGTTTAAATGAAATTGATCGGAATGTAGCTACACTAAGTTTGATATTGCGCAATATATTTAATTATCTTTTTTCTTTCTCTCACTCTGCTTGAGTATTTGATTAATTTATTTTAATTTTCTTGATATTTTCTGCTTTACTTTATTTGAATTATGGTGAAGTTAACCTGATTATTGAAATGTTTATGCATAATTATTAGAAATTATGCATTTGCATTCAACGTGCATTAACTAAATGCTTAAATTTAATTATTTCTTTCGTACTATGTTTGTACATAATTGCTTTGATAAAAACATGTCATGGGTTTTCTGACCTTTTAGGTCGGGTTTTTCTCTGATGGATCAGATCCTCATCTGGATCTGAAGATGTCGAGCTAGAATCAAAAAGGATTATGGACTTTATGATTTTGGATATTAATTTATCCTGAGTCAGTTATCTTGTCTCACTGTACTGTTGTAATTGTCTGTTTTACACAAATCACTGAATATATATGCTCCAAAACCAAAAGTACCGTTCCTGTCTTTTCATTCACACCTCAGACTCCTTAAAGGGCCGCGCTTCTGATGCTGCTTAGCCGCAGTTAGCTGCTAACTAACTGTGACATAAACCACACTCAACTAAAAGCAAAGGATTAAATGGTTTAGCTAAATCAGCGACGTGAAACCAAGGAAGCCAGAATAATGTGAGCTAAAAGCATCTGTTCAACCTCCACTGCAGTTCATTTAACAACAAAAAACGTAAAACACTTAGAAAGCAGGAAGATCCAGTTTGTGTCCAGCGATGAGTCGTTCTGTCAGTTTACTGAGAAACTGCTGAGCGTTTGCACCAGTCCCTCATCCTGCTCTGTCCTCTGGTTCTGATAAATCCAGATCAGGCTTCGTTTGGTGAGTCACTGTGAAGGAATCGGTCCAGACTCGCCGTCCCCAACCCCAACCCCAACCCTGCCCAGAGACGATGAACAGCAGTAACGCCACCGAATGTGAACCAGTTCACAGATCGGCCAACACCTTCTTCATGGTGATCTACAGTCTGATTTTTCTGGTGAGTGTTTGGTTGCAGCTTCACGGTTTGTCGTTGTCGCTGCAGTGTGACCCGGTTCCTGTCGTCCTCAGGTGGGTTTGGTTCTGAACGGATTCACGCTGCGGGTTTATTTCTGCGTGTCGCAGCGCCAGGCCAGCAGCGTCACCGTCTTCCTGAAGAACCTGGCGGCCTCCGACTTCCTCATCAGCCTCTGCCTCCCGCTGCGCATCATGAACTTCTCCACCAACTCCACCCTCATCCGACAGGTCTACTGCAACTTCGGCGCCTCCGCCTTTTACCTCAACATGTACGCCAGCATCCTGTTCATGGGCTACATCGCTGCCAACAGGTAGGCCTGAGCGATCAGCGGTTCACACAGCGTCCGGATGGTTTCAGGTCATTCCAACACAAACGTTCATTAATCTGCATTTTATCTGCCAAAGTTACACAGAAACAGAATGAAACACTGTTGATGTCTTGGATCCTCTGCATAGACATTATAAAGAGATAAAAACTGACAAGTTATGCATTCTAGAAATGCAGAAATAGATTTCAAATCAGATCCGTCTGAACGGCTGATAACTTGAAGTTCCTTGGGGTTTTCCGCTCAAACACCTTTATTCTCAGTTTTTATCATTTTCTTCTGCTTTTACGTTGCCAATGGTTTCCAACTTCACTTTGTTAGTTTCCATCTTGCTGCAGAATCTGGGACTTTTACTCAGCAGTTTGAAGCCCATAATGATGCAACATGTTTTACAAGAAACCTGATTTCTTTTTTATTTTAAGTGGAAGAAAATCTCCAAGGAAAAGCAGCAGGAAGCTGGAATCCCTGCAGAGTCTGGGGTTGAACTGGCTGCATGAATAAATACTCAGGGGAAGCTGCAGTGTTATGCAGATAGCATGATTTTGTAGCACAAACATCTCTGTTACCTGCTGCTGTAATGAAAATGTTGCGTAAATCAGCTCAGAGGAGGAGCTGTGGCTGGAAGGCGGGGCTAAGTCCTGCCAGGCGTTTTGCAGCTGAATGGTTGCCATGGAGATTAAAGGATTTCTCAAACATGCAATAATCAAAGCAACAGGTTCGATTTAGTTGAGGGAATATCATCATAACATAATGTGAAGATAAAGATTAGAAAAGAAACACTGGATAAATGAATCAGTAGAAACTAAAACGAGTTGATAAAAAACATAAACGTTAAAATTATACATAATAAACAAAAACAATAATAAAATCTAGAATGATAAGGAACAATATTCTTATTATTAACAACCAAAACTGAAATTAAAGTCTACACAATGAGATATAAACCAGTCAGAGTGAATTTTGCTTCCAGATCATCTGACCTCTGACCTTTCATCTGGTTTAGTTGCCGTTGGCGACATGAACCAGCTGTGTTGGTGGGAAAGTTTCTGTGTGAACATGAATTAGAGCAGGGAGCCTGACTTCATCCGGTCTCTAGTCCGATGAGCAAAGAGCAGCAACCAGAACCGGAACCGGAACCGGAACCCGGACTGCGGTCACCCGACCCGTCACTGCCGGTTTTACTTGCGGAAGCGTCTCAGCGGTGGCGAACCACTTCCTGTCATTTATAGACGCGTTTCCAGATGCATCTAAATAAAAGAGAGTTTGTCATGTTTCACTTTGACTCTGAACCCTGAACTGCAAATGAAAGAGTCATTTATTCTCAGAATAAAGAGAATAAAGAATAAATGCATGAAGTCCTCCTCCAACCCAAAGCAACTTTGTGACTGTGAACAGATTCACAGCCGTTCAGAAGACGGTCGCCGTCCTCATGTTGCTGCCGCTGCATCATCTTTGGCTGACATGGTGCTTTGAGGTTCTGCCTCTTCATTCGTGGACCGAAGGAAATGATGAAGATGGAATTTGCATCTTAGCAGATTTAGCTTCTCTAATTCGATCTGTCCCGCTAAGGCCAGCGCTTTGGGGCAGAAAGCAGCTGTGGAAGCTCACCGTTGGTTGAGTTCACGCCAGAAACGCACGTCTGCTGTCGGCGCAGCGGCACGGAGCCAGCTTACAGAAAGGAAAAGCATCAGTGGAGGATGCTGCCAAATCTGAATAGCTCCCTGCTTCTTCTGCCTGACAGATAGAGAATATAACTGATAATGGATGATATGACATTTGATCTAATTGATAACTTATAAATAAATTAACTCTATTAATCTGGAACAAACATCCAGAAAACTGCAAAACTGTTGAAACACTGAGATCCTTTAAACCAGGTTACATTACAGCTGCTGTAGATGATCAATAACTGCAGTATTGATCACTATGGTCTGGATTATAACTTTTCATGATCTCAACGTTTCGGCCTGTTGGATCAACGTCAGGCAGAAAATGTTTTTTAGTATTTTTAATGTTAAGATGTTAAGTTAAATAAGTTAAATTACATAATCATACAGTTAAAAGTTTTGGTTTTACTGCAGAGAGTCTTTTAAACATTATTATGTTATATTTTTTATGAAGCTTTAGATGGAAAAAGGGGCGGGGCTTGGTCTATAAACTCCCTGCCGCTGCTGTTTGATGAAGACTGAAGACTGTCTGCAGCCAGAACCTGTGACGGTTCTGTGACTCAAACATCTGGAACCCAGGAAAATGTGGGCGGGTTGTTCCTCAACCCTCTGGGTCCGGGTGGGTGAGATATGAGGTGTTATCATCTCACAGAAATAAGAAATAAGACCCGGTTGGTTTAAATCGACCCGGTCGGTTCAAACCGACCCGCCATCGTCTGTACTGGTCTGGGTTTACTGGAGCTGACAGACTGAATCAGCAAAGCAAACAGACCCACAGCTCCAGCTGAGCCAGTTCCTTGTTTTCATTCCATATCTGATTGTTGCCGGGGCAACAAGATCAGTGCTATGTAAATAACAACAAGAAAAAATTAAAATAGAGCCGGGACACGTCTGAGCCTGACGGCCGGTTTGACCCGTTTACTTCCTGTTTCTGGTGCTAATCAGAGCATCTTGTGCTAAATTTGCACATGTTTGCATGAAGCTTTGAGTTCAGAGTCTCATTTATCTGCAGATCAGATGAATGAAAACATGAGATTCACACACTGACAGCCGAGACGGTTTCAGGATGTGGTTGAGCAAACGCAGACAAAGCTTCATGCTACTGAGGCCGGTTCTGGTTCTGCTGGACCAGAACCCAGCAGAACCAGAAGCATGAGAGGATGTGTGTGTCGGTGGGTCCAGGAGGCCTGAGCACTGCAGCCCAGCTGCTCCTTGCTCTGCTGGGTTTCCCATAGAAAACTATTAAATTAATGTGAAGTGAATCAATGGGATCAATGGGAGATTTTAGTTCTGGTTTCCTGGAGGTTTTTCTTCTCTGCTCTTTCTCAGTCCTGCTTCTGTTTGAACCAAGACGCCTCCTCCAAGGCGACTTGTTCACATTTTCACATTTCCTCCATGAATCTGAGCGTTCTGAGTGTCCAGAGTTTGAACTGATTCAGCTCAGACTCGGCTGTGAATCTTTTCCTGAATCCCAGGAGTTAGAAAATAATAATAATCTGTTTCTGCTGATGCACATTTTTATCTGTGCAGCTCCTGTCAAACCCTGCGGCGTTTCTGTGGACAGATTCAGCTCATATTTTACTTTCTTTCTTTCCTTTTCTGTCTCCATCTTGAAACTTTTTCTGCTTGAGCCTTTAGGGAATATTTTAGATTCAGAGTCTGAAACGTTTGTGTCTTTTATTTTACGTGCAGCTGCAGGTTTGACAGATTGTTTGAGCAGAGCTCTGAGTCGCTGGGTCCGGTTGGTGGTCTGGTCTGACAGGCTGGACTTGGACATTTGGGTGAATGAGGTTTTGGTTTTGGACGTTCAGTGATGTTAAACTTTGATGCTTTATATCTGCGTTCTCCGACTCTCACCTGAAGCAGGTTGTGGATTCTGATCCAGCTGCTGTAAAGGTTTCCAAAAGTGAGCGATAATAACGGTTCTGCCTGGAGCGTCTTATCGGTACCGCAGGTCCACATGAGTCCAGACAGCAGCTACTCTGCTGCCCCCTAGTGGAAATACAACACAAGTGTAATTCATTTGCTCCAAACTTAAGAACCTAAAAAATGGGTCTTAATATAAATTACTGTTAGTTTATTTCTTTTTGTCATTGATTTAATTCTTACCTCTTATCTTTTCTTTGTCTCATTTTCATGTTTCTTGCTGCTTCATCTGCTAGTTTCATGTTAAACTTTGAATAGTTTCTGTAGATAAAATGTGATTTAAATCAGATTTTTAAGGATCATTTTAACAAACCAAACCTTTGACACATGAAGGCGAGTCGGTCTCCAGACTTTCTGTTTTGATGAAACTATCAGCTGGTTTTTCTGTGTAACAGGAAGTTCTGATCCTACACAACCACAAAACCACCATTAAACAGCAAAAGTGATGAAACTGTAACCAGTCGAATCTCCTGCTGAGGGAAACGTCCTGAATGTCGCCTGGTTTCACCCAAACTGCAGCTGGACTCAGTTTTCCTTTGTGACGGCTCTTTTTCCTGCAGGTACATGAAGATCGTCCATCCTTTGGGAAACCACTTCATCCAAAAGCCCCGAGCCGCTTACATCATCTCCATGGTGACGTGGGGTTTCCTCCTGACCATGACCAGCACCTACGTGATCCTGTCCCTCCTCACCCAGCAGCATCAGGAGAATCTGCCCGGTCTGGTCAGCTGTGACGTCCTGCACAGCCAGCAGCTCAACCTGCTCTACAAGGTCATCCACGCCTGCTCCGCCGCCATCTTCCTGGCCGTCCTCATCGGCCTCATCTGGTTCTACTACAGCACGTCCCGCAGGCTGGCGCAGGCGCAGAGGAACCAGTCCGTTTCTAGCAACTCCAAGAAGCTCGCCAAGTCCCAGCGGAACATGCTGGTTCTGGTCACGGTCTTCTGCATCTGCTTTGTCCCGTACCACCTGATCCGCCTTCCCTACGCCTTCATGAAGACGCTGGTCTGCTCCTGGAGCAGCTGGTTCTTCTACCTGAAGGAGCTTACCGTCCTGGTGTCGGTCCTCAACGTCTGCTTGGACCCTCTCATCTACTTCATCTTCTGCAAGGCGTTCCGGGCCCAGATGAGCATGAGGCGGGTCTTCAACGACACGGACAGTCCGACGCAGGCGGATACCACCGACAGGCGGAGCAGCGACGGATGGATGAGCTCCTTCAGGAACCTCAGGAAGTTGTCAGTCGTCTCGCTCACCAAGCAAACCAGCGTCTTGTAGACCATCCTGGACTTTTACCTGTCAGAAAATCCAGACTGGAAGTTCAAGAAAACCCTGTGAATCCGTCTGAGGAGTTAATCAAAGTCAACACATTCTGGGACTTTATTCAGTTTTTGACTGACATTAACAGTCGAGTCATCCTGACTGTTTGGTTCATCGTCCTTAGTGACCAATGATTCTCATCTCCCAGAATCTTTCTAAAGCTTTTTCACTCGTGCTTCAGGTGCTTCAGGGTAAAGGAAGCGAGTCTGAAAGTTGCTCCATGTTTCCATCGTTTCATTCCTGCACATGTGCGAGGAGAGATGGAAACACGTTTCCCATCCACTGGTCTGGTGTGCAAACACAAACACAAAACTCAGGAATATTTCA
Source organism: Poeciliopsis turneri (assembly GCA_922788865.1). NCBI lineage: Eukaryota > Metazoa > Chordata > Actinopteri > Cyprinodontiformes > Poeciliidae > Poeciliopsis > Poeciliopsis turneri. The sequence goes on along the minus strand of CAKLNU010000710.1, from coordinate 32,502 downwards.
GCGTCAAAACCTCCAGCTTGGAGGGAAGAGTCTTCATTTATCTGAGATGTGTGGTCCATGTTGCCTAGCAACCGCTACTTGCTGTTTATTATGGCCATACGTAGCGTCTGGTGAAATCTCACTCTGATTGAGTCACTGCGAACCAGACGATATTTCACATTTATCTTTTCTTTATTGCAACATTTTAAAAGTTTGCTTAAAATTTTCATCACAACTGAAAGAGCCAAAAACGTCAGTTTGTGACATTGTTTGTCATTGTGAATGCTTTTTGCATAGTTAGATATTTTCTTGATATTAAGTTTCCATTTTATTATATTTTTGTAGAAAAGCGCCACCTAATGGACGTAATTAAAAATATGTAAAAAAGTGCTGCGTTATGTTGGAGCAGAGAGAAATTGGAAAATGTTTCACAGCTCTACAGGTTTTGGCCGTTACATGTGGAATCCTGTGCAAGATTAAGGAATACTTTATTAAAGTTCGTCGTTCGTCAGACTTGAAAGTAATTCTTTAGTTCACAAAGAGAAGCACAAGAGCATACAGTGGAACAGAAACGCGTCAAGCTAAGAGCTAACAGCTAATGAACGTCAACAAAGGAGAGAAAACTGAAGCTTGTTGAACAATATAGTGGCTTTACGACGACAGAACTAGCAGCCACTACAACAACTGGATGGAGATACGTCACTGTTAGCACCATTAGCACCGTTAGCACAGTTAGTACTGTTAGCACAGTTAGCACCGTTAGCACAGTTAGTACCGTTAGCACCATTAGCACAGTTAGCACTTAGCACGTTATCACAGTTAGCATCGTTAGCACAGTTAGCACAGTTAGCACAGTTAGCAGCTCAGACAGCAGCTGTAATAAGGTGTGTCGTTCAGTGAAGTGAATCGATGGGATTCTCGACCCTTATCACAGGTTCTACGATGTGAACACAGAGACCAGTGGAGGCTAGTTAGCTTAGCTTGAAGGTGATGTGAATTATGTGCAGAAACACAACAGCTGAGCCACAGAGAAAAGCTGTTGATTTCCTGGTCCGTCTGCGTTCTGATCACGACTGGAGGAACCAGGAGTCGACTCTGCAGGACGTGTTGGACTCTGGAGCCAGAATCCAACAGCTGCTGCTTCTCCACTGAAATTACAGTTTTTCATAACAAGCTGCTCATCTGTGCGGCTGACAAACAGAACCAGCTGGTTCTGTTCCATGAAAATCTGTGGCTTCAACAAAAACTGATTTTCTGTCCTGAACAGGAACTGGACCAGAACTTCAGTAACAACCTCCAGACGTGGTTCTGTTTAGTTCCTGCAGAGAGTTTCAGTTCCTGAGAAGAAGCTCCAGTTGAAACAGTTCAAACCTCCTCATCTCTTTAATAATCTGCCAATAATCTCTTCAATAATCTCCCAATAATCTGCCAATAATCTCCCAATAATCTCTCAATAATCCAGAGTTTTAGTTGCTCTGGCTCCTTTAAATGTGAAGAGTTCTTGACAATGAGTCAACGTGTGATTGGTCGACTAATCAGGAGTGAACGTAACGCTGGGAAAAGTATTTATACCTTTAATGTTTCCTGCTGCTCCTGCATCCAGTAAATGTCAGATTATCAGATTATTGTTCATCTCAAATAAAGATAATTTGAGAAAACATAAAAAGCTTTTTTCAACCTATGATTTCTGTAATTAAGAGGGTTAATTTCTGAAAATATTCATATCTGTGTGCGATTTGTTTTATTGATCTGTACTGAGTCTGTTTATCAGGAAACTTTGCTGGGATTTCATTCAAAAGTCTTTACAACGTTTTTCTGTTTTCATCACTTCGATTGTTAATAAAAACTTAAACTTTGATCACATTCTGTCAGATGGAGTTCAGATTCATTCGTTCATCATTTCAGATGAAGGTCATGAAAGAAGAACCAGCAGAAAATCCAGAAAAATCCAAGAACAGAGAATTATTGAAGAGCGAACAGCAGCGAGGCCCCCTAGCGGCCACGAGCGGAACTACAGACAACACATTTCCTGCTCCTTCATTGAAACGCATATTAATCACTTTCTGATAAATATGACGTCATCATCCTCCAAACATCTCATTTAAATAACAAAATCAACCTGAAAGTAAATATTCATCATCAGGGAAAACCTCACTGTGTGTGTGAGTGTGTGTGTTAGTGTGTGTGTTTGTGTGTGTTAGTGTGTGTGTGTGTGTGTGTGTGTGTGTGTTAGTGTGTTGTTGTGTGTGTGTGTGTGTGTGTGTGGTGTGTGTGTGTGTGTGTGTGTGTGTGTGTGTGTGTGTGTGTGTGTGTGTGTGTGTGTGTGGGCGGTCACACTGACATCAGCAGCTCTCTCTCTCTCTCTCTCTCTCTCTCTCTCTCTCTCTCTCATACAGGAAAACCTTCCAGCATCTGTTCAATCTGCATCAGCGCTCGAACCCTGCGGAGCCCAGCAGAACCGGGCCGCGTTGCCAGGGGCCCAACGCGCGGTCTGCGAGCCAGAGACGGTACGGATCAGCAGGTAAAGAAGGTCCAACTTGGCTCTGCTGTGATCAGAAACAGATCGGATGTTAAAACGATGATAACGGAGGGAAGTTTGTTCTGAGAGATGTCTCACTCTGATGATTATTTTAACATGTTTCTCAAGGTTAATTAACACATAAAATTGTTTTGGACCTTGACTGAAAAACACAGCAGAGGAACCTGGAAGGTCCAGGAAACATGCAACCAATCGGATCAGTGAACCAGGTCAGGAGTTCACCGTTTAATGGTGATGCTTCATCAAACGACTTCAGCTTTGACTCGGAGTCAATGATGTGTTCCTGGGAAATTGAGCATAGATTAGGAAATGTGTGAAGATGTGTTTGTACAGATGAAGACATAAAACCGTCCAGATGAAGGAACATGCAGAGCAGCGAGCAGAGAGGTGAAGATAAGCCGCCTGCAGCCATTTTGTCCTCATTTCTGTGTTTCTGGTCATTGTGGATCAGTTTTAGTGTCGCTCTGTGGCTGAAGCAAAACCAGCTGTGAAGCTCATTTCGTCTCTTTCAGGGAGTTTAATGAAACTTTAATCTGGAGAGTTTCAGATTCAGAAAACTTCCTGCACTTCCTTCCAGTCTGAGAGAAACTGTCGTTTTGATCTGATGAGTCTCAGCCTGTTTCTGATTCGTCACCTCAGATCAGCTTGTTTTTAGCAAAGTTTCCCCGTCTGACACACAGCAGCCGACGCTTCCTGACACTAAAAGGTCATGCGTGTCCGTCTGAGCGAGTGGGACGGGATGAGAAGTCGGGCAGGATGAGTGTTTCTCAGCTGCCTCCCCTGCTGGTGACCTTTAACCCACGGCTGTCTGGAACGTCACTGGTGGAAAGTGGCTGATGGTTGTGTTTCAGCGGCCGTATTTCAGGGTTTTCAGAACGTAATGAGGAGACGCTCTGTTTCACCTAAACGTGTTGAAAAGCTCGTCTGAAACCACAGAGGCTCATCTGCATCCTGTCAGACTGTCGGCTCTCTGGTTCCTCTTCCCGCCGCAGAAATCTGAAACCTGCTTGATTTTCACATCTTCATCATCTGCAGTGACGATGAAGAGTTTTATCTTTTCATTGCTTTTAAAAATCAATCATGATGAACCAGCCAGAACCAGAAAACTGATCTGACAGTTAAACAGAAGCATGAAATGTCAGATAAATATAAACTCCAGACTGAGCTTCATTTTGTTTCACCATGCAGTTTCTTCCCACGTGCCTTTGGGCAAACTCTAGTCCAGCCTTAATCCAGCAGTGGTGAGCACACTTCCTATACTAGCAAACCTAATTTTTAGCTCAACACTTTTTTGCTCGTCTTAGTTTCCCTTAAATTAACTTTTCCAGATCAATTCTGTTTTGCTGGTTTGTAAATTTTCAGTGGAATAAAGTTTGAAGGTTTTCAACTGTTGAAAATTCTTTAACTAATAAACTTTTATTTGAGCGAATATCTTTATACCAAACAAGTAACACAGACAAAATTAGACAGATGATATAAACACAAAATCATAACATCATAAACATGTAAAGCAAATAAACCTGATGCCTCAAAGTTCCAGTCCTTCATTTATCATTTAAATACTGTTAGCATAGCGCTTTAGCATCAGCTCTAGCTAAATACATGTGATTTATGGTTAGCATAACTTGCCCTGCTCTCAGACACACTCACCACTCAACCACACATTATTAGCACTAATTGACTGATTTGTCTCCTTCACATTTTATTGTTTAAATCTTTTTCTTAAAAAGATACATTTTGGTGACGATGACTGATTTGCAAAGGTCAAGGTAAAAAAGGTCAAACATGTAAGGTTGTGAAGACTTTATCCAGACACTGTAAACACCTGCAGCATGTTGACCTGCAGCATGTTGACCTGCAGCATGTTGACCTGCAGCATGTTGACATGATCAAGCAGCTGATTCTGCTGTGAACTGAGTTCATCAGGTTGCTTCAGATCAACCTGAACATGTTAGGATGGATCTCCATCGAACCTTCAGGAGGATTATGACCATGAAGAGCATTGGCAGCAGAACGCCTCCATCATGAGGAACAGGGCAACAAACTGTTAGAGGCGGCGGCCATTACTGCCGATGACGCCATCAATCATCGGAAACCGTGACCAACCAGGTTCCAGGAAGTCCTTGCATCATCTGAGCTGCAATGTTCCTGTTAGCAAAACCAGCTTCATCACCTTCACAATCAGTCACCTCAACAGAACCACTGCTGTTGATCCAATCCATGATAGAGCAGAACCAACATCAGGCTGGATTTAACTCACTTTAATCATTTAGAGACGATTCACTACAAACCTCAGGTTGGATTTATACCCAGATCTGTGTTTTTCCAGCTGCTTTCATTCAGTCAGCGGACGATGATGTGGCGTCATCAAACCTTCATCATCTGTAAATGTGTAAGAGCTGTTTGTCTTCCAGCAGAAAGTGAAGCTGCATGTAGCTGAGCAGAAGATCAACCTACGATCACAAAGGTAAGCAGCCAACAAACCCACAAGTCGTTTGCTTCCTCTTCCTCTTTGTGTGTTGAAGCAAACAGGAACCTGTGTTCTAGATGGAGCTGATCACGGCGCTCCACTCCTCCAACATCACCCCTACAGGAGGACCTGCAGAGAACAAATGCATCGTCAACGACCAGATGACCCCCTTCATCATCCTGTACGTCCTCATCTGCAGCGTGGGCCTGCCCGGCATCCTGCTGTCCGTCTGGGGCTTCAGCCAAAGCTGCAGGTCTCAGGTGGGACAGCAGATCTCGTGATTTCCATTTCGCTCAGTGATATTCCTGCTGTGTCTCTTTAAACACTGATTACCAACTGGAACCAGTTTGACAGATTTGATCAGTCACAATGGATCATCTAATGTGTGATGGTTCTTCCTGGAAGCTCCTCAGAACGTTGTGCCAGAAGTCTTGATGACCATCAAGATGTTTTCTGGTAAATGTGGGATCAGCTTTGTTTCTTCTGGGTCAGTAGTGGTTCTGGTCTTGGACCTCCCACATGGAGACCATTTGTCTCTGTTCCTTATTGTCGCTGTCGTGGCAGTCCAGCTGAAGAGTGTCCTTTGATCGTTTCTAACCTTATCAGTTCGCTGTCACACAAAAAGAGTTAGATGTGAACACTGTTTCACGCAGAGCAGTTTACTGTGTGACGCAGTACGCCATCATAAAGATGTACCTTTGCGCAGATGCGTCCGGCGGACGTCCGCTTTGAGGACGCGTGGACGTCCCCGGAGTGGAGTACCTGGACGTAAGCTATGATTGCTTATGGAGGGATGAAGAAGTTGAGTGTTTCACAGGTTCCTGGCTTACTCTCTGGTATGATGTGACGTAATTTGATGTTTGACATTCTGGATGTCTTGGTTGTGTCTCAGCAGAAGCAAAGCACCTACGTCTACCTGGTCAACCTGCTTGTGGCCGACATCCTGCTGCTCTTTGCCCTCCCATTTAAGATCCTTAAGGATCTTGGCGCAGCATCATGGAGGCTCATGGTGTTCCACTGCCAGGCCAGCGGCGTCATCATATACATCAGCCTTTACGCATCCATTGCCTTCCTCGCCTTCATCATCGTAGACTGCTACCTGAAGGTAGAGCAGGGCATTCAGTGGGGACCGTCTGTGTCTGTGACTGGCATCATGACTCTGTTTTGTTGCAGGACCGCCACACGGCGCGCTCTCTGCGGCTGCAGGAGTCCAGCTTCGCCTGGCTGTTGTCGATGGTGGTCTGGACCTTGCTGCTGCTCATCATGGTGCCCAACATGGTGCTTCCCACAAAGGAGAGCAAGGTACCACAACTTCTGCTGATACCAGTGGGATGCTAGAAATGAGGCCTTTCTGCTGCAGGGAAGTCTGTTTTAAGTGTAAATTGTTTGGGACCCTGTCGCCTGCAATGCCAGCAAAGTTTTCTGAGTCTGACTTTGGTCTTATAACAACAGACCAAACAAATGGGAGAAGTGAAACACCAGGTGTTTTCAGTGGGAGAGGAACTCCAGCGCCGTAAAACGGTTTTGGCTGAGGAAGTTCTAGTTCAAGTTGCTTAGCAATGCAATGGACCGGCATATTCAGGAGAGCAAATCCTCCACCAACTGGAGTCTCACTTGGTGGGTGGTGTTAAACCCAAATGCTCTGGACCAGTCCTGGGTTATTTTTCCTGGTCTTGGCCTTGGAGGGCTTGGTGTCAGTCTTGGTGTCAGTCTTGGCGTCAGTCTGGCATCAGTCTTGGTGTCAGTCTTGGTGTCAGTCTTGGTGTCAGTCTTGGGTCAGTCTTGGTGTCAGTCTTGTTGTCAGTCTTGGTGTCAGTCTTGGTGTCAGTCTTGTTGTCAGTCTTGGTGTCAGAAGAACCAAAGTTCACTTCAACTGACCCAAGATTTAAGTTTGTACATGGACCAGAATTCGCTTTTTTGTTTCACATTGGAGTCTTAGTGTGCATTCACACCTCCCAAAAAGAAGCAAACAGACGAATCAGGGCTGATGTGAATGGACTCAAAGATCCTGCCTCTAACTGAAAGCGTTTCTGCTTTCTCTGTTCAGGTGACAAAGTACCTCAGCTGTTCATCTTTGAAGGAGAGAATCAGCCTCCACTGGCACACGCTGACCGTGTTTCTCAACACGGCCCTCTTCCTCAACGCCTCTGCAGCCGTGCTCATCTCCAGCGCCTTGGCCCTCAAAAGGCTCCTGCACAGTCGCAGCAACCCCAAACTGTGGCTGGACGCCAGGAGGGTGGTGCTGAGTGTGACGGCCATGGCGCTGGGCCACACCCTCAGCTTCGTTCCCTACCATGTGGTGCGGACGCCGTACACTCTGGCCCAGGCCGAGGTCATCAAGGACTGCCAGACCAAGAGGCAGCTGTTTCTGGGGAAGGAGTCCACCCTGTTCCTGAGCCTGCTCCACGTCTGCCTCGACCCGCTTCTCTTCTTCCACCTGGACGCCGCGTTCAGACAAACAGTCAGGCGGCTCCTTCGCCGCAGCAGAAACCAGGCCGTTGATGCAGAGGAGCAGGTCGTGGAGGAAGTGATGCTGCCAAAAGTTCATGCAGAGGAGGATACTGCGGTCTGATCACAGGTCTGCAAAGACGATGAACAACATTGCAGATGCAGATCCAGACACTGGATGTTTGTGTGAACTCAAGAACAAAGAGCAGCATTTGTGTGGCGCAGTGGTTAGAGCTGCAGCTCGTATTCAGACTCGTCTTGAGTTCGAGTCTCACTTCGTTTGCCAGGAGACTGTCTGCCATTTGCTGTCAGGTTACTGTTGGAGGAAAGCCAGCAGTGCCAAAACTTACAAAACAGACTTTCATCTACTCAGCAGGTTTAAGATGGTTGAACTGGAATATTACCAGGACTTAACTGGTAACAGAGATGGTTCTGTATTCATGCTGTGTTTCTTGCATTGCCTCTGGATCTGTGTGACTTTATCCTCAGTGCAACAGTGAGAATGAATATAGAGGAAAGTTACATGATGCTTCCAGGATTCATCCTCCACATCAACATCACAACCGAGATATGATTCACACCAGCTGGTGAACAGTTCAATGAATCGTTCATCATTTCAGTGAATCATTTCATTCCATTGTTTTATGCAGTTCCTGCTGTCAGCAGTTTCTGTCAGTTACTTTGATGTGTGACGGCTTGTTGAATATTAAATTACATAAAATGCAAGTGAATATCATAATTATTATTTTAACAACTGATGATTGGTTTGAACAAAATGATGGACAACAAAAACTCGTCTAGTTTTAGGCGTTAAAAGGGAAATATGACGGTTTGTTGTCCAGAATCTGTCGCGTTGTGCAAAAAGCAGCAGAGGGCAGTAGAGGGCAGCAAAGGGCAGCAGAGGGCAGTAGAGGGCAGCAAAGGGCAGCAGAGGGCAGCAGAGGGCAGCAGAGGGCAGCAGAGGGCAGTAGAGGGCAGCAGAGGGCAGCAGAGGGCAGCAGAGGGCAGCAGAGGGCAGCAGAGGGCAGCAGAGGGCAGCAGAGGGCAGCAGAGGGCAGAAGGGTTGATGGCATTATATCCAGAACAATCCTGAAAGAAGAGCTGAGGCTGTTTCACCGTCCAGCAGGACAACCACCCTGAACCTACTGTGGGATGGCCTAGTCAAAGTCCTGGTCTAAATGTGACTGAGAATCTGTGGAAGACTGATGTTCACAGATGTTTCTATCCAACCTGGATGAACTGATGACGTCTCAGTCAGAACCAGAACCAGAACCTTTCACTTCCTCATCATCCAAACAAAAATGAAATCAGAATAAAATCATAGTTTGTGTTTAAAATGTGTCAACATGTTCAGATTCCAGGTCGTCTTTACGCCTAATTGGTTCTCCAGTCTGGAAATGACGCTGCTTCCATCCAAACTCAGCTTCTATCTGCAAGAATCTCATCTGAGCTGAAAAACGCTCCAAACAAGATAATCTGATTAAACTGGTCAATTGGATTACAGTGGAAAACCCAGAACTCTGCGAGGAACCACAGCAGAAACAACCAGAGCAAAGGTCAAACCGCCGGAAATGTTGCTTTAAATCCACAGAAATGATTTTGACTGGCTGATGGCGGCTGGAGGAAGATCTGATGATGATGATCCTCTGAGAATCTCCTGAATCTCTGCAACGACAGAAAAGATTCAAACTCCACCTGGGAGATTTCAGATGGAAACTGTCCTTTGCTCTGAGTTCAACTTTATTTATTCTGTTGGAGCTTTAGATGGAAACCAGAGCAACAAGAATGTTGGTTCAGAAAAATCCAAACAGGATAAAGAGGAAGACGATCTGCAGACGTCTGAAGGTCCAGATCCCGTTTCCTCAAACATTCCTGAGTCTGAAGCTTCGTTTCGAGACACAGCTGCCCTGAAGCTGCTCATGTTTCCAGATGTTGACTGGAGAAAAGTTTAATCAACATCCAACATCTTGTCTGAAGTTCCATGTTGCAGATAAAAGATGAGATCAACAGAACGCCTTCAACCCGCTGTAGTTACCATGCCAGGCCACGAGATGGCGCTGTGATTTCAACATGCATTGGAAACGCACATGAACTTTCCAGCAAACAGCACCAGATGAAGCATCACAGCTTCATGACAGCTGCTGGACCGGACCAGAACCGGACCAGAACCAAGATGTGACAGAAATCCCAGAGACGTCGGGATCAGGAGAGGAAGAATCTTAGAAAAACGTAGATTTAAAAATCAATAAAGGAACCTTGAATATGAACAGGCAAAAGAAACAAAGAACCAAACAAATCCAGCATAATCCAAGAAAACATCCGATGGACAAGGAAGAATAATCCAGTAAGTAAAAGACATGAAAAGCTTTTATTTCCTTTCATGGCTCAAAAAGAAGAAAATCATTAACAGTAAAAATCCGACTGTAATTTGACTGAATCATGACAAACTGCCTGCATTGCTTTGATGGACCTGAGTTTGTTAATCGAATGTAGAAAATATCTGAATCATATTTACGTCTCTAACTCTTAATGAAAGAACCTGAAACAGGAGAAAGGGGCAGAGGCTGCGACTGGCTGACAGCTCAGTGTGTGGGAGCCGAGAGCAGAGCAGCTGGCGGTAAAAACAGAAAGTATGTTTCTACTTCTTGCCTTTAAAATCACAAAATAAAATCTGAATATTTCTCTATAGAAACCCAGGCACTTTGAGCGCTTAGTTTAAGTTATGATGCTTCATTCATAATTTCTGCCTGTTGAAGGATCAGGACACGAAAAACCAGAAAAGCTTTTAAAATGAAGAAACTGAATTATAATTGACATAATGCATAATCAATTTTCCTAAAATGACACAAAGCAGGAGCAACTTTTAATCCATGAATGAATGAATGAATGAATGAATGAATGATCATAGGAGCAGTAATGACATTTTGCCTTTGATCCATTTCAGGCTCTGGCTAACAGAGTTTTGGCCCGACTCCCCGCCCGACTCCCCGCTGCAGAATGCTGAGCTCTCTGCCGGGTCGGCCTGGAGGCTGACAGCTGCGTGAGGCGCGGCGAGGCGCGGTGGTATGTGAGGACGCAGACAGATCCTGACAGCCGGCGGCCCGGTCCAAGTCGTCGGCCCGGGTCGCTGGTCCGGGTCGGGGTTCAACATTCAAACTAAAATTCTTCAGGTTTTCTGTCTTTTGTTCCTGAGATGAATAAATCAGAACCAAGTTCCCGTTTTCTCCTGCTGATCATCTCCTGATCTGACCAATCACAGCTGATGAGGAGCTGAAGGTCAAAGGTTAAACAGCTGCTGTTTCTGTGTAAATCCTGTCAGAATAAAACCAACAGGTCTGATTTTTAACCAGTAGTCATGTGGAGAACATCCTGCTGCTAAACCTGCAGAAATGAGAACAAATTTCCTGTAATTTGAATGTTGGGATCAATTCTGTTGATTTTATCAAATGAAATGAATCATTTAAATCAGCGATGACGGACCTGTTGCTGTTCTGCTACATCCGTCGATTTAAAGCAACCGGATCGAAGCTCCAGATTCCATTGAATATGTTCAGGATGAAATGATGCTGAAACCGGATCCACTGCAGATTCACCCAGAGGTGGCATTTCATCCGTCCGTCTCATAACCCGCTTTGGCACAGACTTCACATCATTTGCTGCAGCATTCGCTGCTGCATCATTTGCTGCAGCATTCGCTGCTGCATCATTTGCTGCATTCTGTGTATTTTTTACATTACCAAGTGCTTTTAATTTTTTTCATCCAATTTTTCTGAGTTTTCTATTTTTGTCTTTGAAGTTGTTTTATTTTCTGCAAGAATGATTTAATACTCTTATTATTTTAGAGTTGGTAATGAAGCTGGGAGTTGCCACAGATTTCACTGTAGTTTGATGATGTCAGCAAAGATCCCTGGTCGGTTCTAGCGGAGACCAGGATTAAAATATGAATCATTTATTTATTGATAAAGACGCGTTCTGCCCAATGGACAAACATCAACCAACCAATCACAGGTCAGTGATTAATGGTAACCCTAAGTTGTAAACTAAGATTAGCAAAAAACAGACTCACAACAGGTAAGCTCAGCTACCATTGCTAATGTTTGCTAGCTTAAGTCAAGTTAACCTAGAAATGCTAAGCTAAGTAAAGTCAACATAAAAACATTGTCAGTGTTGAGTAAAGTTGTGAGCTGTGCTACTTTTTCCTACTACTCTCCCATCAGTCATCACTGCATGTATTTCTGTAGAAGCTGCATCTGGATCAGCATTTCTGATCCTAGTCAAAACCTACGCCTGGTTGAAATACTGTGTTCAGAAAGCTGAGCAGAAACAAATGTTTGCTGACCTCAGTGAACTGGAGCTGCAGCAGAACAAAGAGGAACCAGAATTCCTCCAGAACCATAAAGTCCGACAGAAACCACCATGAAAGTTATTGATGCATTTCAAAGGCTTTTCCTCCACCGACTCCAACTTCCTGGATATTTCTGTCCTTTTTCCACCTCCTTCAGTCCGTTTCCCTGCCTGTCCTTTTATGGCCAGACGGGTCACCAAAACGCTACCAGACGAGCCATTTATAGGCAGAGATTCGCAGCTCGAGGTCATTTGGTGTCGTGGGAACAGATGTCGCATCACATCACAAACACGCAGCAACAGAACAGAACCGCTGAGCTGCTTCACTTCCAGCCCAGTTCAGATCACCCTGAAACCAACAACTCATCACATTATTACCAATGTCTCACTCCTCATCACATTATTACCAATGTCTCACTCCTCATCACATTATTACCAATGTCTCACTCCTCATCACATTATCACCAACGTCTCACTCCTTATCACGTTATCACCAACGTCTCACTCCTCATCACAATATCACCAACGTCTCACTTCCTCATCACGTTATCACCAACGTCTCACTTCCTTATCACGTTATTACCAATGTCTCACTCCTCATTGTTGCCTCTGACCCAAAGTCTCAGATGTTTGCTGGACATTCTGTTTTTAGAACAGTGAGACATTTCTGACGGTTTGTCATGATAACGTCATGAAATTATTTTTAGCATTCTGGGATGAAGCAACTCCTCCTCCACCTTCAGATCTCAGGCTTTTCATCAGTGGGAGGAGAAACGAAAGAAACGACTGGAGCTCCCAGCTGAGCTGATGATGTAATGATCCTCAACTCAGAGTGAGAGATTCTGCAGAGAGGAAGAGATGGACGATGTTTTAGCACTTTAGCATTAGCTTCTGCTAACTACTGTGTTGGTTTAGCGATTTGGCTTCAGGGGAACAAATGTTTATCATTAAATCCTTAGCGCTAGCATTGCTAATGTTAGCGGTGCTTCAGTGTTTTTTTGTTCGTTTTTTATAAATGTGCAGCTGAAATGTGATGCATTTCTTTGAAAGCTGCTTTTTAAGTAAGTTTGACTTTCTGAATCCGGTGCGTTTCGCGCTGATGGGGAAAATCTGGCTGTCCTGGAGTGTGAGGATCTGACAGGCCTCAACGCCACACAATGTGACCTTCCTTCATCCAGACGCTGATTTATCCTCTTCATTTCCTGTTGAACCGAACGGAGCCGAGGCCGTCCCTCTGATCCCAAACCCACCCGTTTGCATCATAAACACTCTCTCAGCTCTGGAGCCTCCTGGTTCAGGTTTCTGTGGATGCAGACGTTACTCTGGTCGGGCTGACTCAACAGAACCGGATCCATGAAGTCATCCTGCTGCAGTTAGCATGCCTGCGTTATGAGAGCTCTGCCAGGAAGCAGAAACTGTGCTGACATGTCTGGAAGGAATGCCGACCCTCACACTCAACATGTTGTTCAGACGCTGCTGATCTGCTGCTGGATCTGCTGGATCTGCTGCCGATCAAACACCAGGAAGTTTCACCTTCTCACAGTTTAAATGTTCAGAAACTTTCCAACATCAAATCATCTGCAGATCTCCTGATTTACCAAACCCAGTTGCTGCTGTGGATCAATCCCCAGAGGATCAGGATGTTACTCTGCAGCCGAGCTCTCATTGGTTCGTTTGTTTCTGTGATTGTCCTCTTAATCATCATCCTGGAAATCAGAGGAACAAGACTAAAGAAAATCAGAAGCGTTTTGTCATAAATGTTGGGTTCTTAACCCGTGTTGTAACCCAGGCTGCTGTGTCTCCTTTGCTTTAAGCCGTCGGGAAATTCAAAGCACAAATGTGTCAATTTGATAGATTGTTGAAATCTTGAGCATTAAGTGTGATGTCTCTGAATTATTAAATATATGAGGACTAATAATTACTAATCCAGAATTAAATAGATGAGATATGCAGTTGAACCACTTCCAGCCGCTCCACAAAAAATGTTGGTTCAGAAACATGACTTTGGTCTGATGCATGATGCTGCCACCACCGTGCTCCAGAGATAATTCAGTGTCAGACGGAAGCGGTTCTGGTTCTGGTTCCTGTTCTGGTCCATTTTCTGCTTGTGTCTTTCTCTGTAAATGTTCTTGTTGAGGTCACTTCCTGCTGACTTCCTGGTCGTCGCCATGACGACCTCTGGGACGAGAAGAGGAATGGAGAGACGACAGGAAGTGAAGCGGCTCACTTCCTGGAGACGATAAAACCAGGATGCCGGTCGCTCTGAAGATTTATTTATTCAGAGAATCTCTTTAAAAACTGATGATTAGGAGTTTTGGTTCTGTTCTCCAAGGTTCTGATTGTCCAGTGACAATGGTTCCAAATTGGTCATTTTGTTTTGAGTTTTCAGTTTTTTCTCTTTTTTCCGGTTCCTCTGGTTTTCTGGGTCTTCCTGCTCCGTCCTTCTCCTCCACGATTCCTCAGAAACTGAATTCCTCCTCCAGCCTCTCTCTCCTGGCCGGCGTGATGTTTGTGGTTCTGAGGCTCGCTGCTCTGGTCCAGGTCCAGAAACCATAACGAAACCAACACACACACACGCACACACACGCACACACACACACACACACACACAGACACTAGAGCCGACCTGCGAGGAACCAGAACCGGACCTGAACTCTGGCTGCAAGGAGCTCCAATGAGCTGCGAACCCAGAGGAAGGACCGGACTGAGAGTCCACACACTCACACACACACACACACACACACACACACACACACACTCACACACACACACACACACACACACACACACACACACACACACACACACACACACACACACACACACACACCACATACCACAGCTGTAAGTGCTTATTGGCAAAGATGAGGAGAGATTAGGCCAGATTGGAGCTCGGTCTGTAATAAGCTGCAGGCCTGAAGCTCGGCTCGGCGGCCTAATTAAAGACCGTAAAACGATGCACGCAGAATTCAGATTTAATGAAGAAAATCTGCAGCTTTATGCCGACCGATCCGAGCCAAGCGCTCCGTAAAGACGGGCTCCTCAGCTGTGTGCAGGTGAGCTGCAGATGTTCGACCAATCAGCTGTTTGCAGCATCTAAACGTTTAAACTCATTAAAACTGAAAACCACAGAAACGCTGAGAATGAAGCGGCCCGACCCAAACCAGAAACCGGTTCCACTTCCATCACAGGCCTCCAGAAAGACGCAACATAAAGCAGCCTGAACCATTATAATGATGCAGTAACCATGGAGATAAGCTGTAGGTGGCGCTGCGTGCGCCTGCAGCTGCATGGTTTATTAAAACAAAACGCTGCTAGCTACTTGGTGCTAGCGCTAAAACGCTAATGATGAATTTAGCTCTGCTAATGATGAAGCACCATCCAAATACAGCAATTAGCAGAAGCTAATGCTAAAGCTAAAAATTTAATCAGCAAAAAAATATTTAGTTTGAAGCCAAATTAAATATTTAGATTGAAATTGTGACATAAATGAACCGACGACATGGTGAACCTGACTGGTTCTGCTGCTGGGAGCCCAGACTGGTTCTGCTGCTGGGAGCCCAGACTGGTTCTGCTGCTTGCTTGTTTTTCCCGTTTGGATCTGAAACGTGAACTTTGATCCTGTCAGAGTTTCTCCATTAAACACTGAATATTGATTTCTAGCAGCGTCTGCAGGGAAGACTCCAGCTGACGTTTTTCCCACAGGACAGGAGACGGAGACGCTCCGTCCGCCGAGCCGCCGCCGTTTCTCAGATATCCAGTAATGAGACGCTGGCCGAGCCAACATGGCCGCCGCCGTGTCATTAGCAGTGGAAATGTGGTCGGCCGTTGGAGATGGAATATCAGCAGAGAAACCTGCTGCTGAAGCTGCTGCTCTGCTGGTCCAGACTGAGGTTCTGACTGAGGTTCTGATCCAGCTGGATCAGCCCGTCCAGGCTGGAGGAGAAGAAAACAGACGTGATGCAGCAAACGTGACCAGTCTTCTCCCACAATAATAATTACCATAAAGTGCTGGGATTATCAGCTGCGCAGTGAGAGATGAGAGCAGAAAATCCACCAGAGAAAATCTGTTTTCAGGATTTCTTTTTTATAGAAATTTAATCCTAACAAATAAACACAGCAGAAAACGTTCCTTGTCAATCACTTATTGTGGCCACACTAATGCGCTAATAGAGGAACTCATTTTTCATTTAGCTCTTTTGCTAATGTTGAAAACATTTAGCACTGTTAGCTTCTCCGTTGTTCATGTTCTGGATAAACTCTGAAGCTTTAACTAACTTTGCTGTTTGGTCAACTTAAAAGTTTTGGTTATTTGGCTTTTACAAATTTTTCAAGTAGTTAGAATTTTATATTGATGCTTTTATTCTGAAGGCTGTTTGGGCAGCGGTTCCATTTCCTGTCCTTGCATAGTAAACAGTAGATATATAAACATAAACTCAATATCTACATTCGTTATAGATGTACTGTGAACTGAACTAGCACTTTAGCGCTTTAGCATTAGCTTCCACTAAGTGCTGTGCTAGTTTAGCGTTAAGCATTAGCAAGACGTTGTGGTGATGGTTTCACTCCCTGTCTGATCTGTAGTTGTGTCCTTGAGCAAGGCACTAACTCGCCATGCCTGCTGGAGTTGGTCTGAGGGCTAGGGGGCGCTCTTCATGGCAGTGTGTCGGACTGGACCCGGGCAGCTGTGGCTACAGTCCGGCAGCTCGCCACCGTCAGTGTGTGAAAGTGAATGTTAATGGTTTGTGCTTCAAGGAACAGAAATGGACTGCAGGTGGGAGCACACACCTCCAAACTGCACCTGTGCTTGGCTGTGCTGGTTGCTGGGAGACTGAATGAAGCTGTGTGTTTAATAAAAGATGATGGCGAAGGACCCGGTTCCTGTGTTCAGTTTGAGGTTTGGACCTGAAAGACAAACGTCTCTGACTGTCGCTGAGCCGATCCACAGAGGTTTATAGACGCTGCAGGACTTTGTGTCCAGAATGTAAAGCTGCCATGGTTTCCCTTTTGTTTCTTGATGACCTCTGACCTCTGGAGAGGCAACACAAACACAGCGACCGTCTGGAGGGTAATTGTTGGGAGGAAAGTGAGCTGAGGAATGTCTGAGTTTGGAAAAACACAGAGCGGATGGTGCCAGCCGCTCCGTTGACCCGCACTATTTCACACTTTCTCCATCTGCATATGTGTGTGTGTGTGTGTGCGTGTGTGTGTGTGTGTTTGTGTGTGTGTGTGTGTGTGTGTGTGTGTGTGTCCAGTATGAAGCTCTGACTGACTCACATGGGTAAACTGGTTGGAACTGATGTGCCGCTGAATGTTTGGAGTTTTTCAGTCGGCCTGCAGACATGAATCAGAACCAGAATGAAATAAATAAAATAAAATAAATGAAGCGTTAAAACATTTCATCTGCATTAATTAAATTTTTTTTTAAATCAGATCAGGTCTGCAGATGTTTTATATATATACATATATATATATATATATATATATATGTATGTATCTATATAAAAAATTCCCTTCTCACCCACCGCGGTGGTTCTTATCCTCTGAGCTCGGGTCCTCTACCAGAGGCCTGGGAGCTTGAGGGTCCTGCAGTATCTTGGCTGTGCCAAGGACTGCACATTTCTGGACTGAGATGTCTGATGTTGTTCCTGGGATCTGTTGAAGCCACTGCTCCAGTTTGGGGGTGACTGCCCCGAGGGCCCCGATGACCACAGGCACCACTGTGGTCTTCACCTTCCAGGCCCTCTCCAGTTCCTCCCTGAGGCCCTGGTATTTCTCCAGTTTCTCGTGCTCCTTTTTCCTGATGTTGCAATCGCTTGGTATTGCTACATCTACCACAACAGCTTTCCTCTGTTGTTTATCCACTATGACAATGTCTGGTTGGTTCGCCATTACCATTCTGTCTGTCTGGATCTGGAAGTCCCACAGGATCTTAGCTCTGGCATTCTCCACCACCTTTGGGGGTGTTTCCCACTGATCTCGGGGTTTCCAGTCCATATTCTGCACAGATGTTTCTGTACACTATGCCTGCCACTTGGTTATGTCGTTCCATGTATGCTTTCCCTGCCAGTATCTTGCACCCTGCTGTTATGTGCTGGACTGTCTCAGGGGCCTCCTTACACAACCTACACCTTGGGTCTTGTCTGGTGTGGTAGATCTGGGCCTCTATTGCTCTGGTGTTTAGGGCCTGTTCCTGGGCGGCCATGATGAGGGCCTCTGTGCTGTCCTTGAGCCCAGCTTTTTTCCAGCCATTGGTAGGATTTACTGATATCAGCCACTTTGGTTATTTGCTGGTGGTACATCCCATGTAGGGGGCTTGTCCTCCCATGATGGTATCTCTGGCACTTCAACCTCCGTTCCCTGTTGTCTGAGACATTCACTGAGCACATTGTCTGTTGAGGCTTTGTCTCTGATGTATTTATGGATCTTAGTTGTTTCGTCCTGGACAGTGGTTCTCACACTCATTAGTCCTCTGCCTCCTTCCCTTGCGGCTCGTGTACAGTCTCAGGGTGCTGGATTTGGGATGGAACCCTCCATGCATTGTTAGTAGCTTTCTAGTCTTAATATCTGTGGCTTTTATCTCCTCCTTTGGCCAGCTAATTATTCCAGCAGGGTATCTGATTACTGGCAGGGCATAGCTGTTTATCGCACGGATTTTTGTTCTTGCCATTGAGCTGGCTTCTCAGGACTTGCCTTATTCGTTGGAGGTATTTAGCTGTGGCTCCTTTCCTTGTGGCCTCATCGAGGGTTGCCATTTGCTTGTGGTATACCTAGGTACTTGTAACTGTCCTCTATGTCTGCTATTGTTCCTTCTGGGAGTGAGACCCCTTCTGTGCGGATCACCTTCCCCCCTCTTTGTAATCAGCCGACCACACTTCTCTAGTCGAATGACATCCCAATGTCCGTGCTGTAGATCCTGGTGGTGTGGATCAGTGAGTCGATGTCTCGCTCACTCTTGGCGTACAGCTTGATGTCATCCATGTAGAAGGTGACTGATGTTGGCCCCATTTTTGAGTCGGTATCCGTAGCCAGTCTTGTTGATAATTTGGCTGAGGGTGTTCAGGCCTATGCAGAACAGTAGCGGGGGACAGAGCATCTCCTTGGTATATGCCACATTTGATGGACACTTGTGCAAGTGGTTTGCAGTTGGCTTCAAGGGTGGTTTTCCACAGCCTCATTGAGTTTGCAATGAAGGCTCTCAGAGTCCTGTTGATGTTATACATCTCTAAGCATTCAATGATCCAAGTATGCGGCATTGAGTCATAGGCTTTCTTGTAATCAATCCAAGCCATGCACAGGTTGGTGTGTCGGGTTTTGCAGTCTCGGGCAACTGTGCGGTCTACGAGGAGTTGGTGTTTGGCTCCTCTGCTATTTACACTGTGCCATGCTCATGTGCTTATCCATGTGTTTGCTTATCTTGGCCGCTATGATGCCTGACATGAGCTTCCAGGTTGTGGAGAGGCAGGTTATTGGTCGGTAGTTGGGTGGGACTGGACCCTTTGATGGATCCTTCTGGATTAGGATTGTCCGCCCTTCAGTTAACCATTCAGGGTGAGTCCCACTTTGTAGCAGCTGGTTCATTTGGCCTGCCAGTCGCTCATGGAGGGCAGTGAGTTTCTTTAGCCAGTAGGCATGGATCATGTCAGGCCCTGGTGCTGTCCAGTTTTTCATACCTGAGACTCTTTCTTGGACATCTGTCACAGTGATGGTTACCGGGGCTTGCTCAGGGAGGTTGCTATGGTCCTCTCGTAGAGATCAACCACTGTGCATTGCTGTTGTGGGACGCCTCCCTTTCCCATATGCCTTTCCAGTATTGTTCAGTCTCCAGCCTTGGTGGGTCTGCTCTGTTGTTATTACCCTGCCATTGAGAGTACACCTTAGCTGGTTGAGTGGAGAAGAGCCGGTTAATCCTTCTGGATTCATTTTCCCTTGTGTATCTCTTTAGGCGGCTGGCCAAGGCTTGGAGCCTCTGTTTGGCAGTTTCGAGTGCTTCAGGTATGGGCATCTGCCTGTACTTTCTGGGTACTTGTCTTTTCATTGTACCCTTGTGGAGCTCTGATAGTTGGCTCACTTCCCTCCTTGTTAACTTGATTTTAGCCTCTAACCGTCTTTTCCATGGTGGGTATTGGGTCTCATGGTTGCTCTTATAGCCAAGTATCTCAAGGATCACTGATGCTGAGTTGTAGATCAGCTCATTGGTTTCTGTTATGGTATTGGTAGGGATCGTTCTCAATGCTGCATTCACATTCTCAATGAGACTTTCTGATGGTACTTCACTCAGCCGTTGTAATTGGCGCCGGGGAGGCCTGGTTGTCATTCGGGTCATGATTCTCTCTCTCAGGTCAGCAGCTGTCTCGTTCAGCTCTGATTCGCTCACTGGGGCCGTGTATCCCCTCACTGGGTGGGGACTTGTAGTTAAGTCCCCACAGTTCTGACATCCGGGTTCCTCCCTTTGTGTTGTATCTCGTCAATCTCAAGTTGTGATAGCAGTTGCCGTTTGCGGATGTTGGAACACTGAGCTACTAGTTGTTTAGCACTTAGTGTTGACTGGGGATGTCGAAGTAACCATTCCTTCCCCAGTCTTTGCATGTAACCTCTCTGACTAGGGTTACTTGAGTAGTAGCATTCCAACAGATCCACATTTTCATCTCTCGCCCATTTCCGTCTTGTTCCAGTAGCCCATTTGTCATCAAGGTGCTCTGGTTCCCCCAACACCTGACGCAGACCTTGTTTGGCCGGGCGACGTCTGAGCCGGCATGTTATGCAACTTAGTATCTCTCATGGTATGAGGTATGCAGTAGCTTGAAGGGTCTTGCCTAAGGACCCAGACTGGATTCGAACCCCGCCCTCTCGGGGTGATATACTGATGCCTTATCTATTGAGCTATCCAGTCATAGCTCATATATATATATATATATATATATATATATATATATATATATATATATATATATATATATATATATATATTTGTGTTGTATCTCATCAATCTCAAGTTGTGATAGCAGTTGCCGTTTGCGGATGTTGGAACACTGAGCTACTAACAATGCATGGAGGGTTCCATCCCAAATCCAGCACCCTGAGACTGTACACGAGCCGCAAGGAAGGAGGCAGAGGACTAGTGAGTGTGAGAACCACTGTCCAGGACGAAACAACTAAGATCCATAAATACATCAGGGACAAAGCCTCAACAGACAATGTGCTCAGTGAATGTCTCAGACAACAGGGAACGGAGGTTGAGGTGCCAGAGATACCATCATGGGAGGACAAGCCCCTACATGGGATGTACCACCAGCAAATAACCCAAGTGGCTGATATCAGTAAATCCTACCAATGGCTGGAAAAAGCTGGGCTCAAGGACAGCACAGAGGCCCTCATCATGGCCGCCCAGGAACAGGCCCTAAACACCAGAGCAATAGAGGCCCAGATCTACCACACCAGACAAGACCCAAGGTGTAGGTTGTGTAAGGAGGCCCCTGAGACAGTCCAGCACATAACAGCAGGGTGCAAGATACTGGCAGGGAAAGCGTACATGGAACGACATAACCAAGTGGCAGGCATAGTGTACAGAAACATCTGTGCAGAATATGGACTGGAAACCCCGAGATCAAAGTGGGAAACACCCCCAAAGGTGGTGGAGAATGCCAGAGCTAAGATCCTGTGGGACTTCCAGATCCAGACAGACAGAATGGTAATGGCGAACCAACCAGACATTGTCATAGTGGATAAACAACAGAGGAAAGCCGTTGTGGTAGATGTAGCAATACCAAGCGATTGCAACATCAGGAAAAAGGAGCACGAGAAACTGGAGAAATACCAGGGCCTCAGGGAGGAACTGGAGAGGGCCTGGAAGGTGAAGACCACAGTGGTGCCTGTGGTCATCGGGGCCCTCGGGGCAGTCACCCCCAAACTGGAGCAGTGGCTACAACAGATCCCAGGAACAACATCAGACATCTCAGTCCAGAAATGTGCAGTCCTTGGCACAGCCAAGATACTGCAGGACCCTCAAGCTCCCAGGCCTCTGGTAGAGGATATATAGATCTATACATATAGGGTAGAGGACCCGAGCTCAGAGGATCTATAGATCTATACATATAGAGCTATAGATCCTCTGGTAGAGGACCCGAGCTCAGAGGATAAGAACCACCCGCGGTGGGTGAGAAGGGAATTTTTATATATATATATCTATATTTATATAGATATATATATAGGGTGGCGCTGTTGCCTTGCAGCAAGAAGGTCTTGGGTTCGATTCCCGGCCCGGGGTCTTTCTGCACGGAGTTTGCATGTTCTCCCTGTGCATGCGTGGGTTCTCTCCGGGTTCTCCGGCTTCCTCCCACAGTCCAAAAACATGACTGTCAGGTTGATTGGCCTTCCCAAATTCTCCCTAGGTGTGAGTGTGTGTCTGGTTGTTTGTCCTGTTTGTCTCTGTGTTGCCCTGCGACAGACTGGCGACCTGTCCAGGTGACCCCCGCCTCTCGCCCCATATTTATTTTATTTTTATGTAAAAATGTAAATGTTTCAATCAAAAAGGTTTTTTCTATTATTTTATTTCATTTTACTTGTCATATATGTATTTTCTGTTTCGTTTTTTTGTTTTTTTTAAGAAGAAAGTTTTATATGTTCCACTTCACTTTATTTTAAAAATATTCTGTCATGTCATTTTTAATGTTTTCATATTTCCTCGTCTGTTTTTGTTGTTTTTAATTGAACTGATTTCATTTCCTGGAAACTTCCTGGAATTCAAGAATCGCGTTGCCATGGAGACGTGCTCCATTATTTCTGTTCTGGTCCTGAGAAACCGCACCTGACCTCTGACCTCCAAGGAAGACGAAGAGACAGTCGCTCTTTGGCTGCACACCTGGTTGCCATGACGACCTCCATGTTGTTCAGCTGGAGGCTGATGCTTCCTGAGTCAGAGGAAAAACCTGGAAACACATCAGCTCTGACAGTCAGTCTGTCTGACTTGGGCTCTTTGTGATCCAGTAGATTCATGTTTCTGCAGCTTCCTGACTGGATCTGTGGTCCTGTGCATCAGGCTCGGACCGGTGGATCCATGCAGTCTGGATCCGGTGGATCCGGTGGATCCGTCCAGTCTTCTCTTTTCTCCTTCATCAGTTTTTTATTCTGCTCCAGTTTTTGTGAACTTGTAAAATCTGCAGATTCTTGAGGAGTTCTTGCTGGAAGTTTGTCAGAACCGTCTCTCGTTTCTCCCAGTCAGAGTTTGGACCTCCCCCCGCTCCTGACGGGCCCACCCCCCTCCCCCCTCCTTCTGCTCGCAGCTCCTCATCTCCAGCTCGCTGGTTCTGGTTCCGTTCCTCCGCCGGTTCGCCGAACTCCTGCCGGTCTGTGGTTTCGTGAGCTGGACGGGTTTCGGATGAATTCTTTGTTCGCCTTTGCTGGGTAACAGCTGGCCCAGTTGACTGGTCGGACTGGTGCTGGGACTGGTTCGGGATCGCGTTTTTCTGGAGCGACCTGTGGATCCGCAGGAACCCGGGAGAACCGAGCAGCAGGGCGGTCCATGTCTCCGGTCCGCTCCGGTCCGGCTCCGAGGTGAGATCCCATCCGAACCTGGTTTTATCCGCTGCTTCCCACTCAGGAAACTTTCCCCACTGAGTCCAGAGTATTAGTTATTAAATATGACCCTGATTTAAATATGACATGAAATAATGAGAAGTTTGTTCTGGATGATGATGATGATGATGATGATGATGATGATGATGATGATGATGATGATGATGATGATGAAGCATTCTGACTTCCGGTCATCCTCCTGAAATAAACTTTTGCAGATTAAAAACTTTTAAACGGTTCTTTGCTTGTAATGAGTGTCAGCGCCTGCAGGGGGCGCGTTGAGCGCCTTCTGCTGTGTTAAAGCCCAACTGAAGAGTTTCAGGTGAATCTGTGACGTTTTCCTCCGTCGGGCCTCAAATCCACCTTTATGGCTGTTTCTGTTTTCACTCCTCTGTGTGTGTGTGTGAGTGTGTGTGTGTAGGTGTGTGTGTGCGTGTGTGTGTGTGTGTGTGTGTGTGTGTGTGTGTGTGTGTGTGTCTGCGTGGTGTGTGTGTGTGTTGCGTGTGTGTGTGTGTGTGTGTGTGTCTGCGTGAGTGTGTGTGTGTGTGCGTGTGTGTGTGTGTGTGTGTCCTGTTTGGCCTCTCCGGCTCATCTTTCTAACATTTCTTTTAAAAACAAAAGTTCCCACACAGACGAAGAATCCAGGAATGTCAGCCGGACTGAGACAGAAAACAAGATGAGATGAAGAGCCAAAGTCTTCCTCAGAGCAGCAGCGACTGCGTTTGGTCAGAATAATAAAACTGCTCCTGCAAGCAGAAACCGACTGAAGTGGGATTTATTAAAACAAAAACACGACAGGAGACGTTACGCTAAACCAAGCTAACGTAAGCTAACATAAGCTAAGTAAGTTAAACTAGCAAGCTAAAATAAGATGGCTACTGTGATGTAGACTAAGATTAATTAAAATCAGCTACTTTTAGGTAAAATAGTCTAACATTAGCTAAACTAAATGAATTTAGATTCAAATAAAGTTTGCTAAGTAACGTTCAGGTGAACTAAACTGCGGTCAGATCAACATAACCAAGTTAAGCTAAGATATGGTGAATTTAGCTTACCTAGGCTAAAATCAGCTAGGCTAATGTAAGCTAGCAGCATCTACTTTCTAAAGCTTTTTAGTGTTGAGGTTTGATGGAACGTGTGTCGTCTGTTTCTGCTGTATGAAGTACATTTTAATGTTTTAACGGAGCCTGATTCTGTGATTCATCACTTCGCTGTTCTGGACCTTTTGACAAAAACAAACATTCAGGATTTGAGCCATAATTCAACTCTGGATCCTCATCTTTACTTTAAACAAACATGTTTTTATCTGCATGTCCTTTGATAAATGTTGTCGTGTTTCTTCTGACGGCCGTAAGGATCTGAATTTAGTTTGTCACTTTTGGGGTTTTGTTAAATTTGAACATTATTTTTAAAGACGTTTTTGACTGGAGCCATAAACATCGACTCTGGAGGGACTCGAACCCTCAACCTTTTAATGTCTTGCTGCTGCTGTCAGTCCAATGTGCCACAGAGCCTATAGGGCAGGTTGGGCAATCCAGGTCTGCTGCAACTCCTAGACGTCTCTGGTCCAACTACACAGCTGAATCACCTCCTCAGTCCAGTCCGGTTCTCCAGTCCGGTTCTCCAGTCCTGGAGTTGCCCAGTCCTGCTTGAGGGCAACAGGAGGCAACTTTGGTTGCCTGAACACATTTGGAAAGATTTCTAACTCTGTTTGTTGCTGATGTTTTTACTGTCATTGGGAATCGACCCTGAGACGTTTTCTAAGACCCAGTAAGAATCGATTTAAAGCTCGTTCTGCTAGTGAATCATAAAAACAACTGATGTTCCTTCATGCAGTCACAGAACTCTGTGTGCCGAAAGTCAGTGAACGCATCGTGTCAGGATGCAGAAGTGTCGGTGTGTTCAGGTTCTCCTTCCCTTTCTGTATTTACTCAGAAGAAACGTCCCACGTTTCAACCATGAGGTCAGTAAACACATCATCAGGTCCCAGAATGCCGAGTGTCTGTGACCTCTGACCCCTCCTCTTGCTTCCATGTGCAGAGGGACTCGGTGTTTTCGTCGTCTCCTAACCAAAGGCCTGCAGCCTCCGGCGATAGAAGCTGATTTCATTCTGATTCTGCTTCCTGAGCTCCGGCCAATGAGGAGCGAGGATGGTTGTCCATCTCTGTCTCTGCTGGACGCTTCCAGCTGCTCTGCTACCAAACACAAAGTGGAATATCATAGTATAATGATCACATCATAAACTAACGAGGCGTTTGATTCTCTTCTCCTTAAAAGGCCAAATCCTCCTTATCACCTCTTAATCTCTGACTTCACTGGAAGCAGCCAGCCGCTGCAGAATCAGGAGAGCAGCTCCGGCCGGGCCGCAGGCAGGTCGGCCGGACCGCAGGCAGGTCGGCCGCGGCTGGGCCGTAGGCAGGTCGGCCGGACCGTAGGCAGGTCGGCTGCGGCCGGGCCGTAGGCAGGTCGGCCGGACCGGGCCAAGGATGAGGAGCCTGAGGAGAATCTTCATGATAAACAGGAAGCAGCTTCTCCTGCTGTTGGCGACTCTGAGCAGAGATCCAGAGGTTTCGCTCCAAACTCAATCGCAGCCAGATGTTGGAGCTGCAAACGGTGACATGATGATTCCGGCTCCATTTCTGCTCCATATTTAGACATCAGTGAAACCTGACACTTTGATCAGACTTGATGCCGTTTGAGCGTGTTGAGCGACTGCAGCTGGACTTCAGGTTGATCAGGATATTTCACTTTCATTCTCCTCTGCGTTGGATGCTTGTTATTTCGCTGCCATGTTGTCGATTTTCAGAAATTCAGAACCCAAATTCTGACTTCTGGACCTTTTTTGTAGCTCAGTGGAAAGCTGTTGGACTTGTGGCCTGAAGATGCGATTCCCAGGTTGCGTGTTCGAATCCCAGCGTTGCCGTTGCCTCGGGCGTTCCAGTAAATCCGGATATCTGCAGCTGAAACTGCTGCACTGTTTCCGGTTCTTCTGAGCGGTCTGGTCCGACCCAGACTCCAGGAGCCAAGCAGAACCAAACACACCCCAACCATCTCAACTATTTGGAAGCTCTTTTAATATTTAGCCTGTAATTATGGGATGTGGGAGGGTAGTTTCCTGGGTTACCACTGTTTGCCGTTTATAATAATTAGTCCAACAATTTAGCATCTTCTGAGGTTAGACACAGGCTCTGCTGTGACGCACAGTGTGTGAGTGTGTGTGAGTCCGGCGACAGCTGGATACCACAGCCATTCTGGCCCGAGCGGCTCGGTAAACAACATAAATAACATACACAACATGGCAGCACAAACGCACAGAAACATGCTGCAGACATGCGCCTTCGCTGCACAGCAACTGACAGAAACTGGTTTAAAATTAGACCAATGTCTGTTTTAAACTCCGATAAGAGAGCTTGACCTGTGGAGGTTGATGGTTTGAATCCCAAACAGATCAAAGCCACTTTAATAAAATCTTAAATGCTTGAGTCAGAAATAGATATGGGTATGATAACGTGTCATTTTTTACAGTCAGTTCTCTGAAGGAACAAACCGTTTTCACATGGAAACATTTCTGCAGGCTCTGTGGCGCAGCGGACGGCGCGTTGGACTTCTAGCTCTAACACAGAGTCAAAGGTTGTGGATTTGAGTCCCAACAGAGTCAATGCTTCAGGAAAAATGAAAAGAAGCTCTTGGATCATAACCTGGTGAAGGTAATGTGAAGTCAGACTGACACAGATTTATGTTTCAGTCCCTGCAGCGACAGAAATGTTACAACATCACCAAACTGCGACTTTATGGCCAGAATGACGGAGAAAACAGGCTTTAACTTGTCATAGTGAAGCAGAAATCCTGACGCTGTGATGTGTGTGTGCTGGAAACAGCTGTGTGTGTCTGACTCCATAAATGTGTCAGCAGGACACATTTATGGAGTCTCATCTTGATGTCCGACTGTCCGCTGAGACGACTCCGTTTCCCAGAATTCATCACAGGACAATAGAGCTGAAGCAAACAGAGCAGACTGAAGGCTGATCTATTTTTGTCTCTCATTGTTTTGACCCTCTCTGTGGAAATCTCCTTCATTTTCTCCGCTGGTTTTCTAGATCTTTCTGTCTGACATGTTTCAGAAGGAACGGTTCCGGTTCTGCCCGAGGTCCCAGCAGAACCGGGTTTCTTACTGAGAAAGTGCAGAAGATGTGTTTCTAAAAAACTCTCTCCTTTAGTTCATTTTACTCAATGGAAAAATAAATGCATTCGTCATGGAGCTAACTGGGATTTGTAGTTCTGTCGGGTTTATAAGCTCTGCTATAGTTAGCATTGTTGCTACACAGCAAGAAGGTCTTTGGTTGAAATCCCATCCTGTGTGGAGAAAGTTAGAGATCCTCCATGATTAGCTTCTGCTAAATAGCATGTAGGTAAAATGTATAAGAGCTAGCTTGAGTATCATGCTGGTTAGCACTTCAGCATTAGCATTAGCGTTAGCTAAATAGCGTGTTGTATTTTTCATACTTCTGCTGTGGAGAATGTTGGTATTTGTGATGGTTCTGCTTCTTCCCGTTTGGTTCAGAGAGCGACGGATGGGTGAGGATTGGAGTTCGAACCCCTGCAGAACCTGGCTTCAGATTTCAGGTCCGATCCGTCACAGAAAGTTCCAGGTTCTGGGTCGCATCAGCACGCTCAGCACCAGCAGAAACCCAGTTCTGGTTCTGGACCACACACAGCGGCCCGGCCCACGTCTGTCAGGAGGATGGTGTCGGAGCGCCAGCCTTGTGTTTAGGCTGGAGGAACACTTTCTTTCGGCCCGGTCTGAACCCAGACCACA
This sequence comes from Poeciliopsis turneri, assembly GCA_922788865.1. Lineage (NCBI taxonomy): Eukaryota > Metazoa > Chordata > Actinopteri > Cyprinodontiformes > Poeciliidae > Poeciliopsis > Poeciliopsis turneri. The sequence goes on along the minus strand of CAKLNU010000710.1, from coordinate 4,332 downwards.
GAACCGACCGGCGACTCTAAACAAGAGCAGCTTCTCCCCTTCAGTTCTTCACCTCAGTGGTTCTGAAATGGGTCAAACAGGAAGTCCTGCTGGGTTCTGGATCAAAGACATGAGCAGCATGTCTCTGTGGTTCTGATTCTGGGCCATTCGTCACGCAAACAGCTCAGGGCAGATTAAATAAATGCACAACTTCATCAGTTGTTTCTGATTCAGAGACGGGAAGAAGCTACATGTTAGCATCTCATGTTTGATGTTTTTCAGTTCATGAACCCGAACAGAATTTTAGAACCATGAGACCAAACCCAGTCAGTGTTGGTTCTGGTTCTGATCAGATTCAGATGATAGCAGGAAGTTCTGGCTGCTTGGCGGGGGAACAGGAGGAAGTGATGCGGATCAGGGGTTTTATTGGGTTCCGGACCGAGCTCAGTGCAGCATGTCTTACTTTAAAACCCTGAAGGAACATAAACTGGATAACCCGGAGCCTGAGGTCCGATTCTATCAGAACCATGAAGCTTTACGGGACCAATCAACATATTGCTGTGTGGATCATGTCTGAGTTCTGTACTGTTGACAACAATGTGTTGCCATACAGGTTCATTCCTTTTGCTTTATTTTCTTATTTTCTGGGTAACAGTGAGCACTTCCGCTAACCTGCTAATAGCTAACATTTTGCTAGCTTTAAAAACATTTAGCTCTCAATTAATTTTTCCAGAGAAATTCTAAAACTCTAATTTTCTGGTTTTAATGTTTAGTAAAATTTCAGTTAAATAATCTGTGTTGAGGTTTTGGTTATCGACTGTAAGAGTTCCTCAGTCCTTTTCTTCATGCTCTTATTTTGAATTCTGTTTAAAATAGCAGCAGTTCCTCCTCAAGTTCTCCACCCATGATGCATTGCAGCAAGTGACAGTTATTCACAGTTTTAGATCTCCTGATGTCCTTCATGCTTCAGTAGCAAAGATCAGCTGCTGTAGAGCTGAAGACTCAGAATCAGGTCCTGATACAGGTAATAACGGATTTAACCTCATGAGGGCGACATACTGCTTTACCATTAGTTTCCGCTAAATAGAATGTTGGTTTAGCATTAGCAGAGCTGATGTTTATTGGTTAGCAGCTCCTTTCTTGCTTGTGCTATAAGCAAAAATACAAGCAGTAATATAAATGGAAGCTGTGCTTATGCTATAGCTGAGCCTTCTTTTTGTTTAGTCCTGTAACTTCGAAATGCTTAGTGCGTTAGCGTACCTAGCGGTGCTAGCGATGCTAACGGTGGCTGTTACCATACAGGCTAATTCCTTCAGGTTTAGTGTTTTATCTCTGGTGTTTTTTGTTTCTTGATGTTCGTTCTGCGTTATTAAGCCTCCTGTCTTTTCTCGAACCAAACATGGATGGAAGTGGTGGATATCCCAGCATGCTTCAGTGTGTTACTGGGTCACAGATGCCTCTCACATTGTGCTCTCCCAGAACCCGGGCCAACTGGGCCTCTCCTGACGTCATCTCTGCTTTTTGTTGCTGCTGATGAACAATGAGCCATTATCTACCGTCACAGTGGGATTGTTGTCCATTATTTAAACATTTCATCTGGTTGTTTGTGCTTTTTTACTCGTTTTAATTCGCCAGTTAAACTCGAAATTGTTTGTTCCCCAGCTCTGTGTTCTGGTTCTGATGACCCACTTCACAGAACCCGCTCCATCCCATAATAATCAGCAACGTTACTAAGATCAGTCTCTGTTTCTGCCTCTAAGTTTCCGTCCTGCATGTTTGAGTCCAGTTTGAGGAGGCAACCGTTGCCATGGAGACGCTGGGCGTGGCCTCTGCAGCTTCACGGCTGATTGGTCAAACAAAGTCACATGACAAACTGCCAGCAGCTGCCATGAAGAAAACCACCGGACCCAGATCGAACAGAGGAGGTTCTGGTCTGGTTCTGGTTCTGATCCTAGTCCCGGCTCTGGTTCTGGTTCTGGTCCCGGCTCTGGTTCTGGTTCTGATCCTAGTTCTGGTCCCGGCTCTGGTTCTGGTCCTGGTTCTGGCCGGTTCCGGTCCTGGTTCCGGTCCTGGTTCTGGTTCCTGGTCCTGGTTCCGGTCCTGGTTCCGGTCCTGGTTCTGGTTCTGGTGGGTCATTGTCGGAAAACCAAGAAAGCTGGAAGACACCAACATTGCACTTAGAGTTCTGGTCCAGAGCCAGGAACCAGGACTAACAACCAGAGTCAAACTGGATCTGGATGTTCGGATTCAGACAGACCAGGCTGAGGGAACTTCACTGAACTCTTTCATGAAGTCTGGGTCCGGTCCGGTCCGAACCCTGAAACCGGGACTGGACTTTGAATGCCAAATGCTTTAAATTCTCCCCCTACATTCTGCTCTTGGCCTTTCCTGGGTGGCCTCACCTCCTTTATCAGACCGGTTAAAGTTTACTCTGCTTCAAAAGATACAGAAGATTCAAAGCTGGATCACATTTTTTGTAACATGTTCTGTGGAGCGAACCGTCTGCCGGGTCCAGATCAACCCAGAGGACGGACTGAACCGAACCTTCGTGTTGGTTTTAGTCTGTTCTGTTTTTCTGAGGATCAGAAATCTGCTGCAGCAGGTTTACAAAGGGATTTCAACCAGCCACCCGCTGCGCAGCAAAGGGATCTGGGCCCGGACCGCCCCCCACTGTGACCCATAACCCCGGTACCGAGGTGGACAGCTGCAGGAACACTTGTTTGTGTCCAGTGGACAAACTGGGTCAGACTGAAACCGTATCAATGAATTTGTAGGAGGCCGTTACACACACACACACACACACACACACACACACACACACACACACGCTGGGTAATATGAAGACAGTGGATTCTTGTCTTCCAGCCAAACATTACATCTGTGCTCACATTTTTCACAGAGGAAGAGCGCCAGCGTCCCCGGCAGTGGAACCAGCGGCGTTTTCAGGGTTTCTGCTTCCTGTTTGTGATGAAGAATGATGAAGACGCTGTCCACTGCCTCTAACGCTGTTTCTGTCCTGCTTCTCTCCAGGTTTTTGCTTCCTTCCAAATCCTCACACCATGCCTGAGGGGTCGCGGCGCGGCAGCCACAGATCGCCCAGTAACTCAGGTAAACTGGGACTGGGACACCACCATGCTTACCAGTTACAATGTTCCTATGTGACTCCAAACATCGTCTTGATGTTTCGTCCAGTCAGGTGGGAGCTCTGTTAGGAAGTCGGATGTCCTCACTCTGTCTTCATTCAAACTAATAGGAAGTGTTGAGAATAAATAATTCTGGGTTTTCCTTCTACCTCTTTTAGCTAGTTGCAAAGCTAAAGCTAAAGGAAATGACATGCTAGGAAACGCCCTCTTAAGGGTGTAGCTTAGATAGAGGCTAACAAAGAGAATAAGAAGCCATTTTGTTCTGCCACCCTCCTTGAGGAGAGCATGAACTATGGACCAGCCATATTGTGGTATTAATAAGTGGAATTCATGACTCTTCTTCAGCCTCACACATCAAGAACTCAGCATGGAGACAGACGATTCTCCACAGCAGCTAGCTCAGGTTGCCTGGGAGCTGGAGAAGATGTCTGCCAAATGCTTTATCATTTAGTTACATGATTCAAAAATACAACATCCATTAGAAAGCGTACAGGTTGTACTTCAAACTTTTATTGTCACTTGGAAATGATGCACAGAAAAAGGTCAGCTACTGATGTTGGCAACGCTAGCGAGATAACGTTAGCTGTCCTGGTGCTGCCGAATGGTTCCTGGTGCTGCCGAATGGTTCCTGGTGCTGCCGAATGGTTCCTGGTGCTGCTGAATGGTTCCTGGTGCTGCCGAATGGTTCCTGGTGCTGCCGAATGGTTCCTGGTGCTGCCGAATGGTTCCTGATGCTGCCGAATGGTTCCTGGTGCTGGACGTTCCTCTGCTTCACATGTCGGACTGAAACACGGCTGAGTGGTTTTTCCCATGAAGCTGCTGCTGCCCGACTCGCTGTCAGTGGATTTATTTCAGTCTGGATCTTTTTCTGTGGGAGCTGGGACTCTGTCACCAGACCAACACCACACACACACACGTATACAGTAATGATTAGTACACCTGTACTATTCTATAACTCATAATTTTCCTTCTTTTTACACCTCAAAGCACTTCATTTCTGACATAAATGCAATTAACATGAAGGCAATGTTATATATTTTAACTGTGTGTAACGTGTGTATTATTGATATTCACATCATACACTTCATCTATACTTGCTTTTTTATATCTTACATATCACATATAACTATTATGTACATCAATATTGCATAGCTAATAATCATCATATAACTAATGACAATACCCTGCCTGGTTTATGGTGATAAAGTTC